>JAJGOT010000322.1:0-142500 GCA_022457155.1 Cladopsammia gracilis
TCTGTCTTCTTATTTTTTCCTAGCAATAAAACGAACAGAAAGGTGAGTCAACTGTAAAGTGTAAGATTATTATATTAGGGGAGAAGATACTTGTCGCTCACAAACCGATCACTACTTTTTGACAAATACTAATCCATGTTTAAAGGGAACTTCCATTGTTAAATTGTTGGAAATAAAGTCTAAATTTCAAATCTTTTAATAACAAATATATAGAAAGAAAATCTCAGTGTACAAAAAATGGATATGATTATCGTTTATTTTTGCTTTTAAACTTCCTGCCATTTTAAATTTTTATGATGTCATAAGTTTGCCGCGCTATTGTTAAGAATCGACGTTCTTTTGTTTGGAACAATTGAGCAACCGTATGGAGTCATAATATCGCAAATGGCGGCGCGCAAGAAAATTGAAAGCCAAAATAGGCGATATTCATATCCAACTTTTGTGCACACTAAAATTGTATTTCCATTTGTTATTAACATAATTGAAATTTAAACGCTAGAACCTAACGACAACGGGGAGTGGTTGGGGGGGGGGGGGGAGTATTCAAGATTAAGTACTGCGCATGCGTCTCTCAGGCCACTTACATAGGTGAGACAGTGTGACAGCATAGCCAGTTGTACACGTCTTGGCAGTAAATGGCGCGGGGTCGATAATTTACACCTGGCTATGCCATGCTGATGCCAGGACGAAAGCCATGCTGATGCCAGGACGAAACAGCTGTTCATGACTGCCACTACCAGGGTGATATGCGCATGCGTAAGGTACTGGCCATTCCGCGGGATGTGTCCGTGTGACCATTTGCTCTCAGATCGTTTATTATAAAATGGTTTTACTACCTTATAGAGTGAGCACCACTGAATCCAACAGATGCCGACAGCTGCCTGCGGCTTACGATAGGACCGTTGTATCAACGAAAATACCGCGGAGTTTAAGCAAAGACGACGGCAGCGCCAAGGAAAACGTCACTTTGAAAAAAGAATTCGCGCTATTTTAAACTACTTTACAGTAGTTCCAATTTGTTTAGTTTGTCTAATGTGACTGGATTGTCCAGGAGCTGAATTTGTACGGGTGGCATTTAAGTTCAAATAGAGAAAGGAAAATTAACCGTCGTGTGTTCATTGTCTCCACAAAACCTATAATTTTATCATTTTGACAGGGAACGGCAAAGAAATGTACCAAAATGTAATACGCACGTGCAGATGCCTTATTTTCGCTCATTAAACGTGTTGTTTTGTGCCGTTCTCGCTGTCTTCGCCGTCGTGGTTTGCTTAAGTTCCCTATTAACAGAACAGGCAAACAATTGTGAACTCACTAACAAATAGCCCAATTTCGATATATTAAAATTCAACATAAAAAAAATGACATCACAACGAGGTTTACGGAAATAAACCATACCCTAAGCCTCAAAGTGATGTCTTTTGTTTTAAGTTGAATTTTAATATATCGAAATTGGGCTATTTGACCAACTACAGACCGACGAAAATTACCTTAACAATACACAGATCGAAACGGACCATTCACTGACCTGAGTTTCACACAGCTAATAATAAAACCATTGTTTTAAATACCAATGACATTAATAGCCATAGCTCAGGTTGTCCGAAACGTTAGTTTTTGTCAACAACAACTGCTATTTTTAGAACTACTCTGACCCGTAAGATCACATTCGACAGAATCCAAAACCCTTCATTTGAATGGGCGCGCTATAGCTTAATATTCCAAAAAACGTACGTTACGGTTAATCAAGGAAAATCATATTATAATTATTAATGGCTTTCTATGCACTGATAGATCTGGCATGGAAAACGGCGAGAGTATACCAGATCGGCGTGCATTCGTGGTAAGTACGATTTTTCTTATTTTATTTTATTTATCCCAACCCTCAGTGGCCAAAACTGTTTTAGACAAACGCAAAAATATGGGCGCATTTTTCTGCGTCTCACTTATGAATAAAACAAACACAGAAACGTAGAAATGACCCCCCTCCCCTTTGCGTCACTAAATAGTGTATTGAACGGGCTGGCGACTCACATGACCAGAATAACACTCAGACTCTGCGCTCGGCTTCGACGATTTGGTTGTAAAATTAAGCGCGCTTGAAAGAAACTTAAAGAATTTATAGAAAGCATTATTCACTTCTGCTTAAAAGCATATGCTTAATACATGAGGCGAAATAGAGGCAAGTAATTACAACAATTATAATGTTTTCATTTTTGAAAACTAAAGTATGACTCCATAATACGCTATAACATAGCCTGCGAGCAAAAGATCGGGCTCGAGGACGGGGGATGGGAGAGGGGAGGGGGAGGGGGAGGGGTAGGGGGAGGGGGAGGGGGAGGGGGCAGGACCTAATACTACATACGGGTAATACGAGTAACATACGAGTACATTCGAGTACATACGAATACATACGGATACATACGAGTACAATACGAGTATGTACTCAAATGTACTCGTATGTTACTCGTAGTATCCGTGTGCAGTATTAGCCCTCCCCAACCACCGCCCTCGAGCCCTCGAGCCTGCTCGCAGGCTAGCTATAACAGTGCTATAGCTTTCATTTGAATGCCGATAACACGTTTCGATTTTATCCAAATGTACCAAAAATCAAAAACACATTACATAGTTTTTCCTATGGTATCATTTCTGTCATAAATGATGATTTACATTATCACACTAGAACCACGTGGGTTGAACAGACGTGATGAATTGTAGTTTACGTATACTAGCCTTATCTTTAGTTTTGATTATCTTGTAGGTGACTTCCGCCCCTCCTCTTTTTTAAATATGTATTGCGACATTCTCCTGTATATAATGTTGAATTTTCATTTTGTAATTTAGTAACATCTGAAGAAGACTGGTCTGGCCAGCCGAAATATTGTTTCAAATATATTTGCTCGTTGTATCAGCTTTGCAGTAATCCTTGGACTTATCGTTTATATAAATTTTAACATAATATTGAATAAATTGAGTAATCTTTCATAATATTGTTTGATTTGATGACAGAATGAAGCACTCGAAATGGCGCATGGAACAAGCGATGTGACACCTCAGAGAGATGAAGTAAAGGCCTGAAGCATCCCAGGGAATGAGTCTAATTTTTCCGTCATAGTTGAACTGTTCAAAGTTCTGTATACGTTGACGCATTTAGAGGCAAATGAGCGATACCGTTTGCGCATTACATGTCACTCGTTTTGAGGCTTCGTATTCGTGTAACCGTTTGTAGCCATTTTAAATATCTTAATTTGCACTGACTGTTAACGGAAATTAAAATGCAAAATGGCAATTTGAAAGTTTTCATGTGTGGTTTTAAACACCCAGTATTTCGTCTATTGTTAGGCGTTTAGGATAGTGTCCCGGCTGAAATATCGTGTTTTCGTGATTACGGCCAGTTTGCTTTATTATCTTAAAGTATAAAAAATCGCCAAAAGTTATGAACGCAAAGAAATATGAACTAAAAAGACGAAACAACGATTTTGAAACTCAAAATTCCACCAGATGGAACTCTGATTTCTCTACCGCTCGTCACGAAATCAAATTTGATGAACTGTAATCCACTTCCATCCTTGCAATCCTGCACTTTCTCTCCAATCTACTGCCTTTGTTTTGCTTTATACGATCTTTTTATTCAGTTTAGTTATATATTTCATGGCATTTGGCAATAGAGCAGTTTTCATTTGAGTGTCGAAAGTAATTACACAATTGCTTTGGTTTTGCATTGCTACGCTTTGTTATTGGCTAAAAAATCTCGCGCCACTTTCTCGACCAATCAGAAGTAAAACCAAAACCAATCGTGACTTGCTCGCACGCGTTTTCCCGCGCTTGGCGCCGCCGACATGTAATTGCTTCGAGCTCTGATTGGTTCATTAGATTGTTTACGACTGCTGTGATTGGTTGAAACTAAACTCAATTTAGTTATTTCGGCGGGTCAGTGTTCCTTTAAGCAAGTGTAAACGGGAAGGAGTGGGAAAAGGGGTGGACTGGTAATTAAGCTGACTCACAAATATCCAGTCGTATTATGCCATTGGGCATTCGGTAACTGTCACCTCAATGTTGTAGCTTTCGGATCGTCAGAGCATGTTTACATTGGAGACTTTCCCAGCTCGGCATAGATAAACAAAACTTGACCGGCTTAGACACACCACAACACATCAGCCTAGAATAACAACAAAATCTTGACGACTTCTATGTTTTGCTCCATTCTTTTGGTACAGCTTCTAGAAGTCGCAAGAAAGGAGATGGTTAAAATACTAAACGCTCTCGATGTAGTTCTTCCGGATGACTTCTCGTTTCCGGCGAAAATTTCGACTAATAGCTGCATTTTGGAACCCTATTCTAGACTTAACACCGAAAAACCCTATCCTATCCTAGACCTATTCCAGACTCGCTATATTTTTCAGAAACTCGTTCACTATCACAGTCTAAGATGCACACCAAAAACAGGGGTTAGTAAAAATGCCGTACTGCCCGCCTACCGATTTTTTAATGCCGTTTGCCAGTAAACCTTGTCTAGACTAAATTCTTCACGCAACTGACTCGTTTCGCGAAAAATGATACCCTATTCTAGACCAAAAATCTCTGATTACTATACCCTATCCCAGATTAAACTGCCTGAAAACCATACCTTTCACAGCGGTACATACCCATATAGCTCATATATGGGAGTACCCCCGGGGAGGGGGGTGGGGGGTGTGTTCATGTTTCACTCCCCCACCTACACAGCACCAGACAGTTTCTTAAAAACTAACCCCCCCACACAGTTTCTTAGAAACTAACCCCCCCCCCCCACACAGTTTCTTAGAAACTAACCCCCCCACACAGTTTCTTAGAAACTAACCTCCCCACACAGTTTCTTAGAAACTAACCCCCACCCCCCCCCCCCCCCCCCCCCCCCCCCCCCCCCCCCCCCCCCCCCACACAGTTTCTTAGAAACTAACCCCTTTAATCTTTTTGAACATAAACATGTTCGTTATTGGCCTCTCGATTAAATTTAATATTAATTAATACTGTACTTTTCTGAAGTGCTGTTTCAATAGTACGCTGTTATGGTTACAACTATTGAGTCTGTGCATGAAATCTGCTTCAAGTGAAAGCTATTAAGTACAGAAACATTATTTTAGTGCACTTCCTTTTGTAATATTTTCCAATAATATTTTAGATTTTTAGAATTCTTTGCAGGGGCGGATCCAGGCGAGGGGTTGAAGGAGTTGCAATAATAATAAGCAGCACCACATGAACGTTCTGCTGAATAATTAACTTTCATTTGAATGGTTACACTTTACTGGCTTTAGGGTTTCATCCGCAGACTCGAAAGTATTGGTAAAACCTTGTAATTTATCATTGAGGGATTACCGATGATCTTTGTATCCTATCCGTGTCAGAGCACTATGCGAGCAGAGGTCATTTTTTCGTCCTTAAATGTGCCGGCGTGCACGCGTTCAATCAGTCCTGGTATATTTCCCATGTATTGCACTGTTTACAACCTTTTCTTAGAACAGAGTGCGGGATATTGAGCGTCAAACCAAAGAATTCCCCAAACCCTACCTTCTGCGACGATCGTCTCAAGGAGATGTAAAGAATGGGTACAAACGAATTTCATTCTTCTTCAGTTCAGTTCAGTGAAATGAAACATTCAAGGACCACGCAACATTTCACACAATATCACCATTTTATTTTTCTTCTCTGTATTTTATCGTTACATTCGTTTGGCAAAAGTCACAGAATATATATGACGCTACTTGTTTCCAAATAAAAGACAACAATACATTGCGAATCACGGGTAAAAAATACATATGCAAGAAAGTGATATCTGTTTTCTTTTTCTAAATTTAAAATCTTAATTAACAGACTTAATGTTTACAACTGTCACAAAATATAGATCACAAGATAATACGAACTACCAAGAACAAATTGTGAATGAAAATAAAAAAAAAATTAAAAATATATACTGTCTTCCATGCAAGGAACAAATTTTCCGATTCAATTCTGCAATTAATATAATTCGTCCCTCTTAGCAGCTATGTCTATTTTCAAATGATGCAACAAACAGCCTCAAATAAACAATGTTCTAGCTAACTGATTCAATTTGAACCAATCCAAAATGCTCAAAATTCAAAAATTCTTTTATGGTGTATGTTTATGTGACAACATAACAGATAAAATACACTAAATTTTAGAATCATATTTAAATTAAACTGCAAGAATATAATGTGCACATTCTGTTCATGGGTCATAAGTGAGATTTAGGCCCCATCCACACGTATACGTTTATGTTCGCAAACGCATTCGTTTTTATGCGTTTAGGCCTCCCGTTCACACGTAAACGATGAAAACGATCACCCTAAACGGATATTTTCAAAAACGGCCTCCAAAGTGAATATTCTCGAAAACGCTGTTTACCCGTTTACGTGTGGACAGTGTAAACGGATATTTTCGTAAACGCTGACGTAGATACTACTTATCAACGAATGCTCAATGGAGATTTTTAGCGTTTACGTGCGAGAGGCCTAAACGCATAAAAAAATTTAAAAAAAGTTATGTAATTACGTCCAGGAGCCGATTACCATACCTATTCAAAAATTTTAATACAATGATTATGGAAATCAGATACAGCTACCCTTCCATCTTTAAGGACTGCTATAGAGACTGGTGTCTTAAATTCTCCTAACCTGCTTCCTTCTGTTCCAAATTTGGTTACAAATTTTCCATTAATATCGAACACCTGAACTCTGTGATTTCCACTATCACAGACCATCAGATGTCCTGCCTTATTCACGGACAAGCATCTAGGATCATAAAATTCTCCGTCACCCCGCCCTTTCTTTCCGATTTTGTAAGCAACATTTCCCTCCATATCAAGAAATTTTACACAATGATCATGACTGTCTGACACTATAAGAAAGTTGTCATGTTGGATACAGTGAAATGGAAACTTGAAAGAGCCTTCTGCGCCAATTGTACGCAGCAATTGACCACGAAGAGTAAATATCTTGATTAATTTGCTGTTTGGTTCAACAACAATAATATTACCATCACTGCCAATGGATAAACCATGGGGAAACATAAGCTGGTGATCAAGACTTCCTTTCCCTCCAAACTGGTCAAGATATTCACCCTGATCACTAAACTGTTGAACACGGTGGTTACCACTATCCGCCACTATGATATTATCATTATGAAAAGCTATTCCAGCAGGTTTTTTAAACTCTCCCTGTTCAACGCCCCTTCTACCAAAAGATCTTAAGGGGGTCCCATTACTACTGAATACCTGGATCCTGTCGTTACCAAACTCAGTCACTGCAATTTCATTTCGTTCATTTACTGCTACCCCCCAAGGGTCCTTAAACATTCCAAAAGACGAGCCTTCTTGTCCAAAAGATAACACGGGTCTGAATTGTCTGGGTCTGACTTGAACCTCAAAAGGACTGCCACGAACATGTTCTCCATTTACCTTCACTGATGCCTCGCATGTTCCGGTTTCCTTGGCAAAGTAGCTGATCTTGTATGTGCCATCTTTGTTATCTTGGACTTGTGGTTTTGTCGTACAGTCATTGCCTTGACGATTTCTTATTTCCACTGTTACATAGTCACATTCTTCATAACATTGTTCTTTGTCGGCAGTTCTTGTTGTCACAACAATCTGTGCTTCAAGTGCAACAGTCGCTTCACTGATTCCTTTTCCTTCAGCACTTGATTGTTGCGCTTTAGTCTTTCTAAGAAAACTTCTGAAAGTTCCAATTCCTTCAGAGTTTGCTTTGTCCATCAACGTTTCGTTTTCTACGAAAACAAATTGACGAAGTTCTTCAAGATCACAGTCGATTTTTTCTCCACCATTGCAGACACCTTGGAAGATTGTGTTTTTGTCTAACTTAACAATCTCGGCATTTGTACTTCGTTTCAAAAGTGTTTCAGTTTTTTCGATTGCTGTCTCAATCAGTTTTACTTCATTTTCCGTCTCGCATTGCTGAATTTCCAGCCGCTCGAGTGATTCTTTCCCTTTCTTTTCCACATCATTAAAAATTTCCTGCTTTTTTGCGTCCATGGCAGCGATCATATTGTCAACAAACGTCTGTGCTTCTCTCTTCACGCTGTCGACTTTTGCTTGAATGTTTATACAGTTACCTTGCATTTTAGCAATTTTGTCTTTCTTCTGAAGCACTCTTTGTTTCTGAGATTCAATCGCTGCCAAGACATGTATCTTGCGTTCATTTGCAGCCTCGTCCAAAAGCATCTTAGTATGACCGTCATGAAGTGTTGCGACACAAGAATAGCAAATGGCAACTTCGCAGTTTTTGCAGAAGAACTCCAATTCCTTTTTATCGTGGCCTGGCTTTCCACAAAACGCTGGTCGTTTTAAAATGTTTTCAAAGTCTTGATCTTCGAAGTCCTTCAGCGCTAAGGAATAATGAATGATTATCCTTCAGGTAGTAATCTGTAGGAAAGCAAGCGGGGGGCAGTAGGAATCCTACAAGATTAAACCAATCAAATTACTGATCTCTTGCTACGTCATCGTAACGCAATGACAATCGCTCACATGTCCGTGGACCGTTTTGTTTGATAAGCGACGATATGCCGAGAAAAAACAAAGGTCGTAGTTCTAGTCTACTGTACATTGAGAGCTGTAGAACGAGGGGGATATAGGGAGCCTCTTTCTTCCAATCTTGCTGCGGGCGCAAGGCTTGTAGCAGAAAACGAAAGCCAGGCCCATGACGAGAAAACTAGCCGGACCTACGAGCTCCGACTCATGTCGTTGGAAGAGTTTGCACCAAAAAATGGCGACGATGCTGTGCTGTTTGGCCCCAACAAAGACCCCTTTTTGGCGGCTACAATCCAGACTTATATGCGTAAGTTTGTCTTCAAATGTTTGTTATTTAAGGGCTAAACTTTACAATACCCGTCCACTCTGAAATTAAAGTGTAAGGTAAAACAAGTGTCACCGCGGTCCGCGGTCCCGTAGTCAATGAATTGAAAACACTAAGATTTGCCAACGCGGTCCGCAGCTAGATGAATGCATATAAGCTTAAGCTTATATAAAAAAAAATTATGTTATCAATGAATTGCGTTTTTGGAGTTTAGCGCTGATGTATAGTGATTAGGGTTAAGCACTGACTCGAACTAGTTAGCTTTTATTTAGTGTTATGGTAACACTACATGTACATATATGTTAAGCTTATATATGTTAGGAAGGCTTGAAATAAATCGTCCTCTTTGTGAATGTGTCGCCACATTCATTCAGCCAAATCAGAGGAAAAATGGTGTTTTCATACACCAAATGGAGGCAGCTTAACCTTTGTTTGACACCATTGCCCTTCCACATACCCGTCCACCTATTTGCATCTCATTGAATAAGAATGGATCCTTTTGTTTTCATGTGCTTCGTTCTTTAAAACGTTCAGGGATATGTAAATAAGTGGACGGTTATTGTAAAATCACTCCCACTTTATTCATATTATCACCATTACTGTTAACAAACTCAACTGAACGATTGACTGTTCGGTGCTCATAACCATGTATGGACAAATTGGAATAAGCCATCCAGCAATCAGATACAATCATTCAGACCATGGACTTTGGACCGCGGTGATGGCACTATAAAGTGTTTACATCATTTTTTAATATATTCATCAACTGCGGACCACGGATCGCGGACCACGGTGACAGGCAAATACATACATCTACATATTATATAAAGTGTTAACATCACTCATTAGTATATTCAAGATCAACGACCATGGACCATGGACTGCGGTTCCCCAATACATACAAATACATGCATGTACATGAGGCCCTGCCAGGGGGGGTCCCATGTCGGTTCTCTGAATTTTAAAATGTCTCGTGTCGGTGTTTTATCAATGTTTCACGTTGCTGTCGGAAATTGAACAAACATTTGTCTTTTGTCGCGATTTCATTTTACGTGCTGTTGCTACTTTTTGGGTCATGTCGCCTGTTGGAATTTACACTGGCAGTACCTCATACATATGTACATACATACAAATACATACCCATACGTGTACATACAAATACAAATACATACATACAAACAAATACATACATGCAAGTACATACATACATACATAAATACATACATACAAATACATACACTGTACCGCAGTTTCCTGACTGCAGGAGGGTGGACTGCGTTGCCACGAATCTTATGCTTTCAGAGTGGACGGGTATTGTAAAATTGCTCCATTTATTGTACGTTGGCCCTTGTAAGATGAGTGAGAATTTAAGCTTTTGCTGAGCCAAGTGGTACACTTGCCGCTTTAACATTACAATGTGCAAGAACTTGCTTTTCCAGTTTAAAGGAAGCTTAGCAAGATAACCACAAAAAATCGTGAAATATATTTTAAAGGGAGACATCATTTTAAGTTTTGTGTACCGAAACTACCAAACCGAAGTTTAACTGACTCGACGTATCGTTCAAGGTGCGTAGACTTTGTATGGGAAATTCATTTTAGTCTTATATATGCTAAAATAAAGCTTTAATGTAGAAGTAGACTTCACTTACTGCAACATTGTGTTTTCATTGTGTCTTTTATGCAATTTGGGTGCAACTGAATAATGTCCATTTTAGATGGTTTTGTGGCTTACAAGTTTTTGCGATGTCGTTGGTTGTCGTTTCCACTCATAAAGGGAAGCAAGGCCGGTTACTCTCGGCGACCTAGTCCCACAAATCACTCTCACATCACAAAGAGCGGACCGAATTGCCATAAAAACACCACAGTCATAAGGCCACATACGTTTCCCATCACATTGACTTGTCTCAGTGATCACACTGCGATTTTAGGGGGAGAAATTTCAAATAATATTCGGTTTTCTACAATCTTTCCGTGCGCTTGGCTGTTTGTGCGGCCACGGTCGTTAGAGCATTCCCACGATCATATGACATTCTGCACTCTCATTGGCCAATTCAAAACAACAACCACGTGCAATACAAATTTTATTGCCACTTTGGCCCCCGTGAGTCGAAATTGTGTGAATGCTGATTGGTTTGTTATTGACATCAGGCGAATGTTCACTTGCAAAACAGGTGACAGTTGGCAGCTTGAAACATCTGACCTATTTCTGTTCACTCAACAAAAATTCATCACTGAGTATTTTTTTGACATAAAGAAGCTCTGCATTTACAAAACTCCAAAAAAGAATTCTTAAAATGGTAGGGTGCTGGTACTGAAGGAGAAATTTTCACTGAAAGTGAAGAAAATTTCCCATGAAGTCCAAGTGACTGAATTCTCTGAAACCAAAAGTGACCAACAGTTGCGTATTTCGCCTGTGAACTTTTACCGATGTCAGTAAATAAACTAATCAACATTCGTTATTTCTAATACACGTATGGCTACCGTTGGAAGATTAGAATAATCAATTTAAAACCTGAATTTTGATTTCAATAAATCAGTCTGTTCCCGATTAATGAAAGTCATTCCCAACTGCTTTCATACAAGCCTATCTGTGGTCAAGGTATGACAAAATCTTAACTGAATCTTAACTGTGGACAAAATCTTAACTGGAAGATTTTCTATATCCACCAAAGTCTCTGCATACGTGCTACAAACATACATACATACATGCAAACATACATACATAAGCTTTATTTTCACTCAAATTTTAGAGTAGCTTACAGAAGCTAATATTTTCAAGAACATAAAAGTTAAAACTGTATAGCGTTTACAAATAAATTTATATCATTAAGAAGAAAAAAAAATCATATAGCTAAGCAAGCCAGGGACTACACAAAGTTACTTCACTGAATTTTTCTTCTAAAGTCTTCAAACACACACTAGTGCGGATAAAATCAGGCAGTGCATTCCATAGTTTAGCTGAAAAATAAGAAAACGAATTAAGGCCATAGCTAGTTGTTCTAGGTTTACTAAGTGACAGAATGTAATTGAGGCCAGGCTGAAGATCGAAGAAATTGCAATTGAGAAATCACTTTGAAACTCGTAATTTCTTTAAAGCCACATCTTTCAACGTAGATTAGATAATCAAGGGAAGATTCAGAGACTTGTATTTTCTAGCGCGACGCGATTTTGACTCACAGGGGCCAGTGTGTGTATTGACTGGCGACAAAATTTGCCTTTTGCCTCCCTTGACAGTCTACTTATTGCGCGTGGTTGTTGTTTTGAATTGGCCAATGAGAGTGCAGAATGTCATGATCGTGGTAATGCTCTAACTGCCGTGGCCACACGAACAGCCGAGCGCACAGGAAGATTGCAGAAAACTGCATATTATTGAAATTTCTCCCCCTAAAATCGCAGTGCGATCGCCGAGAGGAGTCAATGTGATAGGAAATGTACGTGGCCTTATGGCTGTGGTGTTTTTATGGCGATTTGGTCCACCCTTTGTGATGCGAGAGAGATTTGTGGGACAAGGTCACCGGGAGTAACCGGCCTTGCTTCACTTTATGAGTGGAAGCGACATCCAATGACATCACGAAAACTTGTAAGCCACAAAACCGTCTAAAATGGACATCATTTGCGCTCAAATTGCATAAAAGACAACGAAAACACAATGTTGAGGTAAGTGAACTTTATTTATACATTGAAGCTTTATTTGTGTAATAACAACGAACCATCCAGACTAAGCTTGGGCTGCCTGTAGCCTGACATGTCTCGCAGCACAGCCCATTAAGCTATAGCTTTATAGCTTTAAAAGTTTGAAGAGCCCAGATGGTTTAGCTTGATTGGACTGAAAAGACTGGAGTAATTGATTCATAAATGCTTGACCGAATGATTCAGCAGATCATCGTCATATACATAACTGTCATATTCTTCTTAAATCATCCAGGCTAGGGCAATATTCCCTGTCATTTCAGGGTCCAAAAATATGGAACAGCATTGACAAAAAGACAAAAGATATTAAGTTAATTTTCTCTTTTTAAAAAATGTATCAAGCAAAACATTCTACATGTATCAAAGCACAGCAATGATGGTAGTGGCAAATAGTGACAAATTTTTCACCCTTTATTGCTTCTATACAATGTTTTATTGTTATCTTCAATTGAATTGTAAAACAAGCATTCAACCTAAAGTTATGTAATGTCCATTGAAGGGGGTCTATTACAGTGTACTTCAAGCATTTCTGCTTTTGTATAGTCTCCTTGTCACTTTTAATTTTAAGCTTGTTACTGAGAATCCGATCATGCTTACTCTGGGCAAAATCATTGTCCAATTTAAGTTAAAATCAAATAGTATTAATGTATCAAAAATATAAGTAGATCCCATTTTTGCTTTTCTCACACAGCATTTGTATGTATGCATTTTGACACGAAGGTGTGAAAATCTACTTTTATTAACTTCAACTTTTATTACTTCCATCACTTTGTACTACAAAGTATATTATAAATAGAAAACAACAGTACTTTCATTCAGGTTGCAAAGTTTTTTAATGACTTTCCAACCTTGTGTTCACAGTCAGTCATGCATGATAAATGCCATGCTATTCTTCAATTGTTAAAACTGAATGGCATCATTTATGTTCAAAATTAAGAATGGGCAATAAAGTTATAAACAGAATTTATGAGGCAGAAATATATGAACTTTAGCATTGCTTTATTAATACATCTAGCTGTCTCTGGAAAAATATTCTCCCTTTTGAGGCACAAATTAATTTCCATTAAAATGCTTTAAAATTTGGTGTGAATATTTATTAATAATTGGCACCTTTTGAAGCAGATAAAAGTGACAGTAAAGTATTTCTCTTGTTATAATTCAAAGAAATACAGTATTTGTGCCATTTCATAAGGGTTGAACTAAAACTTATGCCTGATTCCTACTTGTGAAATAAACTCGAGTATATGTGTAGGGTTTACTTTAAACTATCAAATTAATTTCAGAAATGTTGAGTGAGACCAAAGGCAAGAGGCTGGGAACACTCTGCTGCCGTGGCGTTAAGCCCCCAGTAGTTAGAGGCCATGCCGCAGCCTTCAACTACATGTACATGTACTGGTTCAAGGCTTTTGGTCATACAGGCTATTACAGCCAGTCTGTTGAAGTTTCAAACGTAGATGTGTCCCAAAAGGTCATTTCTAAGGGCAATCCCATGAATTCACCAGGTAAATGAAGTCTTGGTTGTTGAATTGCTTTGTTGATATATGTGCACTTTAGGTCTACATGTGAATATGGTCAACTCTCTCTAAGACTGACACTGTCGGGACCAGCCCCAACTGTCTGTCTTAGAGAGGTTTCCGGCTTATAGAGAATCGAGGTAACGTGACACCAGTAAATCTGAGACAATAAAGTTTGACCTATGCACAATGAATACACAAAATCAAATCAAATCAATTTATTTAAGTGTCAGAGTTCTAGCACGTGAGTGCTAAATTGTGGACACTTTCCAGATTTAATTGCAATTTGGAAATGTTGGTTTTTGTCGGTTCTGTTTAAAGTTGTTTACTTAAGCAAAACCTACAAACTGAAATAAAAGTAATATTAGAAAAGTCGACTCATTTGTTCATAATTATTCAGCACTTACATTTCCGTTTTGAAGTATTTTCCTCTAAAAAAGCACTTCTCAAGTGTCAGTTGTCCTTCTTAGAGAGGTGTCCGTCTTATAGAGAGGTTACAGTCACAGAAAAATGACTGAAAAACAGCAGGGACCAACACCAGATGTCCATCTTATAGAGGTGTCTGTTAAGAGAGAGTTAATTAATTATGAACAAATGAGTCAACAAGTGATCAGTAAGGAAATACATGTAAATTGTAAATTAAATGGCAGTTTTTAGTCTTCTAATCGTGATGGTGAAATGTATTACATACCATAAAAAATAAGGGTGCTTGTTGCCCCGCAAAGTCAAAAATGTTTCCTTGAAGATGTCCTTTTTTAATACATTATTACCTTTAGTAAGCATTAACTGCTTTGTTCTGTATTTCACCTACAGGAATCAAAACAGGTCAAAAAAACTAAAACCCTTCCTAACTGTGCTTGTGGTGTCACACCATGCAGGAAAACCTTTTTGGAGGAAAATGTGCCCTTTTTATTGTAATATAGAATAATATAGAATAAAAACAAACTTATAGTTAGTGAGTTTAGAGTTGTTGATGCAATTAAATGGTAAAATGTCATGCCAAACTCACATCTCATCACATGGAAAAGTAGAATTGGGTCTTAAATATTGGCATGTAAGGATGTAAGATAGAGGATATGTGGGGATGCAAGGTTATTAGGGCACCAAAATTTACTTTCTCTGAGACAGTATATACTTGTTAAGTAGTCATTCTGGATAAGAATAATTGATTGCAGTATTCTTTTTGTATTCTTTTTGTATTCTTTCAGATGTGAAAGACTCTTTTTAATAAAGAGTTATCTACTCACAGCATAAGAAGGTCTGCAACCTGATGGGCTGCCAGGTGTGGAGCAAATTACAGCTCTATCAAAAGGGCAGGCAGATGGTATGTAAGATAATGTAGATTTTAACATTGCAACAATAAAATCTTTCATTTTGTCTATCTACATTTAACAATAATTATTGTTTCATGATTATTGTCTCAAGATCAAGTGTTTAGGGCAGCGTTTGTTTGTTTTTAAAATTATTTACTGGTAAATTATAACAATCCGACCGATAGCTGTTTTGCTTGATTCTTTTTTGCCTTTTAGCTGAAATCAGTGAAATGATTTATAATAAAAATAAGGGAAAAGAAACAAGGTTTCAAAGTCATCCTGGCTTCATTTACAAGTCAGAAGATCACTGTTCAGGTGGAGTTAATTTATACTACTGTATTCAAAGTGTCAAAACTTCTTATTAAGCCAGGATGTCTTCGAAACGTCGTTTCTTTTCGCTAAATATTTTTTATTATAATTTATAAATTGTTTCTCTATACCTTTACTCATTAGAATCAGTGAAATGGACTAAATTTAGTGTTCCATTTTATTTTTCAGGAAGTCTAACAGTTTCAAACTCTATATGCAAGATGCCGGGGCAGAAATGATCAAAGAACACCACGATGGCCAGCCAGTGTCAGACCATAAAATGTGGATGTTCAAACCCCTGAGATAACGTCTGATAGTTGTCTTAACATGTACAAGTTGCAAATGATGGCGATGATGGCTACAGTGTATAATATAATGGACACACAAAACTAGGCAACTAACCCCTTATATGCGTGCATAACAGTATCTCAGGGGCATACATGAACATTCACATTTTGTAAACATATATTGTTCAATTTTGACTTGACCAGTCCAAGTTTCAGACATGAAATGCCCCACCGTTAGGCTCAAGAAAGGTTTTTCGAAAGTTTACAGGAGTATTAATGTGATCTATGTAATAGCTGTTTGTGTTGCATCGATCCCGGTTGCTGTGAACATTTGGTGTTGCACACCAGCTGAGTTTGCCAGATTATCCACTGAGACAGTTTTGGGCCAGCTTAGTTTTTTACTGCAAGTGTTGTACTTGAAGTTCAAAGGGACCAACAAATATGAGAGTAGAGTATTTTCCTCAGACTGTGAAACAGTTTCTAGTAGTTAGTGTAAGATAGTCAAATAGACACAAGAAAACAATGGAAATACTGTAAGATCTACTAAGTTCTGTTAGTGTACTTTTTCACGGTCTGAGGAAAATCACTCTATAATAATATTACTAGCAGTAATCACAGATTATGGAGACGCGTTCGAAGGAATTTCCGGCGGAAATGAGCCCCTGAAAAAAACCAATAGGGGCGGCCAATTGGAAGACCGTCTACCAAAAAATCTCAAATTTTACTGCACATAAACCAAAGGACAACCAACACGAATTAGGATTGCGTTCTTCAAACGCGATTAGGCTCTTAATTAGAAATTAATTAAAATCACCTGAGAATCTGACAAATATTTCCAACCTGTTTAAAATGCTGAAAGCAATACAAAAGTACAAAAAAAAATCTGCAATTATTTATTTCAATCTTGTTGTTAAAGCTTTGTTTAGGATTTCAAAGAATATAGTGAATATTTATGACTAGAGACACTAGTCAAAAGTTTTGGTACCAGGGGTGGTAATTTATCACAAATGCGACCTTTTTTAAGGTTTCTAGTTATACAAAAACGTGTTTTTTGAAATGCTACCAAATCCTTGTGACCCTGTCATGAAACTTAGAGGCAATTTTCCATTTCACTAATTACTTATATTTATTTACTTGATTACTTGGGTTTTTGAAGGGGGGAGGGGGGGGGGGGGGGGCGGGGGAGGAACTCACTCATGGAATCACCCGTGTAAATATTACGGTGATTATTTTTGTTAATGTTGTTTATTATTTGTACAATAAAATGTCAGTTTTGTTTCATTTTGGCTGTTTCATTTTACTTCAAAGGAAAGAGTGGGAGATACCGTTATTTATTTAAACGAAGTTCACACGGTGTTTAGCAAAACCGCGGTCTAAACCAATTCCAATTCTGGCCAACCCTATAAACGATATTTACCTAAGCAGTGTCTGGAAGGCATATAACAAAGACTAGCAAAACATTCATTTACTTCAAATGACCTGCTTATAAACAGACATGGAGGTCCATTGTCTTAAGTTAGATTTCGTTTAATTAACCGGCCCTTTGTTTCTTTCCTGTACATGTTAAGGCATTTTGCGTCAACTCAATTGAACTTGTGATGCGAGAGATTAAAAATATGGTCTTATAAATAAGCCATAGTTCATATCAAACACGTCCATCGGTGTAGGCCATGTTTTGCGTCAACTCAATCTGTGGTGTCGTAGACGTGGGCTATAGCCCATGACCGTGATGCCATATATCGAGTTGACGCAAAATATGGTCTTAACCAGTAAGTCGTGTTTTGAGTTCAATTCCAATCATGGCATATCGGTGTATGCCATGTTTTGCGTCAACTCAGTCTGTGGTATCGTAGACGTGGGCTATAGCCCATGACCGTGATGCCATAGATTGAGTTAACGCAAAATATGGTCTTAACCAGTAAGTCGTGTTTTGAGTTCAATTCCAACCATGGCGTATAGGTGTATGCCATGTTTTGCGTCAACTCAATCTGTGGTATCGTTGACGTAGGCTATAGCCCATGACCGTGATGCCATAGATTGAGTTGACGCAAAATATGGTCTTACAGGGCCGTAGCAAGCCTTAAAAAACTGGAGGGGGGGGGGGGGGGGGGGGGCACAAATGTTTCGGACCCAATGGACGGGCTTCTGCCCGTCCCTTCTAGAGGGGTCCGGTGGCATGCACCCCCGAAATTTTTGAAAATGAAACACCGGAAACTGCATTTTCCAGCATTTTGGGCTTTTAAATTTCAATTTTTTGATAGACGAAAACTCTTTCTAAACTGACACTTATTTATTCAAAGCACAGCACATTTCCATGATCCAAAAGGCTTACGCAGTGAAGTAATTACACATGATCACACAAACATCAATATCTATTTCCATAGATTTTTCTTATAATCCCAATAAAATTCTAATAATAGTTGCAAAAAACAATCATTGAGAAGCACAACAGTTGAACAGAGTCAATTCAGTGGTACTTTCTCTGGGGCGGATCCAGAGGATTTGTAAAATTTAGAGAAATAAGAAATATTGAAGATTTAGTGAAGTTTTCAAAATAGAATTTGTAGTTAATAATTAATAGGCGGACACCAAGTTAGTCCACTAGCAACCTGGGGTGCTCTTGCGTGGGTATCAACTGTCTGTTGGTGTTCCAAAAATCTTTTTTTTTCCCTTCTATCCCTTCTCTAAACCTCTTCAAATTTCATTCAAATTCATGTTTATCCCCGCCTTAAGGCGGAGAAGAAGCGCTCGCTGATGGCGTTGGTAGCTGACATGACAAGCAGAAGCGTACCAAGGGTGCAAATCTCACTCAGTAGGAGTTTGCGACCATTTCCAAGTGACTGAAATCAGTTTTATTTTCAACATTTCAAATGTTGAAAATAATAATAATAATAATAATAATAATAATAATAATAATAATGATAAAATAAACTTAAAAAAAAACTGGGGGAGCACGGCCCCCCCGGCCCCTCCCCTAGCTTGCTATGGCCCTGTCTTAACCAGTAAGACTTGTTTTGAGTTAAATTCAAATGTGGTGCGAACTTTTCTTGTGAACTTAAGAAAAAGATGTTAGTCGGGCTACATAATTGATACAAAGATCTGGAAAATTGAAGTAACTAGAATGTGGGTATGATGACTACAACAATTCCTGTGGTGATTGGAGCGCTTGGAGTGATCAAAAAGGGAGTGAGCGAGTACCTTGAGAGAATACCAGGAAGAAGTGAAATCAGTCAGATACAGAAGATCTCGTTGCTGGGAACTGCACATATACTGCGGAAAGTGCTCTCCATTACATGATTGTTGGTTATATACCCTAGGTATATGGTTTATACCCGGATATAACCTGTATAGAAATGAATCGATAAAACCTACAAATAATAATAATAATAATAATAATAATAATAATAATAATAATAATGATAAAATAAACTTAAAAAAAAAACTGGGGGAGCACGGCCCCCCGGCCCCTCCCCTAGCTTGCTATGGCCCTGTCTTAACCAGTAAGACTTGTTTTGAGTTAAATTCAAATGTGGTGCGAACTTTTCTTGTGAACTTAAGAAAAAGATGTTAGTCGGGCTACATAATTGAAATAATGAATAGATGTGATTGTTACGCGGCTAACAAGATACCGAAAGAAGTCTAAGAAAACTACTACTGTTGCTATTATTGAGGTAGAAATAATCGATTCATATTCAAACTATGGCATTTTCATGGGGACGTGATTTGCGATAACTCAAACTATGTCATCATCAATAAAACACAGTTTGAGATAGAAATAATAACTCAAAATGTGTCATTCAGCGTGAAGTCGTAGTTAGCAATAACGCAAAACACGTCTAAATCCAGAAACCTCATTTTGCGATAACTCATACTATGGTATTAATTCTTCGCGAAAGTTCATGATTCATCCCTCACTTAATACTATTAGTGGAAAGGGATGATACACAGGCTAATTTTACAAAAGTTCGCTGCTAGATATGACCATATTTTGCGTCAACTCAATCTATGGCATCACGGCCACGTTCACGATACCACAGATTGAGTTGACGCAATACATGGCATACACCGATATGCCATGATTTGAATTGAACTCAAAACACGACTTACTGGTTAAGACCATATTTTGCGTCAACTCAATCTATGGCATCACGGTCTTGGGGTCCACGTCCACGATACCACAGATTGAGTTGACGCAATACATGGCATACACCGATATGCCATGATTTGAATTGAACTCAAAACACGTCTTACTGGTTAAGACCATATTTTGCATCAACAATATCTATGGCATCACGGCTTGGCCTATAGCCCATAACAGTGATACCACAGCTCCATTAATAGCTTGATGCAACTAGTATAAATGCTGGAGAGGGTAATCAGCCGTCTGGACAAAGTTGGAAAGGTTGGTAACGCATCTGTCTAAATATGGGCAAACGATCGGATTATCTGTCTACACGATTATCCACTTCAGTTCGTCTGCCAATAGGAAAGAAAAGTGAACTGATCGTCTATACGGATCATCCGTCTGTATGTCCGTATTGTAGACAGTTGCTTTAATAGTTTTATCAGTTGTGGAAGCGGGGCTCTTTTTTATGCCGCATATTTATTCACTAAAACGAGAAAGGAGTATGAGCACTCAAAACAAAAGAAAACAATGGAACTGTTATCTGTTGTCAAAAGCCCAGTCATTTCCTTATTTTGAAACCACATTAATCCGACCACCCAGTTATTGCAACCAATTTTTCATGGCCCAACAGTGGTCGTATGATCGGGGTTGCACACTTGTAGTACCTTCGTTATCTAATTTCTATTTTATGGGTAAAGTTTTAAATAGGCCATTTGCACGATGACGTCATTTGACTACTACTACCAGAATTTATTTCGTTTTTCCTTTCTTATTTAAATTTTGTAATCCCAGTGCGGTTTAAATAATAATAGCCCTAATTTGCACTACAAAACAAAAAACTGAAGGATTCTGGTAGTAGTAGTCAAATGACGTCATCGTGCAAATGGCCTATTAAAAGCCACTCTTTACGGAGACAAAATGAAAAGCACATCTTTTAGTAATTAACTTAAAGAAATGATACAGAATGAAATTGACGATACTTAAATCCTAATTTCTGACAGTAATTTATTCATTATTAAGTTGATTAAATTCAGTGATTAATAATAATTATCTAGTAATTACCAAAATTAATGACTAAGTTCCTTTCCTGGAACCTATCCTCAATTCTCATTGTATAGACAACGACACACTTTGCATAGTGATTTTCCTCAGACTGTGAAATAGTTGGTACACTAATTGAGGTTAGTAGATCTTATTTCCATTGTTTTCTTTTGTGTCTATTTGACTATTATACACAAACTACTAGAAACTGTTTCACGGTCTGAGAAAAATCATCACACTTACTGAATACTGAATTGACTGAATGCTTTCAATTGAGCAGATGGCACAACATGGATGTACATGTACCTATTGTATAACCAAATGACTACTGTGCTACACACTCAAAGGCTAAAGAAGGAATCCCAAACAGTGTAAACCAAGTTTGCAAGCAAAATTCATAGCACAAGCTTGTGAAAAGTAAAACCAACAAATTTGGCAGTTATCCTCATAGATAATGCTTTTGAAATAAATTGAAGAAACAAACCTTCAAAGTATACCAAGATAAAATTGATAAGGGTTTTGGATAAAGCAGGGACACAGGGATCACAACTTTCCCATTCAATACTTTGTCCCAGCTACCTTTACTTTTCAGAGCATATCTATGATCCTTGCTAAATCAAATTCGGTCTCTAGCAAAAACGAAGTTTGATTCCTTCTCTAATATCAGCGTTTTTGTAATAAACTAAGTGGTCTTGCATTTGTGATTCCTCCCATTGAATAAATTTCCTACTGTAACTTAATAAAATATAACTACATGTATGAAATGACTAAGCCTTGTCCCAGCATATTCTTGCCAGCAGCAGCAAGAGATAACTGTCAAATACAAGATCACATGACCGTATTAAATTATTAACCAATCATGAGCCTAGTGCCACTTGGAATAGTCATGTGATGATCTGTCTGCAATTATTTTGTCTGCTTGTGTCATGTTGCTATTTTTAAAACTGATACATGTAGGTACCAACGACAAGGTTGGAAATGGCCAATAACATATGCTGTTATGTATCTCCTTTTTTCTTTATCAGTCAAAATTCCACCTAGATTAGATTAGCCTAGATTAGCTATGCTATAAGCGGGTTTGTAGATATTTAAATTTTTATTTCTTTAAATGTAGATCAATTAATTAATGTAACAGTGTTGAAAACCAATAAACCAATAGTCAATAGTCAATTGCACAGACAAAGGAAAACAACCAACAAGAAGCTACAGGGATACACTAAACCCAAAACATTTTGGACGCTTTCAATTTTGGGCAATTGAAATAATTATTGTAGATTTGCTAGTCTACATTGTGTAGTAGTAAGAACTCCAGGACTGCTAAAAGAGGTCAAGCTTGCAATCCAGAGAAACCTGAAAACCCTGCAAGCGTCCTATAACGTTCCAGACGACCTAATTCTGAACTTTGACCAAACCCCATTGTCTTGGAATTGACGAAGCAATTAATGCAGAAATTGATGCTGAAGATCCCTTTGAGGATTTACATTAATGCAGGGAATTGATGCATCTCTTATTTTGAGCATCTTTATTAACCTTAAAGCAAGTAAATTGTTCCCAGTCCAATAATTGTCCATTCAAAATATAACGTCCAAAATGTTTGGGGTTAAATGTATGACAATTTTTTATCATTTTGTTTGGCTTTATTGTGGTTTCTACTTTCATTTGAAACACAATAGAAGTGACAAATTAACCATATAATGACCATTTAATCAAAGAATTAAGTTAATTCTTGCTGTACATATTACAGTTTTTCTTGTTTTATGATGTTCGCTTCTGTCAAATTGCCTCATTATAAGAGTTCACCAAACCTCTCCTCTTCATTGGATTCTGACTCTACAGATGAATCCTAAAACAAAATAACAAAAATTGTAGGTACAACTGACAAGATACCAATAGCAAAAGGGATCCTCTACAACATTGTCTGTGTACACAGCTTCCCTATTTACAGTATGTTATCAAGCTGCCTTACTTAAGTGGAAGGTCAGTGCCTGGGACATCCAGGGGCTTCCTACACTGTGGCCAGCCAGTAACTTACTAGAACACTGCCCCTGTGGCTGGAAAATCCACACAACCCAGCCATGAGCCTCCAATCCAGGTGCCCATGGCACTGAACAGAAGATGGAAGAACAATGCGGAAGGGATGGGAGGAAAAAAGGGGGGGAGAGCTCCATCAGAAGAAGCACAGAAAATGCTTCAAATACCACAAAAATATGCCACATAGTACAAAAACTAGAGCCGTAAATACTAAAAGAAGGAATGACCTACAACCACCTACAACCATCTACAACCATCTACAACCACCTACAAGGAATGACCTAAAACCATCTACAACCACCTAAAACCGCCTAAAACCACCTACAACCATCTTCAGAAACAAAAAATCCACGCAGAATACTGTTTTTATCATTTCAGTGTCAGGTAGCCTGCGACGCTCACCGCTCTCTTTCCACGGGTGTTTCGTTTCATGGAAACAAACTTAATACTTGGCAAGAGCGTCTAGAAAAGGAATTTAGGCATTTTAGTAACAATACTTGACAACAAAATCACGCGAAGATTCGTCACCTTCTATTTCGGACTCTCATCTGTCATCAGGTTATTCAAACGCGTTTTTGGTGGCCGCTTACAGCCATGCTCCGTCACGCGTGACCAGTAATTTTGAGAATGAAATGAACATTTGAATATTTCTTTGTAACGTCCGAGATTTGAATGAAACCTTGCAGATCTCTGTGGAAAACACTCTGAAAGTCACGAATTACCGGAAAATAACTTCGCTGCACGCATGAAAAAACCTAATATTGTTCGGATATGTAATATTTCAAACAAAATGATATTTTGTTGCCCTTTGTTTCCAAAAATGCGGTAAAGTTCTCACGGGAATTCCGAATCTCGGAATGAATTTTCAAAACCGACGCGTAATCTTGAAAACTCCATTCAATTTTTAAAAATACTGGTCACGCGTGACGGAGCATGGCTGTAATATGCAGGTGGTCCTGGTGGTCCTCATGCAGGACCGCCAAAAGGTGGCCGCGGTCGCTTAATAGGGGTTTTATTTTATACTGACAATAAATTCGGGACTTCGATAACTGGCTGCCTAACAGGGGGTGGTCGCTTAATAGGTGGCTGCTAAGAAATTAATACCAGTATCTCAGCGAATATTGCAGTAAGAATTCCATTGCCTTGCCTGTGCATGATTATGAAAGTACGAAAAAGAACCAAGTACGATAACAACGGGACCGACTTAATCCCTTTCCATGAAATGGGACACCCGTGGAAAGAGACACGCAACATTTCCGGTGAGCACGCAGGCTACCTGAAATCGATCAAATTGACACTGAAATGATAAAAACAGTATTCTGCGCGGATTTTTTATATTTCTTAAGATGGTTGTATGTGGTTGTAGATGGTTGTAGATGGTTTTAGGTGGTTGTAGATGGTTTTAGGTCATTCCTTGTAGGTGGTTGTAGATGGTTGTAGGTGGTTGTAGGTGGTTGTAGGTGGTTGTAGGTGGTTGTAGGTCATTCCTTCTTTTAGTATTTACGAAACTAGAGCAACTCAGGGATTAGATTTAGGCCTGTAATGGTATGGTATCGCATGTTTTTATCTTCTTTTTTGAAAGAAAATTGCCCAGTAAAGTGGCCATATTGAGTCTATGGGCAGCAAAAGAAAAAAAAATGGTATTGATGGGCTATGAGTGAGGTGCAGGATTGCAGAAAATTAATATTCAGTTTGTTTTTAGAATGAAGCATGATACAATGGGATGTTATTCAATGAGATAGAAATATGATTTCCATCTCATTAAACTAGTTTTCTGCAATCCCGCACTTTGGTAGGTAGGTAGGTTTTTGTCGTTCTTCAAAGCGTTCCGACCGCGTCTAGGTATTCTGAAGGATTTAAATGTAGACCTTCTGAAGTCAATTGTGAAGTTACTCCCAGTTCAACTTATAGTCTAAACCCAAGGTCTAAATTTACGGGATTCGACTTGCATAACCCATCAAAAGTATTAATAATCCCACAGAGTTACACGATGTTATAATCCTTCTCTTCAAAAACGTTCGAAGAATTATATCGCGACGACACGATATTGAAAATGCTGATCAAAGTGAGATGCGATAAGCAACTAAGATAATGAGGTATTTGGAGTTAATTCTGTAAAATAAGGGGTGGAAAAAATTCGTCAACGATAACTTACGGCAATATGGTCGATTGAAAAGTCGCTCCTCCAACGAGGTAAAACCAGCCGAAGAAACGGAAGAAACCCTTCGCACACTTTCCGCCATTGTTAAAAAACAACAACATGGACAACTGCCTTGGTAACCACGTCTTTACCCTTGTAGGAAAATGTGACGTCACTGTAGGAATCTGTAGGAATTGGTAGGAATCCACCACCATATATGGCGCCCGGAAAAATATAATAATTCTGTTACGCTTTTCGCGGTACGTCCGATAATGATTTTTATTGCCCTTCATGCCATTATGGAAACTGATACAGTCATTACACCAGAACGAACAGCATTGAAAGCAGTAAAAGGTTTTTTCGAAACGTTTGTCGCAATTTCCACACTTCACACCAGTAGTATTGCACTCTTTTATGGCCAACACATCGAGTAAACTGTTAATGCGAAAGTTTGTCGGTAAAGCGCTTAGGTTTCCATTTCCAGGGACTCTGAATTCCTGTCTGCACTCCGGACATGCAATTTTATCTCGGCTCGCACTTGTTCGTTGAATCCCGTTCAGACAGTGAAGGCAAAAGCTGTGCAAGCACGGCAACTGCTTTGGATCAGTGTACTTGCACATACACACAGAACAGGATACTTCTTCATGAAGATTATCTAGCAACGTCTTTATATCCATGGCGAAAGGGAGAAACGAACGAAGGCAGTTCGGAGTTGAACACACCTTAAAATAACTATCGAGCGAGTCTTGAATAAAGCCTTGTAATTGTGATCATTTACCTAAGCATGATATTAATATCGCGCTTTTGATATATACCAATCATAACGCGTTATTTTGACATGTTTTGACGTTTTCTGTCTTCTAAGAATGATTGCAAAAATATTCTAGATTTCTAAGAAGCGTGACCTCAAAGACAGAAACTGTGCAAGCATGGTAACTGCTTTGGATCAGTGTACTTGCACGGCATACACACAGAACAGAATACTTCTTCATGAAGGTTGTAGCATGTATGGTGAAGGGGAGAAAACTGATGAAGGAAGTTTGGAGATGAACACACCCCAGCAAAACAAATATTGACTCACTATTGAGGTCTTTAATAAATAAAGCCTTGTGTATGTGAGCATGATATTTTTATCCGGCTCATGATTATATAAACCAATCATAAAGCGTTATTTTGACATGTTTGACGTTGTCTGACTTTAGAAGATTGTACAGAAACATACTAGATTTCTTTAAAGAGGGGGACATTGGGGATTTGCGGTGTTGCGGTGTTGCTCATTTTTTTATGCGGTGTTGCGGTGAATAAAATCCCAGCTTGCGGTGTTGCGGTGATCTCAAACCCTACGGTGTGCGATGTTTGCGCTTTAAAGTCTGCGGTGTTCGGTGGAACGAAATTATCTGCGGTGTTGCCGTTTCCTGTTTGACCCTAAATTTAGCCTCTATATGTTATTTATTCCGTACTTATTTATGAAAAGCACGTACCATTATTTTTAATTTGTAACAAAAAGCAGTCCAATACTGTCCAGTTAATCTTCAATACGCTGCTGGTCGCCAATCCTAAGCCTTTTACATTTATAAATAACTTGACAAAAATATATATTGCGGTGACGGTGTTTTGTCAACTTTTCTTGCGGTGATGCGGTGTTCGGTAATTTTTTTTTGCGGTGTTGCGGTGTTCAGAGCCCCCCAGTGTCCCCCTCTTTAAAGAATTTTGTTCGCGATAGAGCGTTCTTAGACCAAGTGATGTTTTGATTTGTCGTGCTTACACGTTGTTCAAGCAAAATTAAGTTTGATGCGGCATATGCAAGGGTAGATTTCCTTTATTCTGTGAATCACAATGTACCAGAAACCATACAACAACAACAACAACAGTTTATTTGCATTCCCAATTAAAAATGGTATTGCATATAAAAACAAAACAAAAAAGTATAAAATTAAAGTAGCAAAATCGGTTAATTTACAATTCTTGTAACTAATAGTTCATTTCTTAATGAAAAAGCTTCGTAAATGAAGTGACCCAATCTTTTCAGTACAAATGAAAGCATCGGTGCTATTAAAGAGAAAAACAATTTTGTTGTTAGCATTTAAATAATCGAAATCGGGATATTTGCTAATGATATCTTCCACCAGAGAATTTCTAATTGTGTCATATTTATTGCAAAATGAGATGAAGTGTGCATTAAATCCTTGCCAGACTGAACGCGTGAAACAAAGAGGTCTTTAGAGTATGATATGTATACCGAAATGTCAATATTAACCAATCAAACGGCGTTATTTGACATTTTCATACAATGTCTGACCTGACTTCTAAAAATAAAAAAGCAAAAAAACATCCTGGATTTTTGAGAAACATGCTCAAGAGGTTATCCTGTCATCGTCCCCTCAGATCTGCCAGGTGTCTTTGTAAAATGTTTGAGGCTTTGCGAAAGGTCAATCGATACATTTTCCGGCCTGCGTCTATGTTTTTAGAACCAAGATTTATGATAAAGATTGATCAACTTTGGAGTTTTAACTCATTGACGACGGTGACTTCTTACGTTTTTGAGTGATTTTCTGCATACAAAGTCTACAAACGATCCAAAGGATTTCGTGACTCCATATTTGGGATTACCATGGAAAGCGTTGCTGTTCTAAAACACTGAAGGCTCGAGTTTTCTAGAAACGTCATTTTGACGTAGTGTTTTTGCTTCGTTGAGCGATAATAACGGCACAAACATAGTTTGTATGCGATTTTTAGTAAGTTTAGAGCCCTTTCTTATCTTTAGTAGCTGCCTGATGAGCATCATTAAGCGTGAAGGTAGCTGAGTCCACTTTCTCAAAGAAGCGAGTAAGGTGATGTACTTCGTTTGCGAATTTGGCTTGTTGCTCGCCGGGGGGGGGGGTGGGGGAGGGTACTCAACAAAGTTTTGTACGGGGAAGCTCCGCCCCGAGGTCCAAACCCTTACCCTTTCACATACCGTTTTTGACAATAAAGGTACCCCTTTCATTGAAAATGGTACCCTTTTCATATACCTTAAAATGAAAATGGTACCCCTTTCATATAAAATACGAAAAAAGCAAGTGACACACTCGAACACCTACCCCGCGGCCTGGCCAGTACCTTACGCATGCGCACAGCCATATCACCCGGGCAGTGGCAGCCATGGACAGCTGTTTCGTCCTGGTTAGGACTCATCAGCATGGCATAGCCAGGCAGAGTCTCACATAGGATCATCGACCCCGCCACTTTACGTGCGCCTGTTTGATATATATTTTGAAAGACCCTTTTTATAATACTTAAATGGCAGTTTTCTCTACCTTTTTATGTTTCAACGGTGTGTTTTCACACACCATCTTTGTTTTTGTAAAGCATTAAGAAACGAAAGTATTTCTTCTGTTGTATTTCCAACTGATGAACAGACAGTAGATTTGACGAAGCGTTTGGAATGTTTTTCTAGATTCTATGTGTATTAAGTCACTGCATTTTTACCTATTTTCTCGATTAAACGGCCTTTCATTAAACCGGGGTAGTTTTTCATCATTTTTCGTGATCACATTTTACAACTTCCATGCTAAATTCCTGATTCAAAACTTCAATTGATCAAAATGTTCCAAAAATCTTGATAAAAACGAGAACAAGAAGTCTCAAAGAGAATTTACAGTCAATAAACTGTAACAAAATTTTAATCAGAAATTCAAGTGACGTTCCCTGACTTTGAGACCTTTATCTGTCTTGTTATATAAACCATCAACTCCGATAATTAAAAGAAACGCCAGAGCCAACCCCGGGATGATGAAGATGACGAACTTTTTATCTCGGTTAAGAAAGTCTGCTTGAAACAAAAAATCCAGCAAAATAAGGACTGCAAAGTGAATATTGTTTTCGTTGTTTGTTAACGTTTTGTTTTAATCGAAAAATTTTCGAAAATTTAAGGTGGCTCTGAACCCTATGTACAGAATTGCTTTAAACTTTGCAAAAAGTTGTATCTTAACTCGATAATAAAAAATGGGGGTCATCCAGCTCGTTCTTTAGTTATAAGCACGTAAAGCTAAAATTAAGGATGTCTTTAACAGGTTATACTGTTACTATGGTAACCTGTTACATCATAAAAGAGGCCACAACTTGTTCACCAATGACTGGGCATTTGTTTGATACCATTATTGAAGCATCAACTGATAACGAATTATAGTATTGGTTCATCAAAGTATAGGTGATGGAAAATTCTGGGAACTGTTGTGAGCCACCTTAAACGCGGTTGTAGCGAACCATTAAAAAAAGCATTTAATATTACTAAAACAAAACCGCACGGAACTTATCATTAGGTAGAATGCCGCTGGCGGTTTATTTCACCTAATACCACATTGTTTCATGGTGACAATACCGAATTCAAATAAACGCAGGCCGGTACCTCAATTCTGAGTCGTATATTACTACGAGTAAACTCGTTGAAAAGATCTCTTATTTCGCCTAATGTAAGGCTAATACGATAACCGAAGCAGTCGTTTTTGAACAGAGAATTCTACCCAATACGTGCCCATGGCAGCATGCAGACTATGCATATGTATGCATACAGGTATGCGCTTACACTATCTTTCTTTTGATGGTTTCAGTCAAGCCTCAAGTGACTCTAGGTAATGTCACAATAGATGAAGGGAGTGACGCATTCCTTTATTGCAATGCAACAGCCAACCCCACCCCCGACACATACAACTGGTTTAAAAATGGAAAGCAAATCACCAGTGATCCTAACGGAGACTTTGTTATCGAGGGCTTCGGAGATGGACTCACAGTAAAGCATGTTTAGCACTCCAAAAACGGCGGCTATTCATATGCTTATCGCTGCTCTGCAGAAAATGTCATGGGAACTGGAGAAAGCAAGTTGGCTTTCCTCCGTATGAATTGTAAGTTGCGCTCTAATTTTTCTGTTCGATTAGAGCAGAGTTCAATAGGCCATTTGCATGACGTCATAACATGATATGCATAACAACAGTGCCATCCAGTCACAGTTCAGTGATCGGAATGTTCCATTGTCTATTCATTGTTTTGGAATTCCCACTGTTCTCCATGCTATCCAGTTTTTTTGTTTTGACATATTTTTGAGTGTTGTAAAACCAAAACCAACGTAATTACTCTAACCAATCACAGCAGTCGTTAACAATCCAATGAACCAATCAGAGCTCGAAGCAATTTCATGTCGGCGGCGCCAAGCACGGGAAAACGCGTGCGAGCAAGTCACGATTGGTTTTGGTTTTACTTCTGATTGGTCGAGAAAGTGGCGCGAGATCTTTTAACCAATCACAAAGCGTAGCAATGAAAACCCAAAGCAATTGTGTAATAGGCCATTTGCACGATGGCGTCATTTGACTACAACTACCAGAATTCATTGCGTTTTTCCTTTCTTATTTAAATTTTGTAATCCCAGCGCGGTTTAAATAACAATAGCCCTAATTTGCACTACAAAACAAAAACCTGAAGGATTCTGGTAGTTGTAGTCATATGACGTCATCGTGCAAATGGCCTATTACTTTCGACACTCAATTGAAAACTGCTCTATTATGTAAGTAGTTTTGTTTCTTGTTACCTTGTTTTCAAGATTCATTTTATTTTGGTAGCTACAATTCTACATTAGTACTGTAGAAAGTAGGTAAAAACAAGGCCAAACCATATAGACAGCTGGCCCCGGTTGTTCAAAAGGTGGATAGCACTATCCACCGGATAAATCACTATCCAGCGGATAACACAAAAGAATTTTGTTAATACTTATCCACTGGATAGTGTTTTGTCCAATGGAGAGCGCTATCCACCTTTTGAACAACCGGGCCCTGGTTTAAAGAGACGAAACTAGTTAAGTGTGCTAGTAGCCTGTTATAACTTATATGTAGAAAAGAACTCGACCAATATTTCACTGGACCAATATTTCCCCAATACGAACCACACGTTAGTTCAATAACATCTATGTTTTAATTTTGTTTCCTTCAGATCCTCCTCATAATGTCCTAGTCACTGGTCCATCCCTAAGAGTCGTGTCACTGGGCCATAGAATGACGCTGTTCTGCAGTGCAGATGGGTATCCATACCCGACATCCTACTATTGGAAATTAAATGGGAATGTTATAAGTAGAGATACATGGAGTTCTTTATGGTTATCAAATGTTAAAGTCAACGACGCAGGGAATTACACATGCGGAGCAACAAATCGCCTGGGATTCAAGGAAAGTGCCATAAAAATGGTTGTTGTTGAACGTAAGTGAGGTCAATAGAGAGAAATGACCCTTGCGCAAACAAAACCAACACAAGAAACGAACTGGAAAGAAGCAATTTGATTGATTTGGCGTAAGGAGGCAAACGCACGCGGTTCTTTGTTGGTTACGGCAAACTTCAAAGCAAAGCGAACGGATTAAGAGCTAAAAAGTAGCTATTCTCTTTGACGTCATTCGCTTTTCGACATTCTTATAGGTCAATCGAGCAAGCCTCTTTCCATATTAGGGATACTTTAAGCGGGAAAACGAGTAAAGCGCTTTTTGATCCTTTCAACTACTGGCATGCGCAGATGAAACAAATCGCGAACACACACGGGAACCGATTTTTAAGGTCATACGTAATTCGTTCTAACTCAGAAAAAAATACGAAGTTTTAGTTTTGTTCGTTTCTCTGGGGAGGACAATTAATGGGAAGGAAATCGTAAGAGAGCATAACTAAACCATATGATTTTAAGTCCACTATTCAAACTGGCCAATATGTTTCACGGAAGCGGATTAAGTGCTGGAATGTGACAGAAAGCATGGGATTCACACCAGTTAATATATTCAATACTATAAAAGTAAACATTCCCTTCCTGTGGGCCTCTTTTGCCGTAAAACCCACGGCCACCCGTTTCGAAGCGCGTTCCACTGCTCGGTTTATATGACTCAAGTTCTCGTTCTTCAGCGCTAAAGCCACCGGCTCAACCGCCCCAACAACCTCTACAAGTGGCCCTTCAGTTACAGCAACAAGCTCCACATGTTCAGCCTCAAGCTACCAACACAGGAGCAAATATATTTTCCGCTATTCAGTTGGCGTCACATCGACTGTTTTTTTTTTTTGGCGTTTGTATGGTAGGTGTTGCTGAGTGCATTTTGAAATTATTTAGTCATGTTTGGGCCTCTCTAGTCGTGTACGAATGTTGAACTAGGTTCAGGTGTCAATTAGGTGTGTTTGGCCATAGCTGAACTTTGTTCGGTGGAAATTCATTTACTTTGGACCTCTCGGGTCGGGCACGAATACTGAACTAGGTTCGGGTGCCAATAAGGTGTGTTTGGCCATAGCTGAACTTTGTGTTCGGTGGAAATTCATTTACTTTGGACCTCTCGGGTCAGGCACGAATACTGAACTAGGTTCAGGTGCCAGTTAGGTGTGTTTGGCCATAGCTGAACTTTGTGTTCGGTGGAAATTCATTTACTTTGGACCTCTCGGGTCGGGCACGAATACTGAACTTGGTTCGGGTGTCAATTAGGTGTGTTTGGCCATAGCTGAACTTTGTGTTCAGTGGAAATTCATTTACTTTGGACCTCTCGGGTCGGGCACGAATACTCAACTAGGTTCAAGTGTCAATTAGGTGTGTTTGGCCATAGCTGAACTTCTGTGTTCAGTGGAAATTCTTTTACTTTGGACCTCTTGGGTCGGGCACGAATACTGAACTAGGTTCGGGTGTCAATTAGGTGTGTTTGGCCATAGCTGAACCTTGTGTTCAGTGGAAATTCATTTACTTTGGACCTCTTGGGTCGGGCACGAATACTGAACTAGGTTCAGGTGTCAATTAGGTGTGTTTAGCCATAGCTGAACTTTGTGTTCAGTGGAAATTCATTTACTTTGGACCTCTTGGGTCGGGCACGAATACTGAACTAGGTTCAGGTGTCAATTAGGTGTGTTTAGCCATAGCTGACCTCTGTGTTCGATTGAAATTCATTTACTTTGGACCTCTTGGGTCGGGCACGAATACTGAACTAGGTTCAAGTGTCAATAAGGTGTGTTTAGCCATAGCTGACCTCTGTGTTCGATTGAAATTCATTTACTTTGGACCTCTCGGGTCGGGCACGAATACTGAACTAGGTTCAGGTGTCAATTAGGTGTGTTTGGCCACAGCCGAACTTTGTGTTCAGTGGAAATTCATTTACTTTGGACCTCTTGGGTCGGGCACGAATACTGAACTAGGTTCAGGTGTCAATAAGGTGTGTTTAGCCATAGCTGACCTCTGTGTTCGATGGAAATTTATTTACTTTGGGCCTCTCTGGCCAGGCACGAATACTGAACTGGGTTTAGGTGTCAACAAGGTGTGTTGGCCACAGCTGAACTCTGTGTTCTGTAGAGTCTTATTTACGTTTGGGCCTGTCTGGCCGGGCATGAACACTGAACTAGGTTTAGGTGTCAATAAGGTGTGTCTCATAATAGCTGACCTCTGCACATGTGTTCAGTGGAAGTTATTTCACTTTCGACTTCTTTGGCTGGACACGCATACTGAACTAGGTTCAGGTGTCAATAGGATGTGTTTGGCAATGGTGTTAATTTGGTGTGTTTGGCGGTAGCTGAACTCTTTATGTTTATACCGTATTATATTCATTTCTTTTCTTTTCGTTCTTTATGGACCACACGCCCAGGGGGGGCTCCCCACTTTTCCCACCAGTGAGTTTAATTGTCCCGGGGGTATCTAAACCCCTTTGTGCCCGACTCTTGCAGTTGCGCCGGGACTTTTGCTCTCTACTGGTCCCCGGGGGGATCCCAGCTCTCGCCAGTCTTCGCTTCGGTTTCTTTCAGCCGCCATCAATGGGAGATTGTACCCAACTTAACCCTAATGGAGGCAGTCGCATCATTTCACGAACGGGTAGTCCAATTGACAACCCTCCTGGGGACCTGTGATGTGGCATCAGTCCCGGATAATGAACATGTTGTTGTGAGAGAACCGCTTTGTGCTGCATCAGGCACGACATGGAACAGCTAGGAATGCAATGTTAGCGTTGGGATGCAATGTTAGGTTTGGGAGTAAGGTTTGGGAGTAAGGTTTGGGAGTAAGGATAGTGAGATATGGGAAAATGGGTCGCTTGGGTGGGAGGAGGCTGTGGGACTACGATCCCGGTGCCTTGCGGAGTGATCCACCTCATTGTTCATACACAGAACAATGGGTCCAATCCTTTCCCAATTCTTATTCAGTGATCCGTGAAACAAAGGCCAGTTTGGATATACTACTATTCAAACTGGCCAATATGTTTCACGGAAGCGGATTAAGTGCTGGAATGTGACAGAAAGCATGGGATTCACACCAGTTAATATATTCAATACTATAAAAGTAAACATTCCCTTCCTGTGGGCCTCTTTTGCCGTAAAACCCACGGCCACTCGTTCGAGGCGTGTTCTCAGAAAATAGGGAGGGGGAGTCTGGGTTGGGCGGGGGCGCTTGTTTGTAGCTGGGAAGAGTCTATGGATAATTTTTAAGCGCCCACCCACCCATCCCTTCGCGCGATATCCTTCCTGGCCTTTGCTCCGGATCCACCTCATTGTTCATACACAGAACAATGGGTCCAATCCTTTCCCAATTCTTAATCAGTGATCCGTAAAACAAAGGCCAGTTTGGATATACTACTAATCGCATCAATAACAGAATTCTCAATTGCGATTGGTCATCAATAACTGTAATTGGACACCCAATTACAGCTAAGTGACCGCGCGCCAACTGCGTGAGAAATAGGCGCGCGGTCACGTGGGTGTCCAATTACAGCTATCCAAAGGAGATCACATAGACTTTTTAATCTTGAATTTTGTTATTGATGCGATTTAATTTATTAGTAATTGAAGTTTGTGTCCTACAATTCAGGGGTAATTGAAATTACTCGCCCGATTACTTTCTGAATTGTACTCCACTCAGTTTGCACCTTGGTAAGCGATCCATCATGATCGATGTTAATCTCGAAATACAGGCCAACATATGTACCTTAATTCAGTCACTCTCTTCTCCGCAGAGGCCGGGCGGGAGAGGGAGGTGAACTCCTTAGGATCTTGACCATCCGGCATGACGTGGCAGCGGCTCAAGTGGAGTTTGTCGGGAGAATCCGCTGAGTTAAGTGAGTGTTGGCACGGGAGAATGGGGAAGGCGACCGATTGATCTCTCGTCCCACCTTGCTCCTGCACTCACCACACGCTGCGGATTTCCTAACGAACTTCTTATTCGACCTCTGTTAAGGAACGAGATTTCGTCATGCAAATCCTTCACGAGACATTTACGCAACGTGCCGTGGACAACGTATTTGCGGGCCGGAATGAAGCAATCTTTGTAACCTACCGACGGAGTAGCTTGTGTACAACCAACTCTCTCCCTTCAGGAAAAATCGTGGAATTTTTCCTCAGGGGAGGGGGCGGCTGTGCGCGGATAACCGACATGATTTTTAGTTGGCATTCTTGAAGAATTAATTCTGGACCTTTTTTCTGTTTTCAGATCAACCCACTTTAACGGATTTCAATGCTGGAACTCCATACAACTCTGTGGTGCAAGGAACAACTACGACTCTTTCATGCAGTGCGGATGGTTACCCCCCTCCCACTTACACCATCAGATATGGAACAAAGATAGTTACGCAACAAAGCAAGACAGGGAAGTACGTCATTAACAACATACAGCTCAATGCCGAGGAACAGACATACTTCTGTGTGCCATCAAATAAATTTGGCGTTAGACCAAAGAAAGAACTCGCGATCACCGTCCAAGGTCAGTGCTCTTATTTGCCGCCTTGCCTCTGTGTAGAGAAAGAATTAAAGCACCCGATGCTGCAAATATGTATGGAGGCACGTGGTCTAGCGGTTAGCGCGTCGGAGTTTCAACCTGAAGGTCGGTGGTTCCAGCCTGGTCTCTGCCGACGTGTTGTTTCCTTAGACAGGAAGCGTTGCTCCACATTGCCTCTCTCGATACCCAGCTGTATAAGTGGGTACCGGCGACATAATGCTGGGTGGGGGGGGGGGGGGGGGAGGGGTAACCTTGCGATGGACTAGCACCCCATGCAGGGGGGAGTAGTAATAATCTCAGTCACTTCATGCTGCAGAAACCGGGTTAAGCTCCGGCAGTTGTGACCCATTAGACTTGTGAAGACTTACCTTTACCTTATACTGTAAATAAGCAAAATCCACCGTCGTGAAATTTTTGTGTATTAAGCTCAGGATGCATGGGCAGGATGGCAATTGATTGCAACAGGAGAAAATGCAACAATAAAAATTTGGGCGATGATTTTGGGTCGTGATAAAATTGATGAGGGTGATCGTCGGAAATTTTGAAAGGAATCCATCAAAGGTACCAACAACCCGTATGGTGGATGTGCTACACATTAATTATCACCCATAAAGGCCCGATTTTGCCTCCACTACCCAACCGGACACACAAGAATGATGATATATGAGGGTCTCAATGGGGTGGTGGCTTTTACGGTTAACGGTTAAAAATTTGGCTTTTTTACGGCTAACGGTTAATTTTTTCCCGTTACGGTTAACAGAAAGATTAAAAATTAATTTCCATTGTTTTAAAAGTTAAACATTGATTTTTCATTGTTTAAAAAAGTTAAAAATTAATTTACATCGTTGTAAAACAAGAATTGTGACATTGAATATACCATACTACTATAGTATACTATATCTAATATTACTAATACTTATAGAAATATAAGGCATATGATAGACATGATATAGCATATATAGGGGAGGCAGTGGAGGCAGTGGAGGCAGGGGACGCTTGTTCGACCTGGTCAGATGGAAAGCATGCCCTTGCAGCAGCATCAGGTCTTTGTTTTGCATACACTGCCGGGGGCAAAGCTCCTGCTTTATCTTTCGTCGTCTCGCTCCTCGCGGTTCTTTGCCTCACCCGGGACGGTAATCCTCCAACCAATTCTTCATTGTCTCTTCATCCTTTTTGGAAAGTGCCTCAGAAGGAAGTGGAGTCATGAACTGTATATCTTGGAATGACATCCCCGTCTGTGACACTGGGTAGTATGAAGATAGGTGAGCGTAGTATACCGCGCTAATTTGGTTATTCGCTTTAAAGATTCCTTTGATATAGTGTCGAAGTCGGTGGCATATACGCATATTGAAGGGCACAAAACGTCTCATGCTTAAAATGAGATACCACGTGTAGGTTCTCTACTTGTGTTGTAAGTAAAGTTTTCCAATCAATGTAATCTTTGTACTGTGCGTTAACAGTTGTGATGTTTCCAATAAAGCTGTCCACACCATTCATTAGAAGCTCAACAGAAGTTTGTGTCTTTTGAGACACAGTTCCTTGAGGGCCATTCGTTGCTGCATCTTCCTTGAGGTGATTGGTTTCTTTCACGTTCCTCACAGTAGTTTTGATGTACTCGTGTACCTTCTTCACATTCTGACTGACCTGCTCTGGCGTCACTGGCTTAGAAGTACTATATACCTTTGCAAGTTATGCTAAAGCTGTCATATAGAATGAGCCAAGCAACAGCGCCGCGGTAATTCCAGATGCAGCTGTTGCTGGGTGGAAATGGAGTAGTTTTCGGTTTTGCCTCCGATTTTTACGAGGCGGCAAAGTTTGAGGTCAAATGACCCCAAACCGCCCCCGCTAAAAGAACACCCCAAAGCGTGTTCTTTTAGCCCTAAAAAGTCGATTAGATTTTCTTTGAAGGCACCAATGGGATGGTGCTCATCTTTCACTTGGATTCGCGCTTTATACCTTTCGATTGGCTTCTCCGCCGCAGCTCGATACAGACTTATAAGAGGGTGGCAAAGGGGGGGTACCGATCACGCATCACGCCGAATTTTTGAGTGATATCACGCATCACGGAGAAAATTTTTAACCAATCACGCGTCACGTAAATAAGGAGTAATCCGGCATTAAAATGGTAACAAAACAACGTAGAGTCGGCGTAGGCCTACCTATTGAATGCATTGATATCGTATTCCTTTTTTTTTGGAAGGATTGCATGTCAATTCATGAATCGTAAAATGAAATAAAGGGGGCGGTCTATCTTCAAAAGGAAACGTGTCATAAGTATGAGACTTGGCAACGACAGTCGACTTGTTGAAACAGTCCTTCCTTGATGTTTCCATGGCAACCTATCACGTGACCAATTGAGCTTTTACTTCCGGTTTATTCCTTCAGTGCTCTTGCAGACAAGGAAAAAATGTGTTTTCTGAGAGTTTTAAGTGGCATTATTTTTACCCTTTTAAGGTACTTTTCAAATGTAACTGGAAACGTGGTCCACCTACGCGGCATGACTGTTTTCTGGTTATTGCGTGACAGCAAAATCGTGACATTTCAATCGTCACGTGACCTGGACACGCCTTCCAGTTAGTTTCGTGTATGACTTTGCGCACTTAAAAATATCCAAACGATATTTTGTCAGTCAGAGTGGTTTAAGTTCTCCTGCACTTAGCCTAAAGAAAAACATGGAAATGTGATACCTTAATCAGTTGCGTGACTCTTTTCGTGACAACTTCTTATCAAAATTAACCTTTGTATCAAGTTTAGGCCTTTGGCCAAGTTTCATATCAATATGTACCATACTTTATGGTATAGACCACCCCCCTTAGTTTTTGGATGTACCGTAACTGACCCAGGCCTTAATATATCTGAGTGAGAATGCCAATAATAAACATGTTGAATCCCATCCTCGTGTGCTCCCTGAATCTTGATAAACGGAAGGTCTCAGAAACACGAAAATATCTGAATAAGAAACACACTGACCGCAAAAGACAAGCAAAACGAAATAAAGCCGATAATGCTAAGAAGAAATACACGCACTTTAAATCTTGTCACCCACCGGGAGTCAAGAAAGGTTTCTTCAAAGGAGAGGTCCTTAGACTCCTCAGAATTGAACGAACTTTTCAAAGGAAACTTTCGAGGAAAACATCAATAAATTCAAATAAAAACTACGGCTAAGAGGCTACCCTAACAATAGCATTGAGAAGGTGCTCTCAGAAGTAATATTCTCTGACAGAAAGTCAGCTCTCAAAGACAAAACAAAAGCTCGCAAAGAAATATTACCCACGGCAGCCCATGTGTACCTAACTTAAAACAGATCCTCATGGACAAATGGCATTTAATAGAATCGCAACCTTTACTAAGACAAATCTATTATTTCATACAAGAGGGGTAGATCTTTTATAAGATATGCTAGCCAGGGCTAAACTGTAAAAGTCAAACCAGCCAAAAAACTGAGTGAATAAAGGACAAAACAATCACACTACGCGCTAGTAGGATTTGTGCTATACCCGTCAACACCCCTTACTCTTTTTATAAAATAGGGGCAGACCCAGTCCTTAATATACCTGTGCAAGTTCTGGCATGTTTTTCACCTGGACTCATTTGAAAAGTACCTTAAAAGGGTAGAAATAATGCCACTTAAAACTCTCAGAAAACACAATTTTTCCTTGTCTGCAAGAGCACTGAAGGAATAAACCGGAAGTAAAAGCTCAATTGGTCACGTGATAGGTTGCCATGGAAACATCAAGGAAGGACTGTTTCAACAAGTCGAATGTCGTTGCCAAGTCTCATACTTATGATACGTTTCCTTTGAAGATAGACCATCCCCCCTTACTCTTTTTATAAAATAGGGGCAGACCCAGTCCTTAATATACCTGAGCAAGTTCTGGCATGTTTTTCACCTGGACTCATTTGAAAAGTACCTTAAAAGGGTAGAAATAATGCCACTTAAAACTCTCAGAAAACACAATTTTTCCTTGTCTGCAAGAGCACTGAAGGAATAAACCGGAAGTAAAAGCTCAATTGGTCACGTGATAGGTTGCCATGGAAACATCAAGGAAGGACTGTTTCAACAAGTCGAATGTCGTTGCCAAGTCTCATACTTATGATACGTTTCCTTTGAAGATAGACCATCCCCCCTTACTCTTTTTATAAAATAGGGGCAGACCCAGTCCTTAATATACCTGAGCAAGTTCTGGCATGTTTTTCACCTGGACTCTCTCTTGTACATTTACGAGTGCCTTAGTGTCTTGTTCTTAGGCTGATTGACATATTAGTTTCGTTTGGCTTAGTAGCCTACTCGCTCTTCTTCTTTGCTTTGAATCAATGTTACGATAGTGGAATTTGATTAGCACTCCGAGTAATTTCTGTTCTGCCATGCCTGACATGTTGCCTGCTTTCTTATGGTTCCCATTTCCTTCTTGAATTCTTCGTCGGGTCTCATGTGCGCTTTGGCGTTGAAGTGTAACGTGTTAGGACAAGTCTCTTCTACCCTGTGAGCTTCGAGTTTTCTGATTGCGTTTTCTGATTTCTCGATTCTGTCCTCGCCGTGCCAGGAACGGATTCTCTGGACCCACCACGAAGATCAAAGGTCAAGAAGCTTTCTAGTTTTTCAAAGAATGTTGAAAACATTCACGTATCACGGAAAAATAAAAGGTAAATCACGCGTCACGCACTTCTAAAATAGCAAATCACGCATCACGCTGCACTATCTGATCACGCATCACGCCGTTAATTTGGGCACAATCACGCATCACGCGGTTAATTTTGGGGCAATCACGCGTCACGTAAAACCCCTTTGCCACCCTCTTATAATACCTTTCACAACAGCCATAAGGATTAGCAGTCGCAACAGGCGCTGAGTAGGCGCTGAGTAGAAGACTGCTCAGCAGGACTACTCAGCAGGCGCTGAGTAGAAGACTGAATGAAGAAGCTGAATAACATCTAAAAATAGTGTCAACAGTAAGCTGTCAAGTCATCCTACGAAAAGCAGACACTTTCGGTTTGCCGAGGGTAGCGAATCTAAAGGGGCCTGGGACAACTTCTTTTTTTTTCGGTTCCACTGAGGGCAGAACGCGTAGGCGTCGTGGAGACAAGACACATGTATAGCATCACAACAGTGCGTCTTAACAAGAGATTTCGACACTTACAAACCATGATTATAAAAATGTTACGGTTAACTTTCTTTCAACTTTTTACGCCTAACGGTTAATTTTTTCCAAATTTTACGCCTAACGGCTAAATTTTGGGCCGTTTTACGACTAACGGTTAACCCCATTGAACGGGGGATATATGAGCGCGTGGGCCAGCAAAGCCACCGTGCCTTTTATTTAGTTCCAACAAATGTACAGAAATCAACTGTGATTACAGGAAAAAGAAATGCACCAAAGCAAAACAAAGCAATGGAAAACCCCTAGAAACCAGCAGGTGGAGAAAACGGGGAACGTGTACCTCCGACCAATGCAGTGGTGCAACCCTTGGGGTTTTAGGGTATCCTAGTTATAAAACGTGCACTACACTAATAAATAAAGGTCGCCAGACGAAATATCTAGACACTTGAGGAGGGTAAAATCTGGTGTCTATATGATGATATTAAAAGAAAACTAAACGTAAACCTCGCACCGCGAAGGCCGACCGTAGAATGTCTCACCCTCCTAACGGCTGCAAATTATGAACCCTAATCCCATAACTCACTGCGCGCCTGCTACCCTCCCCCAGACCTCTGATACGCGCCGGCAAAATAGTAATTTATGCTAATTTAGGATCATCACAAATTTCATTTTACACAGGCGATTTTTTGGGCAATTTTTGTCGCACTTTTTGGTGGAACTTTTGTCGCGCACAAGTTGCATCTTCATATCGCGTGTGTAAACTAGCGGCGATTTCAGTGCGATTTGTCGCGCGATGTCGCAGAGGTTTTGAACATGTTCTAAACCTGATGCAACTTGGCGGCGATTTTTGGGAAATCACAGCTAATGTCGCACCCCGAATCGCATAGGAAATGGCCGCTAGTTTACACTTGCGACACAAATTGCATTGAGAGCGCGACAAAAATTGCATCAAAAATCGCAAACGTGTGTAAACTGACCTTAAGAGTAATCAATATTTTTTTTCTGGAAAGTTGTTCCTGTCAGCATATTTTTCTGTTTTAATTCCCTGACAGTGCAGGTCATTTTCGATTCACACACGAATTTTAACCCCTCAAAGGTAAGACAGTCACACCCGTCGCTTCTACATAGGAGTCCCGCCCTAGGCCTCTGGGGGTTGCATATAAGCTAATAGTGTTGTACCCTGTTGCATTTTGTTTATCAGCTAAACTCGGTCGTACAAATGTATTCCCAGGCACAGATTCGACCAAAAAATAAATTAAACATCCCTGTGTTTCATTTTCACAGTTGTCCCGAGATTTCCTGGTCAAACATTACCAACCAAGCAGATCAAAGAAGAAAATCAAATTGTGACCTACTCATGTACGGCTGAGGCAAAACCTGCTGCGAAATTTGTGTGGATGTTGAATGGACAGAGTTTGCCTAACATCTCGCCTTACAGTATGTCGACATCGGTACTGCCAATCCCACGCTCTAAACTTTCGAGGACAATTGGGTATCTGATCATTAATAAAGTCACTTCGAGGCAAAGTGGCCAGTTTTCCTGTATTGCTATCAATGATGCTGGTAACGCAACGCAAACTACGGAACTTGAAGTCTCATGTAAGTACCATTTATCGAGCATCTGACGAGTTCAAAGATTATACCCTAGAGCGATTTTCAATTGAGTGTCGAAAGTAATTCCGTGATTGCTTTGGTTTTCGTTGCTAGCGTTCTGATTGACTTAAAAATCTCGCGCCTCTTTCTCAACCAATCAGAAGTAAAACCAAAACCAATCGCAATTTACCCGCACGCGTTTTCCCGCGCTTGGCGCCGGCTACATGTATTTGCTTTGAGTTCTGATTGGTTCATTGGATTGTCTGTGTCTGTTGTGATTGGCCAGAGTAATTACTTTGGTTTTGGTTTTACGACACTCAAATAAAACCTGCGCTATTCGGCAAAATTCCACGGCAAATTTAATTAGGCTTATTGCAGCCATTAAAGATGAAGCACTCTTCCAATAACTTCAAATATAGTCTGTCCTTGTAATTGCTTTTTTTTTTTTCTGTTTCAGGACATTGTTCCTTTTTAGTCAGTCGAGCGGGTGAGCTAATCACGAAAATGATCTCTGAGAGACTGGAGTGAGCGAATGAGTCTAGCTTTACCCCAGTCCCACGTTAGCCTGCGAGCAAGCGCTCGGGCTCAAGGCTTGGGATAGGGGGAGGGGGGAAGGAGCGATTTTCCCCTCCCCCACCCCCTCTCCCAAACCCCGAGCCCGAGCCCGAGCCCGCGCCCGAGAGCTTGCTCGCAGGCTGTCCCACCTCGGCTCGGGTTACTTTCGCTCGATTGGTCGAACTCCGATCGCGTGATTTGCTCGTTCGCTTGACTATCTAGAGGTGGACTTCTAGTAGTCTATGTAGAGTGTCTTTTACTCTTGTCTGTGCTTTGATTACACTAACTGTATCTATTACTCAGTTTAGTCAGTCGTGTAACGAGTATCATTTAACTTAATTTGTTCTTTAATTTCTCAGCGAGCGAACAGGCTGTACCCGTTTGTAACAGTTGGAACATTTCATTGGCTGAAAACTTTTTCGTTACGACTTAAAGGGAGGGTTTCACGGTGCATGTGCAAGCTATGACGTAACACATTTAATTTCATTGTTTAGACCAATCGGAAGCGAGTAGATAACTCTGGCGGGAAATTTGTCCGTGAAAATGTCGCTGATTGAATGGATGATTACTGATACATACCCATGAAAGCCATGAAAGCCACCAGAGCGTAGAATAAATCCTTCGGGTCAAAGGTTTTATTCAGTGTTGACTTTGTCGGTGTAATCCATTGAAATTTTCTGTGAATTTTGGTCATCCTTCACAATTTGTATGGACTAATTATATAGGATGTGATTATTGTAGTAAATGTGGGTGGTTTTTTAACCGATAAAATTGACCACCTCGGACACCTTATTGAGTATACCATGCGCGATTTAGGGGTAACACTTATTGGCTGCAGCCGCACTTGGTGAGTTAACTGGGTTATTTTTTTAGTAACCCGGTTAAAATAACCCGGTTAAAATAACTCGGTAAAAAGTGAAATAACCGAGTTTATTTTTCTGAGCGGCCGCACTTCAGAAGGTTGAACTTTAAACGTGAGAGATCATGTTATCATTTGCTAGCGAGAGCTGCACAAAACAATACGATTAATGAGCGAAAACAATGCCTCGGCACGTGCATTTTCATATTGTTATTCCCTGCAAAATAACATCGTCAAATGATCAAATTATAGGTTTTGTGGAGAACATAAACACACGACTGTTTTCCTTTCTATATTTGAAATTGAAAGTCGTCCCTTCGAAGGTCTACGAATTCAGCAGGAAGCCAAAAATTACCGCTTAAGCGAAGATGATTGACAGATCGGGAAAGTTAACCTGCACTAAACCACCTTGCGAGGTGGTTTAAATAAACCTAACCCGGTTAAAAAAATGTATTGTTCTTTAATTAATTTCCATGGAAACCGCTAACACGGTTAAAATTCGGTGAACGCAAAAAATACGCGGCCGCATCAGGAATTTTGTTAACTGAGTTAATTTTTATTAATTAATTGCAAATAACCCGGTTAACTACTCCAGTGCGGCCGCAGCCATTCTTTTGTAAAAACAATAGAATATTAGAACACAAAAGAACGACAATACAATAGAAAACAATACCATCGAATATATTAGAATACATAATTTTACCTAATACAATGAAGGTGTACAATGTACAATGGAGCTGACACCCTAAATCGGGCATCATATGTTATCGAGACTTATATATGGGAGTAACTGGTTAGCTTAGCAGTTGAGGTTGGGGTTAGCAGTTTATATAGTTAATTTTAGGCCTAAGCAACCCGAGAAGCTAGGTGGTACAGTGGTACGGTATGCTATGTAAGTCTAAGTGGGGATTCTAAGTTTTCTTTTTTACTCTTAAAAATTTATTGAAAATAAAATTCTAAGTGTCGACATTACGTTACATAATTCTCAATAAGTTTCCGAGGTGGTCCAGGCCGTTGTTTTTTGGCTAAGATCTTCCTTAATTACCACGCTCGAAGTGCATTTTCAAATCGTGCATAAAAACTGGTGCAATTCCAGTGCAACTTAGGCATCCTTTGTCGAAAGGATCTTCCCAACTAACTTGAAATTTGATGTAACGAGCAAGGAAACAATTGTAATGGAAATTACAACAAAAATTGCACTGACAAAATCGCCTGTGTACGTAAGTAAATGGCCCTTCATAACTACATTGCACGTGTGTGCCTCATGTCTTCAATTCTTTGTGTTGCAGCTGCACCCACAGTATCTGGCAAAGTAAACGGTCAAAAGGACAACCAGCAAAAAGGTAAATGTCATCTTGTATGTGTGAGCAGTGTGGGTAAATTGTACGATTTGAGGTTAGTTCGAGCGAGCGATGTAAACGCAAACAAACACGTGTGAACTACAACCATAATGCATTTCATACGTGTGAACCGTAGCAACGCAAACACAAACGTAAACTCAAACGCAAGGTGAAAAATTTCTCGTCCCATGGCCTCTACGGTTAAAATTGAAACCAACATGGCGTCATCCGCCATCTTTGTATTATCGTCCGCTATCTTGGGTTGCTCAAATGTGCATGCGTATCTTATCTTTGTTGGATCAGTACTTTCGTCACTGCGTGCTTTACAGTAAGGATATATGCATTGCCGTTGGCAATATTTGAGAATAAAACTTACATTGAACTAGCTTGTTCGGTCTATATAGGGAAAACATTGGTCCCTTTCTTTCTTATTGTTTTGCAAGTGTACATGTATAGTTATCGCCAGCGACTCGCAAAATGACCTCCACTTTATCACCTTACCAGCTTATCACCTTACCACCCACGATCTGCTCTCGTGCAGCCTCGTAGCTCAAATCGTAGAGCGACGGAGGATGTAATCTGGAGGTCGTGGGTTCGAATCCCACCGAGGTCAAATATCTTTTTCGTATTGAAAAGGCATAGCACAATTATACTTTCTCTGGAAATTTGAGCCGGATATAATAAAGAGCGGGTTTCAATTAAGTATCGAAAGTAATTTCGCAATTGCGTTGGTTTTGCATTGCTACGCTTTGCATTGTGATTGGCTAAAATATCTCGCGCCACTTTCTCAACCTATTACAAGTAAAACAAAAACCAATCATGACTTGCCTGCACGCGTTTTCCCGCGCTTGGCGCCAACTGCATGTATTTGCTTCGCGTTTTGATTAATCCATTGGATTGTCTGCGTCCGTTGTGATTGGTCAGAGTAATCCCTTTGAGATTGGTTTTACGACACTCAAGTGAATACTGCTCTATACTCTTTGTGTAATGCTGTTTTAAATACTCGAAATTTTACAAAGAATGTAAGGCTCATTAATTTGCCACCCAGAAGCAATTTTATCTGTTTTTCATAGCTGAAATTTCTTTAAACATTGAATGCAAAGAGATAAAAATAATGTAGATTACTAATTTTAAGAACCTCTTTAAACGTTCGAAGACAATTCATGCCGTCTCTGCGCAAATTCGAATGTTAATGGCATACAGACCTCACGCTAGTTCATTTTTTTTGTCAGAATCAATAGGACTGTCCAGTTCTCAGATGTCTGGAGTTATTGTAGGCATTCTCATACTTTTGGTCATTATTCTGGCTTTATTTGCTTATATTGTGCGGATCAAAAGACAAGGTAAGCCTTTAACTTTCTAATATTTAAGAACTGAAAACATATTTTCAGTTAAAAAAAAAAAACGATACTGTTCGTTCCGAAGTTACAGGCGAGACCATTTTTTTAACTTCCAAATTTACTTCTGTCCTGTAGCAAGACAAACTACGACACTGGAATGTGTGTTTAGCTATAGTACCCCATATTCCAACTGGTCTCGTGACGTTAATGTCTTCTACCTGACTGTGTCAAAAATTGCATTAAGAGATGCATTGCAGAGTGTGGTACAGCGCGTACCCTCTGTTAAGCGGCCAATTTTCATAGTCCCGAATTTTCGCCCATACAAACTTTGTATTTGCTACCTGAATTAAACGGTCACCTCTATTAAGCGGTGGCGACCACCCTTTAGCAGTCCCATGTATGCCTGTCTGCTATTTTTACCTGTATTAAGCGGCCACACTTGAACTCGTTCGTCATTTCATAAAGATGGGAATATGGTTTAGAGGCAGTTTTCAATCATCCAACTCTTGCAACTCTAGAGTTCCGTGAGCTAGGATTGTGGCGAACAATTGTCACTGCAGATACAAGGCAGAGGTCGCTTGATTGTGTTATAATACTGTACGTTAATAAAATTGACATTTGTACATGCCCACAAAATTTTTAATGAACCTTTTTAAGCGGCCAACCTGTAATTAGCGGGCAATTTTAAAAGTCCCGAGGGTGGCCGCTTAATACAGATTCGACTGTATGTATTTGGCAAGTTGTCCTGCAATGCTCTCGTGAGCCTTGCAAGGCGCAAGAAAACGCTTGTCTTGCGCATAAGTTGCCTAGTACCTAGACCTCATTATTTCGACGCGGTCATGCGTTGTACGTCACCGAAATGCATGACAGTGAAAGCATGGGAAGAAGCATTACAGGAACTAGGCAAGCCGTCAGTACCCTAGTCCCTTAATTAATGTTTGGTTTGTTCTCAATTCATAAATGAAAAAGTAATTCGAGTTTTTAATTCGAGCTTTTTCTTCGCTTTACTATGCTCTACTGGAGATGCAGTTGTCATTCACAGATATGTGTTTTCCTGGGTGTTTAATCTTGGTGTTGCGGAAGCCATTGTTGGTTAGCTTTTGTGTTGTGGTGTGGGTATTGTTCAGTGTCTTTTGAATCTTTTGTTTTACGTCATTTGGTTATCACACCATCCGCAACACCAAGAAACTACCGTTTTCCTGTGCCGTCTGTCTTCATTTGCATATATCGACATATAAGTTTTGTGCTGATTGGTTCAATACCTGGCAGTGTTTGTTGTGATTGGCCGCAATAATTATCCGCATTGGTTTTGTTTTGGAACGCTCAATTATAAACCTCTCTTTATAGCGTTACGTAAGTCGGTAATCGATTTACTGTCTTCTTATTGTTTCCTAGGAATAAAACGAACAGAAAGGTGAGTCAACTGTAAAGTGTAAGATTATTTTAGAGGAGGAAATACGTGTCTCTCACAAACCGATCACTACTTTTTGACAGATACTAATCCATGTTTAAAGGAACCTCCATTGTTATAACAAATAACAAATTGATGTTAAATTGTTGGAAATAAAGTCTAAATTTCAAATCTTTAATAACAAACGGGAAGAAAATTTCTGTGTGCAAAAAATGGATATGATTATCGTCTACCTCCAGCCATTTTGAATTTTTATGATGTCATAAGTTTGCCGCGCTATTGTTAAAGTGCCCACAACGTTTAATTTTTTATTTTCTCATCTGAATGTAAACATCACACAAGGAACCTCTGCGAAACAATTTCGCGCTTTGCACAAGACGCGAATTTTTTATGAATATTTCAAATCTTCAAAATCCTATTTTTTTGCGGTATACCCGTCCCGCTGTTAAGAAGGCCAACGGGCTCACATGTTCCTTAATCTACGTCACAATTCCTTTGTTTGAAGTTACTGGTTCCTTTGTTTGAAGTCACGTGTTCCTTAATCTACGTCACGGATCTTTTGTTAACCAAGAGGGGGTGTGCCAAAATGGCGGTAAATGTGAACGTATTAAAAAAAAATCGCATTTTAATTTAATCGCAAATTTTTCACGGAAGTTCTTGCAGTAATGTCTCGTTTCAGATAAAAAACAAAAAAAATTAGGTTATGGGCACTTTAAGAATCGACGTTCTTTTGTTTGGAACAATTGAGCAACCGTATGGCGGCGCGTAAGAAAATTGAAAACGAAAATAGGCGATATTCATATCCAATTTTTGTGCACACTAAAATCGTATTTCCATTTGTTATTAACGTAATTGAAATTTAAACGTTAGAACCTAGCGACAACGGGCAGTGGGGCAGGGGGGGGGAGGGGGGGGGGGGGGGGCAGTATGCCACTTACATAGGTGAGACATTGTGACAGCATAGACAGTTGGACACGTCTTGGCAGTAAATGGCGCGGGGTGGATAATTTTTTTTATGAGACCCTTACGCCTGGCTATGCCATGCTGATACCAGGACAAAACAGCTGTTCATGACTGCCACTACCAAGGTGATATGCGCATGCGTAAGGTACTGGCCATACCGCGGGATGTGTCCGTGTGACCATTGCTCTCAGATGGTTTATTATAAAAAGTTGGTTTTATCATTTGACGTTGTTGTTTTGCAGGGAACGGCAAAGAAATGTACCAAAATGTAATACTTTCGTGCAGAGGCCTCCTTATTTTCGCTAATTTAGCCTGTTGTTTTGTGCCGTTCTCGCTGCCGTCGCCATCGACGAGCAGTTTTCAATTGAGTGTCGAAAGTAATTACACAACTGCTTTGGTTTTTCATTACTACGCTTTGTGATTGGCTAAAAAATCTCGTGCCACTTTCTCGACCAATCAGAAGTAAAACCAAAACCAATCGTGACTTGCTCGCACGCGTTTTCCCGCGCTTGGCGCCGCCGACATGTAATTGCTTCGAGCTCTGATTGGTTCATTGGATTGTTTACGACTGCTGTGATTGGTCAGAGTAATTACTTTGGTTTTGGTTTTACCACACTCAATTGAAAACTGATCTAAATACCAATGACATTAATAGCCATATAGCTCAGGTTGTCCGAAAAGTTAGTTATTGTCATTTTAAGAAAAACGACAAAACGTTTTAGTTTGAAAAACATGTTTCGACAGCAACTTCTGTCATCTTCAGTTAATTAATAGTGTACAAAGCGTTGACAGTGAATATATAAGTGGAAACAAATGTTAATTATGCTAGTAACAACAATGTAAATAAAAGCGTGACAATGTGAGAATTATAAGGATAGTTTCAAATTTACATGATGTAATTGTTGATTCAAAGACGGTTTTTCTCTATGAATATGAAAAGCCTCTTTTATCTTAAGTTGGAAACTCGTAGAAGCGTGATCTAAAATATGAAAGCAATCTTGTGAACACAAGGTACGGCAATGTTCAGAATTCAGTAGATGTTTGAAAATGTGCGAGGTCCTGTCATTGACTAAGTGCTCACGCACGCGTGTGGAAAAATGCCGGGTTGTTTCGCCGACATAACAGGCATTACAGCCCGCACATACAAACTTATAAACCACACGCGAACGAAGCCCGTCAGGGACAGGGTCTTTCACGCTAAACATGTTGCCTATCTTAAAGGAAGAAAAAACTAATTTTATATCCAAATCATTACAATAGTGCTTGATAAAGTGACGAATCTTTTTCTGAGTAACGACAGAAAAATGGCCTGTATAGGGCAGCTTAAAGTAAAATGTAGGTGAAGTGGGAAGAGAATCCCGGGGACAATGATTACTTAGGGTCCCAGTAATGTAGCGATTTACAACTCTTTCAATTAAATGGGCAGGGAAAATATTCTTTTTTAGGATTTCCATAAGCTTAGTAATGTCCTCGTGTAGCCCCAACCAGGTGTTATTAATCTTATAGGCCCTATCAACAAGAGTCCTGATGAGACCCACTTTGTAAGAGTACGAGGTGAAACTGAAATAATTGGTTAATAACCCAGTAAAGGTTTTCTTGCGGTAAACTCTAGTAAGAAAAGAATTGGGATCATTATTGTCAATAAGAACATCTAAAAAGGGTAATTGGTGCTGAGCTTCTTTTTCCATGGTAAACCTGATGTTGGGGTGTCTAGAGTTGATGTAATCAAAAAACAAAATGGCATCATGTTCCGAGTGAAATAAACAAAAAGTGTCATCAACATATCGGCGGTAAAATAAAATTTCGGAGCCTTGAAAATTATCCAACCATAGTTTTTCATGATGTCCCATAAAAAGATTAGCTAGAACGGGGGCAAGGGGAGACCCCATGGCTACACCATCAATTTGGTCATAGAAAGAACCATTAAATAAGAAATGAGTCTGGGCGGTAGCTATAGTAAGGAGGCTTCTAAGATCAGGTTTGCTTAACTTAAGGTCGGGATTGCCCTCGGAAATGTAATTGACCGCTAAGTCAATGCACTCCTCAAGGGGAATGTTGGTGAAGAGACTTTCTACATCAAACGAAACCATAAATTTACCAAACATAGATAAAGATTGGATGTCCTGTACAAAAGTAAAAGTGTCAGTAGCACAATGTTCAGTTGGAATGTGCGGCGATAAAAGGTTGCAAAGATATTTAGCCAAGTTATAATTGTATGTTCCAATAGAAGACAACAACTTCTCTTTTCAGAACTACTCAGATCCGCCGTAAGATCACACTCGACAGAATACTACATCCTTTCATTTGATTCCAAAAAGCTTACGTTACGGTAAATCAAGGAAAATCATATTATAATTATTAATGGCTTTCTATGCACTGATAGATCTGGCATGGAAAACGGCGAGAATATACCAGATCGGTGTGCATTCGTGGTAAGTACGATTTTTCTTATTTTTTAATTATTTTAGTTATATCACCAATCAGTGGCCAAAACTGTTTTAAACAAACGTAAAAATGGGCGCTTGAAAATGGGGGCAGTACCTAATACTACATACGGGTACTACGAGTAACATACGAGTAACATACGAGTATATACGAATACATACGGATACACACGGATACATACGAGTACAATACAAGTATGTACTCGAATGTACTCGTATGTTACTCGTAGTATCCGTGTGTAGTATTAGTATCCCCGACCCCCGCCCTCGAGCCCTCGAGCCTGCTCGATCGCTGGCTAGCTATAACAGTGCTATAGCTTTCATTTGAATTTCATTTTATCCAAATGTACCACAAATCAAAAACACATTACATATTTTTTTTCCTATGGTATCATTTCTGTCATAAATGGTGATTTACATAATTACACTAGAACCACGTGGGTTGAACAGACGTGATGAATTGTAGTTTACGTGTACTAGCCTTATCTTTAGTTTTGACTATCTTGTAGGTGATTTCCGCCCCTCCTCTTTTTTAAATATGTATTGCGACATTCTCCTGTATATAATGTTGAATTTTCATTTTGTAATTTAGTAACATCTGAAGAAGACTGGTCTGGCCAGCCGAAATATTGTTTCAAATATATTTGCTCGTTGTATCAGCTTTGCAGTAGTCCTTGGACTTATCGTTTCTATAGATTTACACAATATTGAATAAATTGAGTAATCTTTCATAATATTGTTTGATTTGATGACAGAATGAAGCACTCGAAATGGCGCATGGAACAAGCGATGTGACACCTGAGAGAGATGAAGTAAAGGCCTGAAGCATCCCAGGGAACGACTCCAATTTTTCCGTCATAGTTGAACTGTTCAAAGTTCTATATGCGTTGACGCATTTAGAGGCAAATTAGCGATACCGTTTGCGCATTACACGTCACTCGTTTTGAGGCTTCGTCTTCGTGTAACCGTTTGTAGCCATTTTAAATCTCTTAATTTGCACTGACTTTTAACGGAAATTAAAATGCAAAATGGCAATAAAAAAGTTTTCATGTGTGGTTTTAAACACCCAGTATTTCGTCTATTGTTAGGCGTTTAGGATAGTGTCCCGGCTGAAATATCGTGTTTTCGTGATTACGGCCAGTTTGCTTTATTATCTTAAAGTATAAAAAATCGCCAAAAGTTATGAACGCAATGAAATATGAACTAAAAAGACGAAACGACGATTTTAAAAATCAAAATTCCACCAGATGGAACTCTGATTTCTTGACCGCTCGTCACGAAATCAAATTTGATGAACTGTAATCCACTTCCATCCTTGTAATCCTGCACTTTCTCTCCAAACTACTGCCTTTGTTTTGCTCTATACGATCTTTTTATTTAGTTTAGTTATATATTTCATGGCATTTGGCAATAGAGCAGTTTTCAATTGAGTATCGAAAGTAATTACACAATTGCTTTGGTTTTGCATTGCTACGCTTTGTGATTGGCTAAAACGTCTCGCGCCACTTTCTCGACCAATCAGAAGTAAAACCAAAACCAATCGTGATTTGCTCGCACGCGTTTTCCCGCGCTTGGCGCCGCCGCCATGTAATTGCTTCGAGTTCTGATTGGTTCATTGGATTGTTTACGACTGCTGTGATTGATTGAAACTGCTCTATTTCATGGCATTTGGCAATATAGCATGAATATTAAGTAAACTGAATTTAGTTATTTCGGCTGGACAGTGTTCCTTTAAGCAAGTGTAAACGGGAAGGTGTAGGAAAAGGTTGTGCCTAAAGAATACCGTTTAGAGGGACACCTTATCAAGACTTATATAACGTAATGTCGACACTTAGAATTTTATTTTCAATAAATTTTTAAGTGTAATAAAGAAAATCTAAAATCCCCCACTCAGGATTGAACCTGTGATCTCAGCTAGGCTTAGGCTTAGATAGCCTACCGTACCACTGTACCACTGTACCACCTAACTTCTCGGGTTGTTCTCGGGTTGTTCGGTATGTTAAATTTAACTATATAAACTGCTACCCATAACATCACCTGAAAGCTATCCAGTTACTCCGTTATATAAGTTTCAATAAGGTGTCCGACGTCCTTCTGAACGGTATTCTTTAGGCTTAACGGTGGGAAAAGGGGTGGACTGGTAATTAAGCGGACTCACAAATATCCAGTCGTATTATTCCATTGGGCATTCGGTAACTGTCACCTCAATGTTGTAGCTTTCGAATCGTCAGAACATGTTTAGATTGGAGACTTTCCCGGCTCGACGTAGATAAACAAAACTTGACCGGCTGTGACACACCACAACACATCAGCCTAGAATAACAACAAAATCTTGACGACTTCTATGTTTTGCTCCATTCTTTTGGTACAGCTTCTAGAAGTCCAAGAAAGGAGATAGTTAAAATACTAAACGCTCTCGATGTAGTTCTTCCGGAAGACTTCTCGCTTCCGAAAATTTCGACTAATAGCTGCATTTTGAAACCCTATTCTAGACCACCTACACAGCACCACACAGTTTCTTAGAAACTAACCCCTTTAATCTTTTTGAACATAAACATGTTCGTTATTGGCCTCTCTATTAAATTTAATATTAATTAATACTGTACTTTTCTGAAGTGCTGTTTCAATATTACGCTGTTAGGGGTGGACCATTAGAAATCCTGGGAGGGGGGTCAAAAATTTTTCAGTGTATGAATTTTTTTTTCGGCCCGAGTTTCCTGCAGGATTTTTTTTTTTGGGAGGTGCAAGCCTGCAGGTTTTTTTTTCTGAGATCTTCTTTATAAATGCATGCAAGCTCCAATTTTTTGTTTTATACCTGGCCCAATCCATTTTTGGTATTAAACGCTGGAGAGTATATTTAAGTCAGACTGTGGAACCTTTGCCTAAAAAATGGCGAGAAATAAGAATTGAGATTGAGTGGTCGAGCGCCGAAGGCGCGAGCCGCTAGGGGGGTCTGGGGGCATGCCCCACCAGAAAACTTTGAAATCTGGATGCTCTGAAACTCCATTTCTAGTGTTCTGAGACAACAATTTCTGTCAAAAATGTTTGGCAAATTGATGTGGCTTCTCGTCGCTTTGCGTCTCTTTGTGTGGCTCCACATACAAGTACTCGATTTCATTTTATATTTCTTGCTGTTTCTTTAGTTTATCTGGATATCAGAGTTAAGTATACGCAATTTCGTCTTTTTGTATAGTGAGTATTATGAGAATTTGACGAAAATGACAGAACCGGATGTCAAAATCGGGATTTTTCCTATCCCGATCACATTGGTCGGGATTCGGGATTTTCAAGCAAAATCGGGGTAATCTCGACGAAATCGGGACGGTTGGACAATCTGTAATGTATTTAAAAAAAATACTTGCGTGTAGTAGAGCAGGTTACATATTTCATGATGTTTACAGTGTTTTCAAATATGTACATAAACAAGGTTTTAATTTAAGATGTTCAGGGGCGGATCCAGGAAATCTATAAAGAGGGGGCCGGAGCAATTTTTATAGTGACAATATGGGCGCGTTAGCGCCCATCAGGAGCGCCAAAGGCGTGACAATCTAGGGGGGTTCGGGGGCATGCCCCCCCGAAAAATTTTGATAATTGGAGTACTCGGAGATGCAATCTGGTGCATTCTGGACGCCTAAATTTATCAATTGCTTGGATTCCATATTGAACAAGAAATGCTGAAATATTTAATAAAATAAAGGTGTGGTTGTCAAAGAAGTACAATAAACACTTTTAAAATGATGCGTGTTTTGATGAATGACATGACCTTTTCCAACTTAACAATAATACTAAATCAAAAATGAGCCACAGCAATAGCTAGCAATTGCGGCGAGAACGCAACCTCGCGCGAAAGCAGCAACATTTCCCCCCGGAAAATTGATGCTATACTGCATGCATTCTGGGAACATTTGTGACCAAAAATGAAGGCTTCGGATGACAGATTTTAAGATAATTTTTCAAAAACAAATTAAACAAACGAAATATCCCGTGGAAATGACTTTAAGAAGAGTCACTGCAGGGGTTGATTAATGTCATCCTTCTCTGGTTACCCTTGGCATAGTCGTCAACAATTGCACCATAATCTAAAGCTACGTCATTGTGAACAAAGAGCAGCAACAGTTGAGGCGGTCTTCTCCCATGGTGCTTCTGTAAACATTCTTGAAACTTGTTTATAAAGGCGGGTTGATTCGAACAACGCTTGATAATGTTCATATTGATAATAAAGGAAATATATCTCAGGAAACAAAGCAAAAGCTGCAAAATACCATCTGACAGACGTTGCTAACTAAAATATTAAAAAAATAATAATAATCCCAGGCAAAAGGGGGGGCCGCGGCCCCCTCGGCCCACCCCTAAATCCGTCCCTGATGTTGGTACATGTACCAGATAGACCTTTGAGGCAGGTAATTTTTGACAGCATTTGACTCAACCTGAAGTTGCTTTTTGATGAATTTTACTACCAGAGAGCATGTCATACTCTCATATGTTCCAGTTTAAAATAAATAAATAAATAAATAAATAAATAAATAAATGTATATATAACCAGTTGGCTTGCAGGATTTTATTTTTTTATGGTCAACTGCTTGCACGAATTTTTTTTGAGACAATTTTCCTTTGCAGGATTTTTTTTTTGGGAATTGTCACCCCCCCTCCCAAGATTTCTAATGGTCCGTCCCTTATGGTTCCAACTATTGAGTCTGTGAATGAAATCTGCTTCAAGTGAAAGCTATTGAGAACAGAAACATTCTTTTAGTGCACTTCCTTTTGTAATATTTTCCAATAATATTTTAGATTTTTAGAATTCTTTGCAGGGGCGGATCCAGGCGAGGGGTTGAAGGAGTTGCAATAATAATAAGCAGCACCACATGAACGTTCTGCTGAATAATTAACTTTCATTTGAATGGTTACACTTTACTGACTTTAGGGTTTCATCCGCAGACTCGAAAGTATTGGTAAAACCTTGTAATTTATCATTGAGGGATTACCGATGATCTTTGTATCCTATCCGTGTCAGAGCACTATGCGAGCAGAGGTCATTTTTTCGTCCTTAAATGTGCCGGCGTGCACGCGTTCAATCAGTCCTGGTATATTTCCCATGTATTGCACTGTTTACAACCTTTTCTTAGAACAGAGTGCGGGATATTGAGCGTCAAACCCACTGGACGAAAAAATGGATTTACTCAGGTTTGCAAGTTGAGCAAATATGTAGCAAATTTGGGGCTCCAAATTTGAACCGAATTTGCGCTTGGTGTAAACTTAACGTGAACATAAATATTTGTTCCGGTTGAATTCACGTGCAAATGTGATGTAAATGTTGATATTTGCATCAAATTTGCCTCACTTTTGCTACCGAGGCAAATTTCTAACTTTCACATACAATTGCCAAACATTTGCTTCCTGCGCAAAAATATCACGTTTACTGGTGTTAGAAATGCAGGCAAATGCGGTGCAAAACAATTTGTTTACACTGATCTGTTTCCTAACATTTACTTACGGGACAAATCAGTACATTTGCGTTTAATTTACTCTTATTTGCAAAATAAACGAAGCTGTTTATTTGCTATTAATTTGCATTGATGTCAAACAAAAACGATTACTTTAATTTTGCTCACATTTGATAAGGAGCAAATACGTAACTTTGCAAGGCGGTACACTATATGTCCCAGGGGGGGGGTGGTGAACTTCGTAATCTTTCCTATAGGGATCGCGCGGCCTATGATCATGGCCATCATGACGTCACGAACTGTCTCGCCCGGGAAGTTTAAAATGACTGCCATCGGCAAAACTGAAATATAGACTTCATGGGATGATCACTGGAAGAATTGGCAGCAAAGCAAGAAAAATACTAAGGATATGGAAAAACCTATTAATCTTTTGTCTGAAAATGCAATATTGTCCTGAAAACAAAAACATTATGCCGCAAAAACCAACAATTTCTCGAGATCGATCAACTGCAAAACGCGTTGAAATTGTCACTGCCTGTGCCTCTTCATCACCGATAACTGGAAAACCCAGCAACTTTCAAAGCAGCGAAAAAAATATGACATTAATGTGGGTTAAAACTCTTGAATAACGATAGAAATTAATCATATAGTTTATTTATAAAAATGATCAGTAGGTCTAAACGTAATTGTTTGATTGAAATTTCGCATACTTCAAAACGATGGCAAAGCTTACATCTTACAATGCGACCGAAAAAGCTCCATTTTAGAGTGACTTGGACTATTAAGCAATGAACTGGGTTTGAAGTTAATAAAGGGCCAAGGGATATACTTTCTTCGCTATTTCTTTTTAATAAAAACAGGCAGGCTATCATTTCCATTCACAAGGAGGAATAAATTGTTTCCTCAGACGTCCGCATATTTCGCAAGCTTTTTCAGCTCAATCCACCTTTTACAGGGTTAAAGAAAGTGGGTAAATTATTCTTAGCTTGTTTACTTATATTCTAGCATTTAGCAATATTTTTTGTAGCAAAATTTCTTGTTTTTTGTTGTTCTTGGCAAAACTGAATCAGATTTGTGGAAGAAACAAAAGCTATTCAATATTAAAAAAAATTAAAATGCATACACATTCAAATGTAAATGATGCCAAAGCTTTAAAAAGCCTAAAGACAGCATGGATAGTTACTAAAGCGAGTTTATCAACCGACGTATCTTAATTATGATTGATAAGAACAGGCTGATCAGTTTTATTTTATCTAAATTACTGCTGAATGTGCTGGGTTAACTTAGTTTTCAGTCTTCCTTATGTAAAGACTTACCACTGATAATCATAAACAACTCAGGCTCACGACAGATTTACTACCGGTATGTCAAAAGATGTTGATAAACTATAGCAAAAGATGATGGATTGTCTTTGAATAGCAAGTTCAGGACTTAACCCTTAGACATTTTTTTTATTCTAAGACTGTACACTATTAATCAAAACAGGCCCATCAAAACACCAAAATGATAAGGGTATTACCAAACAAATTTTCTGAAGGTGCAGTGGTAAACATACTCAGGGTTGTCAGAAAAGTTTGAAGATGTCTGACTTTGGAAAGTAATTTCGCTGACAGTCAGCTTCTTTTCACAACCCTGCATACTGGAAGGTCAGTGGTTCAAGGCCTGGCATGCATTTCTCAAAGGCCTGAAAAGCCTTATTTTGTGCACAGTGTTAATGACAAGAAATCAGTTTTTGTTTATTTTGAAATCTTAGAAATAAAATTCTTAGTTGACGAAACACGTCAGGCAGGGTTGTGGGCTATTAACTGCAGCTCCACTTGATAGAAACTGAGAATTAAAAATGGCTTTCGGGCCCGAAATGTCTTCGGGACATTTGAGAAACGCACGCCAGCTGGTCTCTATAATCAGTTGTTTTCCCAGAATCTTTGCTGTACATCGACTCTCTCCATTCACTGGGGTACTAAATGCTACCGGCAACATAATCATATGCTGGAAGTAACTGTAAAGAACCAGGATTTCATCCAGGGGGTAGTGGCAATACTCCAGGCATGCCTAGTTCAATGCTATCAATAATAAGAGATGGGGACTAGGGATTTTCCTTGCTTCAGCCCTGGCTTAGTACTTTGAGAGAAAAGCAAAATATTGACAACATCAGAGTCCAATAGCATTTTAATTTTATAAAAATAATAGTGACAGCCCTGCCAGTTGTAAATTTGGGACTTTGCAAAATTAATGCAAAGAATGCTGTATCTCAAAACCTGCTAATTCAGTTACCCCCCCCCCCCCCCTCAAAAAAAAAAAAAAAAAAAAAACAATATATAAAGCTAATTGTACTGACCTGACTTTCTTTTTTACTGTCCTTACTGGACCACCGGGGTGCAAGATTATTAAAAAAAAGTGTCACCACCATCTCCTTGTCTCCGTTGCCATAGCAACCATAATAGGCAATAATTACAATTTCTAACAATATATTACAAGAAGCTACATGGCATACAGTGAAATGATAAGTTATGTTTACCACATGTGCGGGAGTGTTGTATCGGCCTAGATACAATCACGAGGCGTAGCCAAGTGAATGTATAGTGCTGATACAACACGAATGTGAATGTAGTAAACAACTTGTGAAATTCAAATTCACATGTAAATTAGATACAACCACTTGTGAGTTGTATCAAGATTGTATCTGGTATACAGGGTTAACCATGTGATTGGAATGGCTCATTTCTATTTGTTTAGTACCCTTATGAATTATTAATGAATTTTACAAACCCTTTTATCTCATGCTGTGAAGAATACAGTCAATCAGAAGGCTGGAAAGCCATTGTACAGATATTCTGTTGTATGCTACTGTATTCAATGGCAGTTTCTTGGCGTCATAAATTGAACTAGCCAGTGGCCTGAACTAGTTATGCAAGTGGCCTATAATCAAAACACCATCATATCTTCTTGGTACATGTAATATTTGGAAGTCTCCAGATGTTATACCACTTGAAACCCTCCCCAGCACCCAAGAGTATCAGAAACCATTTTAATAGCCAGACTAGGAAAAATTTGGTTTTGGCTGGTGGTTTATATATTTCCACTTATTATTGGAATACTTTTGTCAATGAAATGCAACTAAAATCAAACTGTGAATGGATTCTATAAAATGTAAAACACTTGAATGCTGAGTGTCATCCACCAAACTTAAAAATCTCCCATTTTACTTCTGCTTCAATTGGCATGGAGGTTTGTGCACAGTTGTTTTGAAACATAACTACAAAACAAGTAAAAATGTAATTTGGGTAGTCTAATAACGTATGACAGGTAAATACCTAGCTTCTAAGCTAGAAACCTGACAAGATAGTCTCTACCTTTGCAACTTGCAAATTTCCATCAGTCTGCCAATTTTAGGTCATAATTGGCCCATAATCTCCCTCCAAATTATTGTGACCTTATCAAAAACATTTGAAACAAGAGGCTGCAAGCAGCCTACACTCATGCGCATGCGTACGAAAATTTTATGATATATTTTAAACATGATAAGAAGATGTCCGATATGAAGAAGTGTTACTCCTTTCATTCAGTCATCGTTCCTGCAAACTGCGTTCTTTACTATATTTGAATGTTTTGTAAATGAAGGCTGTACCACAATGAAGCCACTGATTGTTCTACGTCTTATATATACCTAACGTGAACATTAGTAATGTAGGTAGGGTTGTAGGAGATGCTGTCGTGACACTTTAGTAACGCTGTTTTACCGGAAGTGGGAGTCGCCGGAAGTCACTAAACGGGAAGTCTATGAACCGGAAGTGCCAATTTAAAATATGCGTGCATAAATTTGCATGCAAAATCGTGACACCAAAAAAAATAATAATAATAATAAAAAAAAAGAAAAACAGAGCCCATTTTATAACTCATGCCGCTACGCGCATGAGTAATAATTGCCTCATTCCTCTCCCGCCTGTTTCCAAGTCAAAATGAACAAAGTCTAATTTACCTTGAGCATTCACATAAAATATCTTTCTCCTTTTGACAAGTAAATACTAATATTGGCAAGTGCATTCTTAAAATCACTCATGAGTGCTCTCAGAAAATAACAGTTTGAAAAAAGCATCAGAAAAAGACCTGTATCTTATTACTATAACACCGTGACTGTTAACAATGATAGTAGAGCAACAAAATGTGGTCACACTGAAGATCAAATAGCAGACTGTCCAGATTTATACATGAATTGACTGCGACAGTAGAGAGTAAGTCACTGTGACAAGAAATGCATCAGGGAACAGAGCATTCCAATCAACTATCCAGAAGTTCTTACAAGTCTGCATGTGAAGGATGGAACCTATAAAAACAATGAGGAAGGGGAGAATATGTTTAGAGTACATGTCAATTTAGTATAAGCTTAAGCTTATGTGTTTTGATGGAAAGCACTCTGTTTTTAACTATGCCACTCTAGTTTACACTTCTGAATTAGCTTAGTTTGCTAATACTTCTAGAAGTGACTCATCAACAATACAATAGCTCTTTCAAGAGGGCACAACAATAATGACCCGGGCCATAAACGAGTGGAACAGGTATAGCCATGACAGTCAAATTAAGTTCTTACATGAAGTTACCATAGTTTGTTTACATTCTGCGACATGCAAAAAGTTGATCCCTCGGGCCTTGCCTTGATAAAAGAGCTTTGTGAAAGTTTCACATGATCTTTTGACAATTAACACGAAAACAGCATAAGTACTGGCGCTAGTTCAATATTAAATTTTTACCCTGCTGTGTGACATTCAAATGGACTGATCATTTTTTCTGCTGATTCTTCGACATTAACTTCAATTGAAGTGTTTTTCTATGGAAATAACCTATTCCTGGACCAAATGTCATGTTTCTATATTGAACCGATCTCGAAAAAGAGCAATTTTAGTGTGCAAGCAACCAAATTTTCCCCACAAAATTCTCCACTCGAGGAAAATGACCTAAACTCTTTAAAACTCCTCTACGGATGACTTTTTAACTACAATGAAAATTGACTTACCTCTACAGAAAGAAAAATCATAGTTACACCTTTCTGTCCAAACACAAAACGCTTTGAAGCTTGAATAAGTAGAAAAACCAGCTTGAAAAAGTTGTATTTGCAAATGGCGACGGCGCCATTTTCGAAAACTGGACAAACACGCACGCTTCTCTCTTCGTGACGTCACGATGGCCATGATCATACCGACAAAAACATTGACGAGTTCACCACCCCCCCCCTGATATGTCCCCATACACCGCGTAACAAAGAACGACGCTGACCATTTTCAACGAAGACTCCCAGACTCTCTCGCATTTGGTTCATGTCAATCGACACCTTTCCAGTTGGAGCCAATTGGGAAGAATGCTAATAATATTTTAGCCTTGTATTGGCTCAGGTTTGAGCTGTTGACAGCAAAAGAGCTTTCTATTCTTCACTGGTGGATTTGAATTCACGCGGTCGATATTTTCGTTCTTTCCGTTCTGCGACGTTTGAATAAATTCGCTTCGATCATTCTGGGACGCCAAGCACCCCAAAAAACCTAGCGAGCACAAGAGCCCCAAAGACAACAACAATGCCAGTCATGATCTGTCTAGCGAATCTTCGACTGGACGCAACCCTGGGAGTTTTTATTCGGTAAATTCGACCGCGCGATGGTTTTGGCGCCACAAAGTTCGGTTGAAGAATCCACGCCAGAAAGGGAAACTAGGGCAGCTAGTAGGTCTGGATATTCGGAATGTTCTCCTGGCAGTACGAGTGCAGACTGTAATTCGTTTTCTTCGCCTTCCCTGATTCCTGATTCCCCTGATTCCAAGCTCTCCGCTAGACACTGAAAGAAGGTCTCGACCTGGCCTCAGCGATCAATCGAGAAGATGCTAGTGGTGATGATTTTACAGCTGAGCTGTATGTCCAAGCAAGAAGCCTATTTAGAAAGGCAGACGTATAATACGGCCGAACGGCTAGAAAAAGAAGCGGCCGAAAAAGAGCGGGAAAGACCACGAGAAAGCAAGCGATTGCCAAAAGTGTTGTCGGTAAGCCTTCTTGCTGATATAGTTTTCAAATAACAAGTGTTATTTAATTTAATTGTATATGTATGTAGTTCAACATTCTTTTTTGCTTTGAAAATTTTTAAACTAAAGAAAAATTCAAACCCAAACATTTCGGACAGTTTTAAACCAAAATAATCATCTCTTAAAATGGAGTCAACTGTCAAGTATAGGACGATAATTCCATTGAGTGACCAAAGAGTAAAATGATTCAACTCCAGTCCTTCAAGATTGTAATGATTATTATTTTCTACACATTGTAGCTTCTCTGATCCATCTAACAAAATTGTCAATAAAGCCATCATGGATGGAGTGACCATAATTGTTCTAAAAAATTGAGAGTTGTTTGGCCTTGAAATTGCCATGATTATAATTGCACTGTGTCAGCTGTTTTTGGGTTTGATTTTGTGAGGTCTTAGTTCTGGTAGAGTCTGAAAGTGACAAAAGTCTTGTTAGAAGAACACATATTGTTCCAAATTAAAAGTGATTTTGTCTTGAAATTGCCATGTTCATAGTTGAGCTGTGTCAACTGTTTTAATTAGTGTTTGATTTTGTGATATCTTAATTCTGGTACATTATGTGAGTGATGGCAGTTTTGTCGAATCTTGAAGCATGTGCACCATGACGAGTGATCACAATTGTCCTTAAAGATTAACAGTTGTTTGGCCTTGAAATTGCCATGATTATAATTGCACTGTGTCAGCTGTTTTTAGGTTTGATTTTGTAAGATCTTACATGTAGGTCTGGTACATTCTGTGAGTGATGGCAGTTATATTTTTGTCAGATCTTGAAGCATGCGCACCATACCGAATGACCACATTGTCCTAAAAAGTTAAGAGTTGTTTGGCCTTGAAATTACCATGATTATAATTGCAATGTGTTGGCTGTTTTTGGGTTTGACTTTGTGAGATCTTGGCTCTGGTACATTCTGTGAGTGACGGCAGTTTAGTCAGATCTTGAAGCATGTGTACCATGACGAGTGACCACATTGTCCTAAAAAAATTGAGAGTTGTTTGCCCCCTGAAATTGCCATGATTATAATTGCACTGTGTTGTTTGGCCTTGAAATTACCATGATTATAATTGCACTGTGTTGGCTGTTTTTGGGTTTGAATTTGTGAGATCTTAGCTCTGGTACATTCTGTGAGTGACGGCAGTTTAGTCAGATCTTGAAGCATGTGTACCATGACGAGTGACCACATTGTCCTAAAAAATTGAGAGTTGTTTGCCCCCTGAAATTGCCATGATTATAATTGCACTGTGTTGTTTGGCCTTGAAATTACCATGATTATAATTGCACTGTGTTGGCTGTTTTTGGGTTTGAATTTGTGAGATCTTAGCTCTGGTACATTCTGTGAGTGATGGCAGTTTAGTCAGATCTTGAAGCATGTGTACCATGACGAGTGACCACATTGTCCTAAAAAATTGAGAGTTGTTTGCCCCCTGAAATTGCCATGATTATAATTGCACTGTGTTGTTTGGCCTTGAAATTACCATGATTATAATTGCACTGTGTTGGCTGTTTTTGGGTTTGAATTTGTGAGATCTTAGCTCTGGTACATTCTGTGAGTGACGGCAGTTTAGTCAGATCTTGAAGCATGTGTACCATGACGAGTGACCACATTGTCCTAAAAAATTGAGAGTTGTTTGCCCCCTGAAATTGCCATGATTATAATTACACTGTGTTGTTTGGCCTTGAAATTACCATGATTATAACTGCACTGTGTTGGCTGTTTTTGGGTTTGAATTTGTGAGATCTTAGCTCTGGTGCATTCTGTGAGTGACGGCAGTTTAGTCAGATCTTGAAGCATGTGTACCATGCAAGTGACCACATTGTCCTAAAAAATCGAGTTGTTTGCCCCCTGAAATTGCCATGATTATAATTGCTCTGTGTCGGCTGTTTTTAGGTTTGATTTTGTGAGATCTTAGTTCTAGTAGATTCTGAAAGCAACAATAGCCTTGTTAGACCTCAAGGCATGACTGTGTACTGTAATGAAGGACCACATATTGTTCCAAATAAAGAGTGATTTTCCCTTGAAATTGCCATGTTCATAGTTGAGCTGTGTCAACTGCTTTAGGACACTAAATGTACATGTATGTGGTCCTTGATCATGTGGTAAACATGCTTTGAGGTAACATTCCATGGGTGATGGCACTTTTGTCAGACCTGGTATCATGGGCATCAACTTATAACAATATGTTATAAATTAAGAGTGAAATTTCCATGTCCAAAATTGAGTAGTGCCAACAGTTTTAGGGTTTGATTTTTCAATAGTGCAGTGATAACATACAGTGTATGCATGTACATACAGTTGAATTTGACATGCATTTTAAATCTCTTCCTTGCTGAATTTCTAATAATAATACAATAAATAATAATAACATCATTTCTTTGTTAATATACAATATATATGGTAATGAATGAAAATAAAAACACAGGAAAATGAAAATTGAACTACAGTGTACATGTACAATGCATGTAACTAACATGTTCTAACACTTTTCCATTTCAAACAGCTGTGATGCGAGTCCATTTGCGTACCAAAATGAGGCAGCAGAAAAATGTTGACAAAAAGAAGCAGAAGTATTAGTGTTGCAGGAGCAGCAGAGGAGAAGTAGAAAGAATACGGTAAGCAAAAGATGTTTAATGCCTGCAGTAAACACAATTTTTTTTACTGTGAACACTCCAGTTATACATTGCCGGTTTGTCCTCAAACATTTTTATTTTGAAATGGGTAAATTAATATTACCTACTGTGTCATATACGATTTGCTGGCCGGGAGGTCTGTACTGGGAAAAACTGGACCCAAGGGCAGTTTTTTCCCAATATGGCCCGACCTACACTGTAGGCCAGCAAGTAACATAATAATTTTTTCTCTGTGGGAATATTGGTTTAATTTGTACATACTTGTAAAAGCCATATGTCTGGCAGAAATGTGAACTCTTACAGTAAAACCGAAGTCATTATTGCTTAATAATATTTCTTTTTACATTGTTAAGTGTTTTACATTTTAGGTACAAAAATGTTGTAGCTGTACATTCTAAAAATTCGGAACAGTCTGTATATGGGGTCCAGATGGGAATATCAGGACCTCTAGAGAGTGTGTCCTTAACCAATCAAATTCAAGGATTTAGTAGTATGGACTGCTGCGATGCAACAAAAAAAACAAAATAAACATATATTATTTTAATGATAAATCAATATCACAACCTTGTAATCATTTTCAACCATCCCTTTACAGTCTAAGGTAAAATTATTAATCACTGCATTGTACATACACATGTAGATCAGCCTCCCTTGCCCTCTTCCCCAAAAATTTTTATTTAATTTGGACTAGCAAGAAAGACCTTTGTAGTTGTAAAAACTGATTTTTATATGCACCCTGTTATACACATTTATCTAGAAAAAAATGTCTGTAAACAACCTTATGAGTAATGGCTCATAAATTGTTGTGCAATATATTCATTCATCGTCTTGGGTTGTGGGTTTCACAGTAACACTGTAATTTCATTGTTCAGTACTTATTTGTGCTTAGTTAATTCTAGATTTTCATCTTTTACAGAAATGAATTAAGCGGGTAAAAGCATTAAAGGAATGGACATCGATGCAACAAGAAGATAAAGAAAAATATAACGTCTGCCTGACGATGGACTATATGTCATCTGGGGAGTCCATTTCGGAGCCTGAGGGTGAAACCAATGGCAGCACATCGGGTTTAAATGTAGAAAACAAACAGTATAAACATGTGTGTCAGACCCCTCCCTTTTAGGAGCACAGAACTTGATGATTTGATGAAGAGCCTTGACCGTAAAACTAAGTGCCGAAGAAGTATAGGGGGACCATGCAAACATGGTTTTTGAAACGAGTCAAGGGCCATCATCAACCTGGGAGAAACCAGAAGATGCCCCTGACTTTGCATTGTCAGCACTCCTCAGTTAAGGAACTGGGTCATGAAATAGAATGCAAACCAGTTTAATCATTGTTTCACAGGAGCATTTCTATCCTGTGTTTGTGTGGGGGACTGTGTTTTTAAATGGCTGTGTCGGTTATGAATTCAATTTCTAAATGCAACATTTAGTGCTTTTTTAACGGTTAAAATCATGAAACAAAAACACTCAAACACATGAATACAATGTTTAAAACTTTGAAGTTTGACTTTCACTCTGTCAAACTTCAAGTTTCTAAAACTGCTGTTGCAAACTTTAAATCAACAAAACAAACACATAACAACAAAGTATTCATGTTTTTGAGTGTTTTTGTTTTATTGTAATCTTTAAAAAGTGCTAATTGATATTGCATTTTGAACAGCTAAATATTATTCATAACTGACACAGCCATTTAAAAGCACAGTCTCCTACACAAACACAGGTTTGGTTTATTGGTGTTCAAACTCTAGAAAGCCAGGAGACCATTACCAGGGGCATACAAATGCCATAAACTTGTGCAATGGCATTTTTACCAGTAGGTTTATTTTGAGATAAGCTTTTCCCTTTCCCGCAAAAATAATTGTTTCTGATTCTTATGTGGACGAGTTGTCATAGTTATGTATTACATTTATGGTAAATGTTTATTATCAATGCAATTTCTTGTGATTGGCTTTCAATTCCAAAACCAATTTGCGGGAAAGGCTTATAGTCTAAAAATAAACCATCTTGCAAAAATGCCATTTCATAGGCGCAGTATGGCAGTCGCATGCTCCGGGTAATGAGTTCCTGAGAAAGCTCAGTAAAATTAATGATGACTAAATTGTCTACAGAGCAAACAAGAGTTTGACTTTACAGACTACACGTACATTAAGCTGCCATTTGCATGAATTTTCCATGACCTGCTCCTTCGACAATTATGAGATTTGGTGCATAAAAGGCCAGTGTACACTTTCATAGGTTCTATTTCAGTTTCACTAGGAATAGCCTTGTTTTTTGCACTCCAATTTACTCAAGAAACATTCCCATTTCACCATACTGCTTTGTGGTTTCTTTTTGTTTGGACAAGGTTATGAGATATGATGTCATAAGTAGATGTGGTTTTATAGTGAAAGAATCCTATGGAACTTATCTTCTAAATACCAACAAAACTCAGGGATAAAAAAACATGGGTATTTGTTTCTCAAGGCCACATGCAAAAAGTGAGGCAAATCCAAACAAACATTCACCCAAAATTACATTTTCATCAAGATAGGCCCTTTATGTACCCCGCCCCCAATTATTTTTGGCTTCCAAAAAGCAGTCTTCCAATTACATAATTATCAAACAGGTATGCAGAGAAACAAGGCACTTAGTATTTTGCATGCATGCACCGCAAACAAACACAATTATCAAAAATAATATCTTCCATTTCAGTTATATTTGCAATTTGTTCTTAATTCTGGTTAACTTTGCAAACCGATCATAAGCCTCACATTTCAGTTTGATTGGTGTCGTGTGGTGTAGATGCGTGAAATATCTTTAGATTCTTGGGATCAATAAACCTACTTTTCAGCAACTATTTGTATTTATCGGCATTGAATTGAAGTGTTAATGAATCTGCAGACTACATGCAGCACGTCTTTTGTGAGACGATTTATTTGCATTTGTGGATGGTTTGAAATGCTATTTTGGTCACAATAACATAAACTAAAGCTGTAAAATAAGTGATTGTACCACACAACACTGGTTGAACTGAAATACAAGGCTTTCATACATTCAATCTGCCGTTTGGAAAAATAATAAGCCTTAAGAGCAAATTGTAAATATTTGAAATGGAAGATAACCTATTAACTCTGCCTACATTTAGAGAATATCATGGATTTCTTCAGCAAATGTTTCCAATACAAGCAACTGACCTGGTAAAAAAGAGCTGCTGAGTACCTGTAAAAAGAGCTGCTTGTGGGTCGCATGTAGTTTGTTTGCAGTGCATGCCAGGAAGAAAGTAATCTCCTTTGAGTATATGTGCACAGATCATTTTTTTTTAACTTCCCCCTCCCAACTCCTCTCTTTTAAGCCCCCCGAATTACATAAGCCCCAGGGGCTAATAGAGTTTTTACTGTGTGTTCAAATTGAAGAATAACCTGTATTTAGGGCTTTTTGTAAGCACCTGTTGAAATGATTCCTGATTGAATTGAGCTCATGTAACATGTAGCATTTTACCACCCAGTTAAATCATGTAAAAGAATTCTTTTGTAACAGTGTATTATTTTGTAGTTGATCTATTCTCAACGTGATTCGACATTGTAAATACGGTTGACAACGTGATTTGGTTTAGTTAGATAGTTATTGAATTGATTAAAGTAATTTCATTTATGACTTGAATTTATTGTTACTGCAGTGTGGTGTAGACATTAATTGAGCAAATATATATGTCGAAAACTGACTCACCGATCACATTTACTGTCCTAGGGAAAATATTTTTTTTTCATCCCATTTCTAGAGCATAAAAGTGGAAAAATGATCATTTGATCACATTTACCACCCTGAGCAAATACGTGGAAAATGCCGAAGTCTTTGATCACTTTTACCACCCTGGGCAAATACGTTGAAAAATGATTCTTTGAACACATTTACCACCCTGAGCAAATACGTGGAAAAATGATTCTTTGATCACATTTACCACCCTGAGCAAACACGTGGAAAAATGATTCTTTGAACATATTTACCACCCTGAGCAAATACGTTGAAAAATGATTCTTTGAACACATTTACCACCCTGAGCAAATACGTGTGGAAAAATGATTCTTTGAACACATTTACCACCCTGAGCAAATACGTGGAAAAATGATTCTTTGATCACATTTACCACCCTGAGCAAACACGTGGAAAAATGATTCTTTGAACATATTTACCACCCTGAGCAAATACGTGGAAAAATGATTCTTTGATCACATTTACCACCCTGAGCAAACACGTGGAAAAATGATTCTTTGAACATATTTACCACCCTGAGCAAATACGTGGAAAAATGATTCTTTGAACACATTTACCACCTGAGCAAATAAGTGGAAAAATGATTCTTTGAACACATTTACCACCCTGAGCAAATACGTGGAAAAATGATTCTTTGAACACATTTACCACCCGGGCAAATAAGTGGAAAAATAATTCTTTGAACACATTTACCACCCTGAGCAAATCCGTGGAAAAAATGATTCTTTGAACACATTTACCACCCTGGGCAAATTATGTTCAAAAATAATACTTTGATCAAATTTTCCACTTCAGGCAAAGTACATACAAAATGTCACTTTTGATATCGTATTTGCTACCCTGGCAAATGCCTAGAAAAAAACAAACTTTACACTATTTTTATGCATGGGAGTAAATTTAAAGCAAATATGGAATTTACCAGCTTTGCCATGATAGCAAAATTGGGGCAAAATCAGATCGTTGTCTTGAAGTAAATTTGAGCAAATGTGAGCAAATGTGGAATTTGCCATACGTTTGCTGCACATTTGCTATACAGGAAAATCCGTTTTTTCGTCCAGTGACCGAAGAATTCCCAAACCCTACCTTCTGCGACGATCGTCTCAGGGAGACTGTAAAGAATGGGTACAAACGAACTTCATTCTTCTTCAGTGTATTCAGTGAAATAAAACATTCAAGGACCACGCAACATTTCACACAATATCACCATTTTATTTTTCTTCTCTGTATTTTATCGTTACATTCGTTTGGCAAAAGTCACAGAATATATATGACGCTACTTGTTTCCAAATAAAAGACAACAATATATTGCGAATCACGGGTAAAAAATACATGTGCAAGAAAGTGATATCTGTTTTCTTTTTCTAAATTTAAACTCTTAACAGACTTAATGTTTACAACTGTCACAAAATATAGATCACAAGATAATACCAACTACCAAGATCAAATTGTGAATGAAAATAAAAAAGAATTAAAAATATATACTGTCTTCCATGCAAGGAACAATTCTGCAATTAATATAATACGTCCCTCTTAGCAGCTATGTCTATTTTCAAATGATGCAACAAACAGCTTCAAATAAATAATGTCCTAGCTAACTGATTCAATTTGAACCAATCCAAAATGCTCAAAATTGAAAAATTCTTTTATGGTGTATGTTTATGTGACAACATAACAGATAAAATACACTAAATTTTAGAATCATATTTAAATTAAACTGCAAGAATATAATGTGCACATTCTGTTCATGGGTCATAAGTGAGATTTAGGCCCCATCCACACGTATACGTTTATGTTCGTAAACGCATACGTTTTTATGCGTTTAGGCCTCATGTCCACACGTAAACGATGAAAACGGTCATCCTAAACGGATATTTTCAAAACGTCCTCAAAAGTGAAAATTATCGGAAACGCTGTTTACCCTTTTACGTGTGGACAGTGTAAACGGATAGAGTGTTTTCACTGACGTCATATCAAAATTCAGAAGCAGTTTTCGATTCTAAAATGTTTATAGAATTGTAGAGAGTTTAAAACTACACATCTGGGCCAAATTTTGAAGCGCAAGAGCATTTCATTCAAGAGTTATAGGCGAATGAGTGTAGACATTTTTAGTAAGAAATGTATGGAGCGGCCATCTTGGTGTCCCACTTGGGGACACCAACATGGCGGCCAAAAATTCAGTCTTAATAACACCAAAAATCTCGAAAAATCTGATCACAAAATATTGTATTCACTATAAGAGGCATGAAATCGGCTTATAAGCATCTATAATTCATTAATAACTTTCAACTAGTTCAATTTTGTTTATTTTCACGGCTTATCTGAAATAGTGTGACGAATTGCGTGACACATTTTACAACCTTTATAAATCGAAAACGAAACATCGTTAAAACTTGAAACTTTTTGTGAAAGATAATAACACTGGTATCCACATACCATGTTAGAAAGAGTTTTGTAGGATGTATACTTTAGATTTTTTTAATTTTTATGACGTCAAGTGAAAACACTCTATATTTTCGTAAACGCTGACGTAGATACTACTTATCAACGCATGCTCAATGGAGATTTTTAGCGTTTACGTGCGAGAGGCCTAAACGCATAAAAAAAATTTAAAAAGTTATGTAATTACGTCCAGAAGCCGATTACCATACCTATTCAAAAATTTTAATACAATGATTATTGAAATCAGATACAACTACCCTTCCATCTTTAAGGACTGCTATAGAGACTGGTTCCTTAAATTCTCCTAACCTGCTTCCTTCTGTTCCAAATTTGGTTACAAATTTTCCATTAATTTCGAACACCTGAACTCTGTGATTTCCTCTATCACAGACCATCAGATGTCCTGCCTTATTCACGGACAAGTAAATAGGACTAACAAATTCTCCGTCACCCTGCCCCTTCTTTCCGATTTTGTAAGCAACATTTCCGTCCATATCAAGAAATTTTACACAATGATCATCTCTGTCTGACACTATAAGAAAGTTGTCATGTTGGATGCAGTGACATGGAAACTTGAAAGAGCCTTCTGCGCCAATTTTACGCAGCAATTGACCACGAAGAGTAAATATCTTGATTAATTTGTTCGCTGGTTCAGCAACAATAATATTACCATCACTGTCAATGGATAAACCAAGAGGACAGTGATCAAGACTTCCTTTCCCTCCAAACTGGTCAAGATATTCACCCTGATCACTAAACTGTTGAACTCGGTGGTTACCAGCATCCGCTACTATAACATTATCGTTATGAAAAGCTATCCAAGCAGGGTGGTCAAACTCTCCCTGTTTGACGCCCCTTCTACCAAACTGATCTTAAGTGGGTCCCATTACTACTGAATACCTGGATCCTGTGGTTACCAACCTCAGTCACTGCAATTTCATTTCGTTCATTTACTGCTACCCCCCAAGGGTTGTTAAACATTCCAAAAGACGAGCCTTCTTGTCCAAAGGATAACACGGGTCTGAATTGTCTGGGTCTGACTTGAACCTCAAAAGGACTGCCACGAACATGTTCTCCATTTACCTTCACTGATGCCTCGCATGTTCCGGTCTCCTTGGCAAAGTAGCTGATCTTGTATGTGCCATCTTTGTTATCTTGGACTTGTGGTTTTGTCGTACAGTCATTGCCTTGACGATTTCTTATTTCCACTGTTACATAGTCACGTTCTTCATAACATTGTTCTCTGTCGGCAGTTCTTGTTGTCACAATAATCTGTGCTTCAAGTCCAACAGTCGCTTCACTGATTCCTTTTCCTTCAGCACTTGATTGTTGTGCTTTAGTCTTGCTAAGAAAACTTCTGAAAGTTCCAATTCCTTCAGAGTTTGCTTTGTCCATCAACGTTTCGTTTTCTACGAAAACAAATTGACGAAGTTCTTCAAGATCACAGTCGATTTTTTCTCCATCATTGCAGATACCTTCTTGGAAGATTGTGTTTTTGTCTAACTTAACAATCTCGGCATTTGTACTTCGTTTCAAAAGTGTTTCAGTTTTTTCGATTGCTGTCTCAAGCAGTTTTACTTCATTTTCCGTCACGTATTGTTGAATTTCCAGCCGCTCGAGTGAGTCTTTCCCTTTCTTTTCCACGCCATTAATAATTTCCTGCTTTTTTGCGTCCATGGCAGCGATCATATTGTCAACAAACGTCTGTGCTTCTCTCTTCACGCTGTCGACTTTTGCTTGAATGTTTATACAGTTACCTTGCATTTTAGCAATTTTGTCTTTCTTCTGAAGCACTCTTTGTTTCTGAGATTCAATCGCTGCAATGACATGTATCTTGCGTTCATTTGCAGCCTCGTCCAAAAGCATCTTAGCATGACCGTCATGAAGTGTTGCGACACAAGAATAGCAAATGGCAACTTCGCAGTTTTTGCAGAAGAACTCCAATTCCTTTTTATCATGGCCTGGCTTTCCACAAAACGCTGGTCGTTTTATAATGTTTTCAAAGTCTTGATCTTCGAAGTCCTTCAGCGCTAGGGAATAATGATTTTTATTGCCCTTCATGCCATTATGGAAACTGATACAGTCATTACACCAGAACGAACAGCATTGAAAGCAGTAAAAGGTTTTTTCGAAACGTTTGTCGCAGTTTCCACACTTAACACCAGTAGTATTGCACTCCTTTATGGCCAACACATCGAGTAAACTGTTAATGCGAAAATTTGTCGGCAAAGCGCTTAGGTTTCCATTTCCAGGGACTCTGAATTCCTGTCTGCACTCCGGACATGCAATTTTATCTCGGCTCGCACTTGTTCGTTGAATCCCGTTCAGACAGTGAAGGCAAAAGCTGTGCAAGCACGGCAACTGCTTTGGATCAGTGTACTTGCACATACACACAGAACAGGATACTTCTTCATGAAGATTATCTAGCAACGTCCTTATATCCATGGCAAAAGGGAGAAACGAACGAAGGCAGTTTGGAGTTGAACACACCTTAAAATAACTATCGAGCGAGTCTTGAATAAAGCCTTGTAATTGTGATCATTTACATAAGCATGATATTAATATCGCGCTTTTGATATATACCAATCATAACGCGTTATTTTGACATGTTTTGATGTTTTCTGTCTTCTAAGAATGATTGCAAAAATATTCTAGATTTCTAAGAATTTTGTTCATGATAGCGTGACCTCAGAGACGAAACTGTGCAAGCATGGTAACTGCTTTGAATCAGTGTACTTGCACGGCATACACACAGAACAGGACTGACTTATTCATGAAGATTGTAGCATGTATGGTGAAGGGGAGAAAACCGATGAAGGAAGTTTGGGGATGAACACACCCCAGTAAAACAACTATTGAGGTCTTTAATAAATAAAGCTTTGTGTATGAGAGCATGATATTTTTATCCGGCCCATGATTATATAAACCAATCATAAAGCGTTATTTTGACATGTTTTGACGTTGTCTGACTTTAGACGATTGTACAGAAACATAGATTTCGATAAAGAATTTTGTTCGCGATAGCGTGACCTGAGAAGCTCGCTGTCATGTGAGTCATTGATCACGAGCGTTTTTAGACCAAGTGATGTTTTGATCTTTCGTGCTTACACGTTGCTCAAGCAAAATTCAGTTTGATGTGGCATATGCAAGGGTAGATTTCCTTTATTCTGTGAATCACAATGTACCATAAACCATACAAATCCTTGCCAGACTGAACGCCTGAAACAAAGGAGGTCTTTAGAGTATATGTTTACCGAAATGTCAATATTAACCAATCAAACGGCGTTATTTGACATTTTCATACAATGTCTGACCTGACTTCTAAAAATAAAAAATAGGTACGCAATGCGTACAGCAGAAGCGACGACGAGTTTCAACTTGGCGTTATATCAATAGATGTGGGGTGCTCTGATAAAATCAGTTAGATTGGTTCCACTAGAATAGGGTTGGTGTGAAATGCAAATTTCGGCGACTTTCAGTCGGTGCAGAGCGTTCTGTAGCTAAAATTTGCTTAAAAATGCTCATTAAACCAGAATATTGCCCCAGGAAATAATATAATACCAGAAGTAGCCAAGGACTTGTGGAACGTTCATTGGTAAAATGACTTTTTTCCAAACATTTTCAATTTTTGTACTTATGGTCGTGGGAATAACATGTTTGTCAGTTGTTGATTGTTTGTGTTTGTCTTAAAAAAATATATCATGATTTTATGAGAAATAGAACACAAACCGCGGTGATAAACATATTGAACTTATTCATTTTTGATAAAAACTTGACGTTTCGTATGCTACTACATACATTTTCAAAAGTGACCGTTAGTGTTAAAAAACGATACTAATATAGTAGTAAAAAGGGACTGGGACCGAGATTAAGTACAAAACTTAACAGTTGATCTATAAAAAGAAACAGCTAATTAATAAAGCATCAGCTTCTCGCTACTGACGTTTGCATTAATAATGTTTCTTTGATTTTACAGTGGAAATCAGTTTTACCCGACGCTAAGATATCAAAATAATCCCACTTGATGTTGTGTCCAGTGGTGTTAACATGGTCAGCAATGGCTGATGTGCGGTCATCCTTAGCGAGGGCCTTAAAATGCTCAGTTTTTCTATCATGAAGCCGTCGTTTAGTTTTACCAATGTAAAATTCTTCACAATCCCAACAACTGGCTTTGTAAATAACTTTAGACTGTTGAGAACGATTTAAGGTGGCTCCTAATAGTTTAAACATTCCCATCATGATACATCTATGATATTCAATCACAGCTACACCAATAAAGTTAAGAGAAAACATTTAGTACAGGTTTGTAAACACTTACCCAATAAACAAATTTAGGTGGCTACGACATCAAGATTTGTTACCATGGCAACGTCAAAAGAGGCCAAAAAGACCCCATTTTCAACCTTTTCAGGCTAATAACTTCAAAACTGCTCGGTGAAATTTTTTGATTTTTATATATTTTTGTCTTATAAACATAACAAACATTTGTGCCAATTTTGAAAAACATCTGTACATAGGATTCAGAGATATGTCATTTTTACATAAATTCAAGGTAGCTCTGAACTCTATGTACAGAATTTTTTAAAAAATTGTTAAAATGTTTCTCTTGCCTATTAAACAAAAATATATCGAAAACAAAAACTTTCACCGTGTAGTTTATAAGTTATTAGCCTCAAATGGTCCAAAATAGCGTATTTTTGACCTCATTTCGCGTTGCCATGGCAACGAATGATGACGTCATTTAGATACCACTTTGTTGACTGATAAAAGATTTACTGGTTTCAAGTAAAAGATTTTTAGCCACACCATCGGGCTAGCTGTAATGGAATACAAAAGACGAGAGGGCTGAACAATATGGAGCCACCTTAAGCGGTCCTTGTACGGGAAGAAAGATTTGATGCGGCGAGTGTTTTGAAAAATAATTTTAAGGTTGACACAAGAGTAAAAATTGTATACACAAGATTTAAGACGTTTAGAGATTTGGTTGCTATGTAAACCTAAATAAGGTAGCAGGATAATAATATCTTTCTTAGGAACAGTGGAGACAAGGTTGTTTGACCTGTTAATGTTTCTGTTTATAACATCATTAATGTGAAAGTTGATTATCCCTGGAGGGTAACCGTTCTGAAGAAGAAGCTTTCGAAGCTCATCAAGGGCAGATTTCAGCAACAATGAAGAGGAGCAAATCCTGTAGCAGCGATAAGTGAGGGTGCGGATGAGATTTATTTTGTACTTGCACGGGGTGAAGGAATCCCATTTTCTTCCGGTAGATGGAAGTCATGATTTTAATCAAAGGTCAAAATATCAATCTGTGCTGTGGATTGTATTTGACGTCTTAAAAATGCGATAGATATGCCATGTTTCCCACCCCCACGCCCCCCCCCCCCCTCCCAAGAAAAAAAAAATAAATAAAACCTTTAGTTTCGTCACAACAACATGTCCTCGAGGCCGGAATTATGAGTATCATAAAATATTAAGTGACGATGAATTTATGATTACCATAATTTTGTAGCACAACAGTAGATGACGGGAGAAAGAGTAGGTTCTAATCAAGGATCGCGGCAAAATACAAAATACTCGGCAAAATCGCATCACGGCGCGCGAAGGACAACAGAGGTCAAGCATGGCTGGTGAGTGTATTGTTTTGTAAAATAGAATAATTATGTTTCGTCATTAGTATGATCTTTTACTTTACCCGAGACAGCTCACACAGTTGATCCAGTGTTTTCGTCGTCCATCTTGGATTGTCGAGCATTCCAATAGTATAAACCCAGATCCTCTCTGTTTCTACTGTTATGCCACAAAATTATCGTAATCATAAATTCATGAGCACTTAATATTTTATGATAATCATAATTCCGGCCTCGAGGACATGTTGGTCAGAAACCATGAAAAGTTGAAAAGTTCCAACCTCGTTCCCAGGGCTTTTTCCCTTTTTAACAAATTTAAAGGGAAAAGCCCTGGGAACCCGGGAACGAAGTTGAAGAAAGATCATTAGGAATGTTATTTATTGTGTTGATTTTGATGTTCCATTGACAGTTAAACCAAAAATTATCCTCCGTTCACCATCCCCTGTGAAGTTAGATGAAGGTACGTCTGCAATGTTAGTTCGTGTTTCCAGTGGCAGTAAATTCGGACAATACAATACCACTTGGCGGAAAGACTCTAAAGTCGTCCAGAAAAAGGATGGTCTCAGCTCCAACTACACCATATCAACAGCTAACAAGGACGATACAGGGACGTACACGTGTACAAATACTGCTGCACCAGTTCCATCAGTTAGTGCAAATTACACCGTTGTCGCGATAGTGAGATGTAAGTTGTTTTGATTTATGAATATTCGAATGTAATCATGTTAACGGCCCCCTTTTACTTGCGGACTTCGCAGCTCCGTGGTACGCAACTTTTTGGGTAGCGGCTACTATTGCCTGGCCATTACTTTTGGACTGCTAAAATATGCAAGCAATCAATTACAAAAATGACCAGGTAAATATCAGACCGCGGAATCGACCCATCGAATCATTATCTCGAAAATTTTACCCGGGCTCCTGAATTTTGGCCAATTCTATACCCCGTGAAAATAAAAGGAATCATGACACTATATTTCTCTTGTTCCTGGTTTCAGTCAAGCCTCAAGTTATCAGTTTGTTTGGTAATCGAACAGTAGACGAAGGAAGGGACGCATACTTGTATTGCAATGCAACAGCATAGCCCACACATGTCACATACAACTGGTTTAACAATACACATTATTCCAAAATGGCGGGCAATTTATTATTCTTTTGTATGCATTTCAATTGGCCCTCCTTGCCTCGTTTTCGTGTGAAAATTCTGTTGTATTTTGTATATGCTGACGAAGCAACGAGGGCTAATTAATTGACCACCATTTTGAGATAAGGTGTATGGAAAACAGATCACCAGTGATCCTAACAGAGACTTTTTTATCGAGAGCTTAGAAGATGGACAGAGTAGACTCACAGTAACACATGTTAATTACAAAGACTTCTATAGCCAAATATATAACTGCTCTGCAACAAATGTCATGGGAACTGGAGGAAGAAAATCTTTTTTCTTCTATATAAATTGTTAGTTTTGCTGTACAACGTTTCGGTCGTTATTTTTTGAAGTAGTTCTGTTAAGTATTCGCCAAGACACACTGCAACGCGACGCGAAAATTTCGCGCCATTTTTGTTTAATAATGAGATCAATAATTCTTCTCTTTTCTTCTCTGTTTTTCTTTCTTTTTTTACTTAGTGTAATTCTCGCTTTTCGTTCTCTCCAGATATAAAATTGCAGACAGCGTTCCGTCATTTTCACTTTTATTCAAAACGCGAAATTATACCTCCACCACAGGATGTATGTCATATAAACTTAACGGCATCGAGAGCGCTATGACCATTTATAAGCAGTGTATCAATGTGTAGAATAATAACATGTTAATATGTTCTGTATGATAAAGTTATAATTGTTTTTCTTTTATTGCCTTCAGATTCCCCTAAGAACGTCAGAGTCACTGGTCCAGCAGTTGTGGTAATACATCAGACAATAACATTGTCTTGTAGTGCGGATGGGTACCCATATCCGTCCTTCTTTTGGAAATTAAATGGCAATGATATAGATGGAGCTAATATGCGAAGTACATTAGTGTTGTCAAATGTTAAGGTCAAAGATGCAGGGAATTACACGTGCGGGGCAAGAAATCGCGTTGGCTCCAAGGAAAGTGCCGTAAAGATGTTGAAAGTTGAACGTAAGTCGGTGAGGTTAATACCTAAAGAGTGGATTACGATAAGAGAATTTATCCCCCATGATCTCAATGTTAATTCCTCGTACATTAATCTCCTGTACCATCAGAAGTCTCTTCATTACAGCTAGAGAATTTCACGGCCTTGTGTCGCCCCCCCCCCCCCCCTCCAACCCCTGGGGGGTGTCCCCGTCGAAGGTTTGTGTGTCAAACCGAAATATCGGGCACAAAATATATATCTTTTATTTTACTTTATTTTTCTTGCCTCGATCTTTTCTCCGCCGTGAGGATTAGTTTGCCGTGTTATTTTACATTCTCTCATATATAAGCTGTATGGTTATGCACCGCTGTGAAAAGTATGGTTTTTAAACAGTTTAGTTTGGGGTAGGGTAAAGAAAATCAGAGAGTTTTGGTTTAGAATACGGTATCTCATTTCCCGGGAAACTAATCAGTGGTATGAAGATACATTTTCTAAAAGATAGCGAATGGGATAGCATAGGGATTTTGAGTGCCTATAGTCTAGCATAGGGTTGCAAAATGTAGCTGAACGTTATCTGGTACAGAGTAAGAGTTTCAGAATCCCAGCGGCACACCACCTCCCAAAATATACAGAGTCCCCCCCCCCCCCTTTCCGGGTGTTCTCCGTCTTGAGGTACGCTTAATTAAAACCCTCCAAACCTGATCGACGCAAAGCTGTTGGTGACCAACCTTTAACTTTTGCTGCAGAGTCAATACACTTGCAATGTAAGGCCTGGATGGAACTGCTGGAGAACAATAATTGTTAAGCAATCTATTGAGTATACTTTTTGCTAGTGCTGTTAGTTGGTTTCAATCTTTTGGGAAATGAATGTTTTTTATTCTTCCCAGTGTGAAAGAGTTAATTTTGTTGGTATTGTCTCAGATCAACCTACTTTTACGACTTTCACGGCGGGAACTCCAGGAAACTCTGTAATACAAGGAACAACCGTGACTCTTACATGCAGTGCAAATGGTTTCCCCGCTCCCACGTACACTATCAGACACGAGCCAAGTATAGTGACGCAACAAAGCAAGACAGGGAGGTACGTGATCAACAACATACAGCTCAATGCCGAGAAAGAGTCGTTGGCCTGTGTGCCATCAAATAAAGTCGGAGATGGGCAAAATAAAGAACTCGCGATCACCGTCCAAGGTCAGTGCTCTCATTTGCCACCTTTCCTTCTGTGTAAAGAAGAAAAAATTAAAGCACCAATACTGCAAATAAGTAAGAAGCGCGGTGGTGTAGCGGTTAGCGCGTCGGACGTTCAACCTGAAGGTCGGGGTTCGAGCCTGGTCTCTGCCGTCAATTTGTTTCATTACTCAGGTAAATTAAGTCATGGGCCTCCAATTATTTCGCCCAAAAAGTGAAGGGGTGGTCTATCTTCTGAGGCTTTATTTGTAACAGCGTATAACTTTGCAAGGCTAATAAGTTTGCAATTATTGTCATTTTGACATGCACATAATATGCAAATTAGGTCACGTGACTTATCGCGGCCACAAAGTCTTTAAAAATCTGCGAAAATGGCACCAGTTTATACCAACAGTAATCTGTTTTTACTGCTCCCAAATGGTTCACAAAGTCAATAACCAAAGATCAGTGCCTTGACCTTTTGAAATATTTTATTAATTTTGAAAATAAACGACATTTTGTACTTGTGCTCAGTCCACACATACAAGTAATTTAAGTTTTTCACATTTTTGATATTAAAAAGGCCGGGCACGGAAATGATGTACCTAATAGGCAAAACATTATAATCCTAAAGGCAGCTTCCGGTAAATAAGAAAAACTGGTGCCATTTTGCTTAATAGAATTTTGAGCTAAAAATAACCCTGACAGGTCACGTGACTTAATTTGCATACGTCATGTACGTCAATATGACAACATTGTCAAACATATTAATCTGGAAGAAGTTTTACGTTTGTATAGCTTAATCCTCAGAAGATAAACCACCCCCTCACTTTTTGGGCGAAATACGTAGCCAGCTCATTCCTTAATTTACTTGAGTAGACAGGAAACGTTGCTCAACGTTGTCTCTCTTCACCCAGGTGTATAACTGGGTACCATGCAGCGACATAATGCTGGTGGGTAACTTTGCCATGGACTAGCATTCCATCCAGGGGGGAGTAGTAATACTCTCAGTGGCTTCACAGTATATAAACCAGGTCACCCTATGATGGACTAGCATCCCATCCAGGGGGGAGTAGTAATACTCTCAGTCGCTTCACAGTATATAAACCATGTCACCCTGTGATGGACTAGCATCCCATCCAGGGGGGAATAGTAATACTCTCAGTCGCTTCACAGTATATAAACCAGGTCACCCTATGATGGACTAGCATCCCATCCAGGGGGGAGTAGTAATACTCTCAGTCGCTTCACAGTATATAAACCAGGTCACCCTGTGATGGACTAGCATCCCATCCAGGGGGGAGTAGTAATACTCTCAGTCGCTTCACAGTATATACACCAGGTCACCCTGTGATGGACTAGCATCCCATCCAGGGGGGAGTAGTAATACTCTCAGTCGCTTCACAGTATATAAACCAGGTCACCCGGTGATGGACTAGCATCCCATCCAGGGGGGAGTAGTAATACTCTCAGTCGCTTCACAGTATATAAACCAGGTCACCCTGTGATGGACTAGCATCCCATCCAGGGGGGAGTAGTAATACTCTCAGTCGCTTCACAGTATATAAACCATGTCACCATGTCATGGACTAGCATCCCATCCGGGGGGGGGGGGGGGGGGGGGAGTAGTAATACCCTCAGTCGCTTCACAGTATATAAACCAGGTCACCCCGTGATGGTATAGCTTCCCATCCAGGGGGAGTAGTAATACTCTCAGTTGCTTCACAGTATATAAACCAGGTCACCCTGTGATGGACTAGCATCCCATCCAGGGGGGAGTAGTAATACTCTCAGTCGCTTCACAGTATATAAACCGTGTCACCCTGTGTGGACTAGCATCCCATCCAGGGGGGAGTAGTAATACTCTCAGTCGCTTCACAGTATATAAACCAGGTCACCCTATGATGGACTAGCATCCCATCCAGGGGGAGTAGTAATACTCTCAGTCGCTTCACAGTATGTAAACCAGGTCACCCTGTGATGGACTAGCATCCCATCCAGGGGGGAGTAGTAATACTCTCAGTCGCTTCACAGTATATAAACCAGGTCACCCTGTGATGGACTAGCATCCCATACAGGGAGGAGTAGTAATACTCTCAGTCGCTTCACAGTATATAAACCAGGTCACCCTGTGATGGACTAGCATCCCATCCAGGGGGGAGTAGTAATACTCTCCGTCGCCTCACAGTGTATAAACCATGTCACCATGTCATGGACTAGCATCCCATCCGGGGGGGGGGGGGGGAGTATTAATACCCTCAGTCGCTTCACAGTATATAAACCAGGTCACCCCGTGATGGAATAGCTTCCCATCCAGGGGGAGTAGTAATACTCTCAGTTGCTTCACAGTATATAAACCAGGTCACCCTGTGATGGACTAGCATCCCATCCAGGGGGGAGTAGTAATACTCTCAGTCGCTTCACAGTATATAAACCAGGTCACCCTGTGATGGACTAGCATCCCATCCAGGGGGGAGTACTAATACCCTCAGTCGCTTCACAGTATATAAACCAGGTCACCCCGTGATGGAATAGCTTCCCATCCAGGGGGAGTAGTAATACTCTCAGTTGCTTCACAGTATATAAACCAGGTCACCCTGTGATGGACTAGCATCCCATCCAGGGGGGAGTAGTAATACTCTCAGTCGCTTCACAGTATATAAACCAGGTCACCCTGTGATGGACTAGCATCCCATCCAGGGGGGAGTACTAATACTCTCAGTCGCTTCACAGTATATAAACCGTGTCACCCTGTGATGGACTAGCATCCCATCCAGGGGGGGGGGGGGGGGAGTAGTAATACTCTCAGTCGCTTCACAGTATATAAACCAGGTCACCCTGTGATGGACTAGCTTCCCATCCAGGGGGAGTAGTAATACTCTCAGTTGTTTCACAGTATATAAACCATGTCACCATGTCATGGACTAGCATCCCATCCGGGGGGGGAGTAGTTATACCCTCAGTCGCTTCACTGTATATAAACCAGGTCACCCCGTGATGGAATAGCTTCCCATCCAGGGGGAGTAGTAATACTCTCAGTTGCTTCACAGTATATAAACCAGGTCACCCTGTGATGGACTAGCATTCCATCCAGGGGGGAGTAGTAATACTCTCAGTGGCTTCACAGTATGTAAACCAGGTCACCCTGTGATGGACTAGCATCCCATCCAGGGGGGAGTACTAATACTCTCAGTCGCTTCACAGTATATAAACCGTGTCACCCTGTGATGGACTAGCATCCCATCCAGGGGGGGGGGGGGGGGGAGTAGTAATACTCTCAGTCGCTTCACAGTATATAAGCCAGGTCACCCTGTGATGGACTAGCTTCCCATCCAGGGGGAGTAGTAATACTCTCAGTTGCTTCACAGTATATAAACCAGGTCACCCTGTGATGGACTAGCATCCCATCCAGGGGGTAGTAGTAATACTCTCAGTTGCTTCACAGTATAAAAACCAGGTCACCCTGTGATGGACTAGCATCCCATCCAGAGGGGAGTAGTAATACTCTCAGTCGCTTCACAGTATATAAACCAGGTCACCCTGTGATGGACTAGCATCCCATCCAGGGGGGAGTTGTAATACTCTCAGTAGTTTCATGCTACAGAAACCGGGTTAAGCTCCGGCAATTGTGAGCCATTAGGCTTGTGAAGATTTACCTTTACCTAATTATACTGTAAATAAGCAAAATCTACTGTCGTGAATTTTTAGTGTGTTTAGCTCAGGATGTATGGGCAGGATGGAAATTGATTGCAACGGGAGAAAATGCAACTATAAAAAGTTGGGCGAACTCATGTGTTAAAATGAGAGATGCGGGTGCCGAGGATTCTGTGAATTTCAAGGTTGGGATACGGGTTAACGAGAAGCGGCGGTATGCGGGAACGTATTGAAAACTACGCCAGACCCAATTAAGCCAATTCGCTCCACACCAAAGCGGGAAGACGAATTGAAGAAACTTATTTCGCACCCTTAAAAATCGTCCCTTTGGTGTTTTATAAGCATTTTATATATGTTATATTATTCGAGAAAATTTAATCATGTTTTTATGATTATGGCCAGGAGCATATTTATTATCTTGAAACAGGAAGAAAAAAAATCACCAAAACTGAGTTATAAACGCAAAAGAAATATGAACTAAAGAGGCAAAATAACGGGATAAAAACTCAACATTCCACCAGAATGGCAATTTTGATTTTTTGACAGTTTATCGCGGAATTAAATTTAATGAACTTTAATCCACTTCCATCCTTGTAATCCTGCACTTTTCCTCCGAACTACTGCTTCTGTTTGGCTCTATAGAATCGTTTTATCCAATTTAATTGTATATTTGGTGGGATTTCAGTCTCTTTAATCGATTTGATTTGCTATTTAAGGCCTAGGCCAACGGGAGGGGTAGAGGTTTATACTATAGACTCTATTCTATCTGTTGCTTTTCTTGTTCCTTTTTAAAATATGATCTGCACGATGTTGATGACTGCAATGCGCAACATAATAAACCGCACTACAGGAAGGTACTGTTCAATAGCTTTTATTTGAATGGTCACACTCTATCATCTCATTCACAGGCTCAGTTAGACTCAAAAGTTTGAATCGCCTTGTACAGCATAACAAACAGTACCACAGGAAAGTACTGCTCAATAGCTTTCATTTGAATGGTCACACTTTAGGATTTCATCCACAGACTCAAAAGTTAGAACCACCTTGTACAGCATAATAAACAGTACCACAGGGAAGTACTGCTCAATAACTTTCATTTGAATGGTCACACTTTAGGACTGACTCGAAAGTTAAAACCACCTTGTACAGCATAATAAACAGTAACACAGGAAAGTACTGCTCAGTAGCTTTCATTTAAAGGGTCACACTTTAGGGCTTCATCCACAGACTCAAACGTTAGAACCACCTTGTACAGTATAATAAACAGCACAACAGGAAAGTACTGCTCAGTAGCTTTCATTTGAATGGTCACACTTTAGGGCTTCATCCACAGACTCAAAAGTTCGAACCACCTTGTACAGCATAATTAACAGCACCACAGGAAAGTACTGCTCAATAGCTTCTATTTGAATGGTCACACTTTAGGATTTCATCCACAGACTCAAAAGTTAGAACCACCTTGTACAGCATAATAAACAATACCACAGGAAAGTACTGCTCAGTAGCTTTCATTTGAATGGTCACACTTTAGGGCTTCATCCACAGACTCAAAAGTTAGAATCACCTTGTACAGCATAATAAACAGTACCACATGAACGTTCTGCTGAATAATTAACTTTCATTTGAATGGTTACACTTTACTGACTTTAGGGTTTCATCCGCAGACTCGAACGTTTGGTAAAACCTTGTAATTTATCATCGAGGGATTATCGATGATCTTTATATCCTATCCGTGTCAGAGCACTATGCGAGCAGAGGTTATTTTTTCGCCCTTAAATGTGCCGGCGTGCACGCGTTCAATCAGTCCTGGTATATTTCCCATGTATTGCACTGTTTACAACCTTTTCTTAGAACAGAGTGCGGGATATTGAGCGTCAAACCGAAGAATTCCCCAAACCTTACCTTCTGCGACGATCGTCTCAGGGAGATGTAAAGAATGGGTACAAAATACAAACGAATTTCATTCTTCTTCAGTTCAGTTCAGTGAAATGAAACATTCAAGAACCACGCAACATTTCACACAATAATATCACCATTTTATTTTATTTTTTTCTGTATTTTATCGCTACATTCATTTGGCAAAAGTCACAGAATATATATGACGCTACTTGTTTCCAAATAAAAGACAACAATATATTGCGAGTCACGGGTAAAAAAAAACATATGCAAGAAAGTGATATCTGTTTTCTTTTTCTTAATTTAAACTCTTAACAGACTTAATGTTTACAACTGTCACAAAATATTGATCACAAGATAATACCAACTACCAAGATCAAATTGTGAATGAAAATAAAAAAGAATTAAAGATATATACTGTCTTCCATGCAAGGAACAAATTTGCCGATTCAATTCTGCAATAAATATAATACGTCCCTCTTAGCAGCTATGACTATTTTCAAATGATGCAACAAACAGCCTCAAATAAACAATGTTCTAGCTAACTGATTCAATTTGAACCAATCCAAAATGCTCAAAATTGAAAAATTCTTTTATGCGGGTGTATGTTTATGTGACAACATAACAGATAAAATACACTAAATTTTAGAATCATATTTAAATTAAACTGCAAGAATGTAATGTGCACAATCTGTTAATGGGTCATAAGTTAGATTTAGGCCCCATCCACACGTATACGTTTATGTTCGCAAAAGCATTCGTTTTTATGCGTTTAGGCCTCCCGTTCACACGTAAACGATGAAAACGGTCACCCTAAACGGATATTTTAAAAAACGTCCTCCAAAGTGGATATTTTCGAAAACGCTGTTTATCCGTTTACGTGTGGACAGTGTAAACGGATATTTTCGTAAACGCTTACATAGATACTACTTTTCAACGCATGCTCAATGCAGACTTTTAGCGTTTACGTGACGAGAGGCCTAAACACATAAAAAAAAAATTAAAAAAAGTTATGTAATTACGTCCAGGAGCCGATTACCATACCTATTCAAAAATTTTAATACAATGGCAATATAAATCAGATACAACTATCCTTCCATCTTTAAGGACTGCTATAGAGACTGGTGTCCCTTCTGTTCCAAATTTGGTTACAAATTTTCCATTAATTTCGAACACCTGAACCCTGTAATTTCCTCCATCACAGACCATTAGATGTCCTGCCTTATTCACGGACAAGCAACCAGGACTATCAAATTCTCCGTCACCCCGCCCCTTCTTTCCGATTTTGTAAGCAACATTTCCCTCCATATCAAGAAATTTTACACAATGATCATCACCGTCTGACACTATAAGAAAGTTGTCATGTTGGATACAGTGAAATGGAAACTTCAAAGAGCCTTCGGCGCCAATTTTACGCAGCAATTGACCACGAAGAGTAAATATCTTGATTAATTTGTTCTTTGGTTCAGCAACAATAATATTACCATCACTGCCAATGGATAAACCCGCAAGCTGGTGATCAAAACTTCCTTTCCCTCCGAACTGGTCAAGATATTCACCCTGATCACTAAACTGTTGAACACTTTGGTTATTAGCATCCGCTACTATAATATTATCGTTATGAAAAGCTATCCCAACAGGGTGGTCAAACTCTCCCTGTTTGACGCCCTTTCTACCAAAAGATCTTAAGTGGGTCCCATTACTACTGAATACCTGGATCCTGTGGTTACCAACGTCAGTCACTGCAATTTCATTTCGTTCATTTACTGCTACTCCCCAAGGGTTGTTAAACATTCCAAAAGACGAGCCTTTTTGTCCAAAAGATAACACGGGTCTGAATTGTCTGGGTCTGACTTGAACCTCAAAAGGACTGCCATGAACATGTTCTCCATTTACCTTCACTGATGCCTCGCATGTTCCGGTTTCCTTGGCAAAGTAGCTGATCTTGTATGTGCCATCTTTGTCATGTTGGACTTGTGGTTTTGTCGTACAATCATTGCCTTGACGATTTCTTATTTTCACTGTTACATAGTCACGTTCTTCATAACATTGTTCTCTGTCGGCAGTTCTTGTTGTCACAACAATCTGTGCTTCAAGTGCAACAGTCGCTTCACTGATTCCTTTTCCTTCAGCACTTGATTGTTGCGCTTTAGTCTTGCTAAGAAAACTTCTGAAAGTTCCAATTCCTTCAGAGTTTGCTTTGTCCATCAACGTTTCGTTTCCTATGAAAACAAATTGACGAAGTTCTTCAAGATCACAGGCGATTTTTTCTCCACCATTGCAGACACCTTCTTGGAAGATTGTGTTTTTGTCTAACTTAACAATCTCGGCATTTGTACTTCTTTTCAAAAGTGTTTCAGTTTTTTCGATTGCTGTCTCAATCAGTTTTACTTCATTTTCCGTCTCGCATTGTTGAATTTCCAGCCGCTCGAGTGAGTCTTTCCCTTTCTTTTCCACGCCATTAATAATTTCCTGCTTTTTTGCGTCCATGGCAGCGATCATATTGTCAACAAACGTCTGTGCTTCTCTCTTCACGCTGTCCACCTTTGCTTGAATGTTTATACAGTTACCTTGCATTTTAGCAATTTTGTCTTTCTTCTGAAGCACTCTTTGTTTCTGAGATTCAATCGCTGCCATGACATGTATCTTGCGTTCATTTGCAGCCTCGTCCAAAAGCATCTTAGTATGACCGTCATGAAGTGTTGCGACACAAGAATAACAAATGGCAACTTCGCAGTTTTTGCAGAAGAACTCCAATTCCTTTTTATCATGGCCTGGCTTTCCACAAAACGCTGGTCGTTTTAAAATGTTTTCAAAGTCTTGATCTTCGAAGTCCTTCAGCGCTAGGGAATAATGATTTTTATTGCCCTTCATGCCATTATGGAAACTGATACAGTCATTACACCAGAACGAACAGCATTGAAAGCAGTTAAAGGTTTCTTCGAAACGTTTGTCGCAATTTCCACACTTCACACCGGTAGTATTGCACTCCTTTATGGCCAACACATCGAGTAAACTGTTAATGCGAAAGTTTGTCGGTAAAGCGCTTAGGTTTCCATTTCCAGGGACTCTGAATTCCTGTCTGCACTCCGGACATGCAATTTTATCTCGGCTCGCACTTGTTCGTTGAATCCCGTTCAGACAGTGAAGGCAAAAGCTGTGCAAGCACGGCAACTGCTTTGGATCAGTGTACTTGCACATACACACAGAACAGGATACTTCTTTATGAAGATTATCTAGCAACGTCTTTATATCCATGGCGAAAGGGAGAAGCGAACGAAGGCAGTTTGGAGTTGAACACACCTTAAATAACTACCGAGCGAGTCTTCAATAAAGCCTTGTAATAGTGATCATTTACATAAGCATGATATTAATATCGCGCTTTTGATATATACCAATCATAACGCGTTATTTTGACATGTTTTGATGTTTTCTGTCTTCTAAGAATGATTGCAAAAATATTCTAGATTTCTAAGAAGCGTGACCTTAGAGACAGAAACTGTGCAAGCATGGTAACTGCTTTGGATCAGTGTACTTGCACGATATACACACAGAACAGGATACTTCTTCATGAAGGTTGTAGCATGTATGGTGAAGGGGAGAAAACTGATGAAGGAAGTTTGGAGATGAACACACCCCAGTAAAACAACTATTGACTCACTATTGAGGTCTTTAATAAATAAAGCCTTGTGTATGTGAGCATGATATTTTTATCCGGCTCATGATTATATAAACCAATCATAAAGCGTTATTTTGACATGTTTGACGTTGTCTGACTTTAGAAGATTGTACAGAAACATACTAGATTTCTTTAAAGAATTTTGTTCGCGATAGCGTGACCTGAGAAGCTCGCTGTCATCTCTGTCATTGATCACGAGCGTTCTTAGACCAAGTGATGTTTTGATTTGTCGTGCTTACACGTTGTTCAAGCAAAATTAAGTTTGATGCGGCATATGCAAGGGTAGATTTCCTTTATTCTGTGAATCACAATGTACCAGAAACCATACAACAACAACAACAACAGTTTATTTGCATTCCCAATTAAAAATGGTATTGCATATAAAAACAAAACAAAAAAGAATAAAATTAAAGTAGCAAAATCGGTTAATTTACAATTCTTGTAACTAATGGTTCATTTCTTAATGAAAAAGCTTCGTAAATGAAGTGACCTAATCTTTTCAGTACAAATGAAAGCATCGGTGGTATTAAAGAGAAAAACAATTTTGTTGTTAGCATTTAAATAATCGAAATAGGGATATTTGCTAATGATATCTTCCACCAGAGAATTTCTAATTGTGTCATATTTATTGCAAAATGAGATGAAGTGTGGTTCAAATCCTTGCCAGACTGAACGCGTGAAACAAAGAGGTCTTTAGAGTATGATATGTATACCGAAATGTCAATATTAACCAATCAAACAGCGTTATTTGACATTTTCATACAATGTTTGACCTGACTTCTAAAAATAAAAAAGCAAAAAAACATCCTGGATTTTTGAGAAATATGCTCAAGAGGTTATCCTGTCATCATCCCCTCAGATCTGTCAGCCGAGGTGTCTTTGTAAAATGTTTGAGGCTTTGCGAAAGGTCAATCGATACATTTTCCGGCCTGCGTCTATGTTTTTAGAACCAAGATTTATGATAAAGATTGATCAACTTTGGCGTTTTAACTCATTGACGACGGTGACTTTTTACGTTTTTGAGTGATTTTCTGCATACAAAGTCTACAAACGATCCAAAGGATTTCGTGACTCCATATTTGGGATTACTATGGAAATTGTTGCTGTTCTAAAACACTAAAGGCTCGAGTTTTCTAGAAACGTCATTCTGACGTAGTTGTTTTGCTTCGTTGAGCGATAATAACGGCACAAACATAGTTTGTATGCGATTTTTAGTAAGTGTACAGCCCTTTTTTATCTTTAGTGGCTGCCTGATGAGCATCATTAAGCGTGAAGGTAGCTGAGTCCACTTTCTCAAAGAAGCGAGTAAGGTGATGTACTTCGTTTGCGAATTTGGCTTGTTGCTCGCCCGGGGGGGGGGGGGGGGGGGGGGAGGGTACTCAACAAAGTTTTGTACGGGGATGCTCCGCCCCGAGGTCCAAACCCTTACCCTTTTACATACCGTTTTTGACAATAAAGGTACCCCTTTCATTGAAAATGGTACTCTTTTCATATACCTTAATATGAAAATGGTAACCGTTTCATATAAAATACGAAAAAAGCAAGTGACACGCTCGAACATCTACCCCGCGGCCTGGCCAGTACCTTACGCATGCGCACAGCCATATCACCCGGGCAGTGGCAGCCATGGACAGCTGTTTCGTCCTGGTTAGGACTCATCAGCATGGCATAGCCAGGCAGGGTCTCACATAAGATCATCGACCCCACCAAATTACGTGCGCCTGTTTGATATATATTTTGAAAGACCCTTTTTATAATACTTAAATGGCAGTTTTCTCTATCTTTTTTATGTTTCAACGGTGTGTTTTCACACACCATCTTTGTTTTTGTAAAGCATTAAGAAACGAAAGTATTTCTTCTGTTGTATTTCCAACTGATGAACAGGCAGTAGATTTGACGAAGCGTTTGGAATGTTTTTCTAGATTCTATGTGTATTAAGTCACCGCATTTTTACCTATTTTCTCGATTAAACGGCCTTTCATTAAACAGGGGTAGTTTTTCATCATTTTTCGTGATCACATTTTATAACTTCCATGCTTAAATTCCTGATTCAAAACTTCAATTGATCAAAATGTTCCAAAAATCTTGATAAAAACGAGAACAAGAAGTCTCAAAGAGAATTTACAGTCAATAAACTGTAACAAAATTTTAATCAGAAATTCAAGTGATGTTCCCTGACTTTGAGACCTTTATCTGTCTTGTTATATAAACCATCAACTCCGATAATTAAAAGAAACGTCAGAGCCAACCCCGGGATGATGAAGATGACGAACTTTTCATCTCGGTTAAGAAAGTCTGCTTGAAACAAAAAATCCAGCAAAATAAGGACTGCAAAGTGAATATTGTTTTCGTTGTTTGTTAACGTTTTGTTTTAATCGAAAAATTTTCGAAAATTTAAGGTGGCTCTGAACCCTATGTACAGAATTGCTTTAAACTTTGCAAAAAGTTGTATCTTAACTCGATAATAAAAAATGGGGGTCATCCAGCTCGTTCTTTAGTTATAAGCACGTAAAGCTAAAATTAAGGATGTCTTTAACAGGTTATACTGTTACTATGGTAACCTGTTACATCATAAAAGAGGCCACAACTTGTTCACCAATGATTGGGCATTCGTTTGATACCATTATTGAAGCATCAATTGATAACGAATTATAGTATTGGTTCATCAAAGTATAGGTGATGGAAAATTCTGGGAACTGTTGTGAGCCACCTTAAACGCGGTTGTAGCGAACCATTAAAAAAAGCATTTAATATTACTGAAACAAAGCCGCACAGAACGTATCGTTAGGTAGAATGCCGCTGGCGGTTTATTTCACCTAATACCACATTGTTTCATGGTGACAATACCGAATTCAAATAAACGCAGGCCGGTACCTCAATTCTGACTCGTATATTACTACGAGTAAACTCGTTGAAAAGATCTCTTATTTCGCCTAATGTAAGGCTAATACGATAACCGAAGCAGTCATTTTTAAACAGAGAATTCTACCCAATACGTGCCCATGGCAGCATGCAGACTATGCATATGTATGCATACAGGTATGCGCTCACACTATCTTTCTTTTGATGGTTTCAGTCAAGCCTCAAGTGACTCTAGGTAATGTCACAATAGATGAAGGGAGTGACGCATTCCTTTATTGCAATGCAACAGCCAACCCCACCCCCGACACATACAACTGGTTTAAAAATGGAAAGCAGATCACCAGTGATCCTAAGGGAGACTTTGTTATCGAGGGCTTCGGAGATGGACAGAGTAGACTCACAGTAAAGCATGTTAAGCACTCCAAAAACGGCGGCTATTCATATACTTATCGCTACTCTGCAGAAAATGTCATGGGAACTGGAGAAAGCAAGTTGGCTTTCCTCCGTGTGAATTGTAAGTTGCGCTCTAATTTTTCTGTTCGATTAGAGCAGTTTTCGATAGGCCTTTTGCATGACGTCATAACATGATATGCATAACAATAGTGCCGTCCAGTCACGGTTCAGTGATCGGAATGTTCCAATGTCTATTCATTGTTTTGGAATTCCCACTGTTCTCCATGCTATCCAGTTTTTTGTTTTGACATTTTTGTGACGTTATGCATGCTAAGGTCCTATTGAGTGTTGTAAAACCAAAACCAAAGTAATTACTATGACCAATCACAGCAGTCGTAAACAATCCAATGAACCAATCAGAGCTCGAAGCAGTTACATATCGGCGACGCCAAGCGCGGGAAAACGCGTGCGAGCAAGTCACGATTGGTTTTGGTTTTACTTCTGATTGGTCAAGAGTCATTTTATTTTGGTAGCTACAATTCTACATTAGTACTGTAGAAAGTAGATAAAAACAAGGCCAAACCATATAGACAGCTGGCCCCGGTTGTTCAAAAGGTGGATAGCACTATCCACCGGATAAATCACTGTCCAGCGGATAACACAAAAGAATTTTGTTAATACTTATCCACTGGATAGTGTTTTGTCCAATGGATAGCGCTATCCACCTTTTGAACAACCGGGGCCTGGTTTAAAGAGACGAAACTAGTTAAGTGTGCTAGTAGCCTGTTATAACTTATATGTAGAAAAGAACTCGACCAATATTTCACTGGACCAATATTTCCCCAATACGGACCACACGTTAGTTCAATAACATCCATGCTTTAATTTTATTTCCTTCAGATCCTCCTCATAATGTCAGAGTCAGTGGTCCATCCCTAACAGTCGTGTCACTGGGCCAGAGAATAACACTGTATTGCAGTGCAGATGGGTATCCATACCCGACATCCTACTATTGGAAATTAAATGGGAATGTTATAAGTAGAGATACATGGAGTTCTTTATGGTTATCAAATGTTAAAGTCAACGACGCAGGGAATTACACATGCGGAGCAACAAATCGCCTGGGATTCAAGGAAAGTGCCATAAAAATGGTTTTTGTTGAACGTAAGTGAGGGCAATGGGCGGCACGGTGGTGTAGTGGTTAGCGCGTCGGACTTTCAACCTGAAGGTCGGTGGTTCGAAGCCTGGTCTCTGCCGTCGTGTTGTTTCCTTAGACAAGAAACTTTACTCCACACTGTCTCTCTCCACCCAGGTGTATAAATGGCTACCGGCGACAAAATGTTGGGGGTAACCCTGCGATGGACTAGCATCCCATCCAGGGGGGAGTAGCAATATTCCTAGTCGCTTCATGCTATAGAAACCGGGTTTAAGCTCCGGCCGTTATGAGCCTTCTGGCTCGGGTGCGCGACTTTACTTTTAAGTGAGGTCAATAGAGAGAAATGACTCTTGCGCAAACAAAACCAAAACAACAAACGAACTGGAAAGAAGCAATTTGATTGGTTTGGCGTAAGGAGGCAAACGCACGCGGTTCTTTGTTGGTAACGGCAAACTTCAAAGCAAAGCGAACGGATTGCGAGCTTAAAAGTAGCTATTCTCTTTGACGTCATTCGCTTTTCGTCATTCTTATAGGTCAATCGAACAAGCCTCTTTCCATATTAGGGATACTTTAAGCGGGAAAACGAGTAAAGCTCTTTTTGATCCTTTCAACTACTGGCATGCGCAGATGAAACAAATCGCGAACACACACGGGAACCGATTTTTAAGGTCATACGAAATTCGTTCTAACTCAGAAAAAAATACGAAGTTTTAGTTTTGTTCGTTTCTCTGGGGAGGACAATTAATGGGAAGGTAATCGTAAGAGAGCATAACTAAACCATATGATTATAAGTCCACTAATCGTATCAATAACAGAATTCTCGATTGCGATTGGTCATCATTAACTGTAATTGGACACCCAATTACCGCTACGTGACCGCGCGCCAATTACGTGAGAAATAGGCGCGCGGTCACGTGGGTGTCCAATTACAGCTATCCAAAGGAGACCACATAGACTTTTTAATCTCGAATCTTGTTATTGATGCGATTTATTAGTAATTAAAGATCGTGTCGTCAATTCAAGGGTAATTGAAATTACTCGCGCGATTACTTTCTGAATTGTACTCCACTCAGTTTGCACCTTGGTAAGCGATCCATCATGATCGATGTTAATCTCGAAATACAGGCCAACATATGTACCTTAATTCAGTCACTCTCTTCTCCGCAGAGGCCGGGCGGGAGAGGGAGGTGAACTCCTTAGGATCTTGACCATCCGGCATGACGTGGCAGCGGCTCAAGTGGAGTTTGTCGGGAGAATCCGCTGAGTTAAGTGAGTGTAGGCACAGGAGAATGGGGAAGGCGACCGATTGATCTCTCGTGCCACCTTGCTCCTGCACTCAGCACACGCTGCGGATTTCCTAACGAACTTCTTATTCGACCTCTGTTAAGGAACGACATTTCGTCATGCAAATCCTTCACGAGACATTTACGCAACGTGCCGTGGACAACGTATTTGCGGGCCGGAATGAAGCAATCTTTGTAACCTACCGACGGAGTAGCTTGTGTACAACCAACCCTCTCCCTTCAGGAAAAATCGTGGAATTTTTCCTCAGGGGAGGGGGCGGCTGTGCGCGGATAACCGACATGATTTTTAGTTGGCATTCTTGACTGTGACCAGTAATCAAGAATTAATTCTGGATCTTCTTTCTTTTTTCAGATCAACCCACTTTAACGGATTTCAATGCTGGAACTCCATACAACTCTGTGGTGCAAGGAACAACTACGACTCTTTCATGCAGTGCGGATGGTTACCCCGCTCCCACCTACACCATCAGATATGGAACAAAGATAGTGACGCAACAAAGCAAGACAGGGAAGTACGTCATTAACAACATACAGCTCAATGCCGAGGAACAGTCATACTTCTGTGTGCCATCAAATAAATTTGGCGTTGGACCAAAGAAAGAACTCGCGATCACCGTCCAAGGTCAGTGCTCTTATTTGCCGCCTTGCCTCTGTGTAGAGAAAGAATTAAAGCACCCGATGCTGCAAATATGTATGGAGGCACGTGGTCTAGCGGTAAGCGCGTCGGAGTTTCAACCTGAAGGTCGGTGGTTCCAGCCTGGTCTCTGCCGACGTGTTGTTTCCTTAGACAGGAAGCGTTGCTCCACATTGCCTCTCTCGATACCCAGCTGTATAAATTGGTACCTGCGACATAATGCTGGGGGGGGGGGGGGGGGGGGGGGTAACCTTGCGATGGACTAGCACCCCATGCAGGGGGGAGTAGTAATACTCTCAGTCACTTCATGCTGCAGAAACCGGGTTAAGCTCCCTCCGGCAGTTGTGAGCCCTTAGGCTTGTAAAAAACTTGCCTTTACCTTATACTGTAAATAAGCAAAATCCACCGTCGTGAAATTTTTGTGTCTTTAGCTCAGGATGCATGGGCAGGATGGCAATTCATTGCAACAGGAGAAAATGCAACTATAAAAATTTGGGCGATGATTTTGGGTCGTGATAAAATTGATGAGGGTGCATGATCGTCGGAAATTTTGAAAGGGATCCCTAAAAGGTACCAACAACCCGTATGGTGGATGTGGTACACATTAATTATCACCCATAAAGGCCTGATTTTGCCTCCACTACCCAACCGGACACACAAGAATGATGATATATGGGCGCGTGGGCCAGCCAAGCCACCGTGCCATTTATTAAGTTCCAACAAATGTACAGAAATCAACTGTGATTACAGGAAAAACAAATGCACCAAAGCAAAACAAAGCAAAGGAAAACCCCTAAAAACCGGCAGGTGGGGAAAACGGGGAACGTGTACCTCCGACCAACGCAGTGGTGCAACCCTTGGGGTTTTAGGGTATCCTAGTTATAAAACGTGCAACTACACTAATAAATAAAGGTCGCCAGACGAAATATCTAGACCCTTGAGAAGGGTAAAATCTAGTGTCTATATGATGATATTAAAAGAAAACTAAACGTAAACCTCGCACGGCGAAGGCCGACCGTAGAATGTCTCACCCTCCTAACGGCTGCAAATTATGAACCCTCCCCAATAACTCACTGCGCGCCTGCTACCCTCCCCCAGACCTCTGATACGTGCCGGCAAAATAGTAATTTATGCTCATCAGGATCATCACAAATTACATTTTACACAGGCGATTTTTTGGGCAATTTTTGTCGCACTTTTTGGTGAAACTTTTGTCGCGCAAAAGTTGCATCTTCATATCGCGTGTGCAAACTAGCGACGATTTCAGTGCGATTTGTCGCGCGATGTCGCAGAGGTTTTGAACATGTTCGAAACCTCATGCAACTTGGCGGCGATTTTTGGGAAATCACAGCTATAGTCGCACCCGAATCGCATAGGAAATGGCCGCTAGTTTACACTTGCGACACAAATTGCATTGGAGAGCGCGACAAAAATTGCATCAAAAATCGCAAACGTGTGTAAACGGACCTTAAGAAGGTTATCAATATTTTTTCTGGAAAGTTGTTCCTGTCAGCATATTTTTCTGTTTTAATTCCCTGACAGTGCAGGTCATTTTCGATTCACACACGAATTTTAACCCCTCAAAGGTAAGACAGTCACGCCCGTCGCTTCTATATAGGAGTCCCCGCCCTAGGCCTCTGGGGGTTGCATATAAGCTAATAGTGTTGTACCCTGTTGCATTTTGTTTATCAGCTAAACTCGGTCGTACAAATGTATTCCCAGGCACAGATTCGACCAAAAAGAAATTAAACATTCCTGTGTTTCATTTTCACAGTTGTCCCGAGATTTCCTGGTCAAACATTACCAACCAAGCAGATCAAAGAAGAAAATCAAATTGTGACCTACTCATGCACGGCTGAGGCAAAACCTGCTGCGAAATTTGTGTGGATGTTGAATGGACAGAGTTTGCCTAACATCTTGCCTTACAGTATGTCGACATCAGTACTGCCAATTCCACGCTCTAAACTTTCGAGGACAATTGGGTATTAATAAAGTCACTTGGAGGCAAAGTGGCCAGTTTTCCTGTATTGCTATCAATGATGCTGGTAACGCAACGCAAACTACGGAACTTGAAGTCTCATGTAAGTACCATTTATCGAGCATCTGACGAGTTCAAAGATTATACCCTAGAGCGATTTTCAATTGAGTGTCGAAAGTAATTCCGTGATTGCTTTGGTTTTTGTTGCTAGCGTTCTGATTGACTTAAAAATCTCGCGCCACTTTCTCAACCAATCAGAAGTAAAACCAAAACCAATCGCAATTTACCCGCACGCGTTTTCCCGCGCTTGGCGCCGGCTACATGTATTTGCTTTGAGTTCTGATTGGTTCATTGGATTGTCTGTGTCTGTTGTGATTGGCCAGAGTAATTACTTTGGTTTTGGTTTTGGTTTTGCGCTATTCGGCAAAATTCCACGGCAAATTTAATTAGGCTTATTGCAGCCATTAAAGATGAAGCACTCTTCCAATAACTTCAAATATAGTCTGTCCTTGTAATTGCTTTTTTTTTCTGTTTCAGGACATTGTTCCTTTTTAGTCAGTCGAGCGGGTGAGCTAATCACGAGAATGATCTCTGAGAGACTGGAGTGAGCGAATGAGTCTAGCTTCAACATGTCCTCGAGACGAGATTATCTCATATCAATAATTGCTATTTGACACCGAATTAACGATTATAGTTAATTCCGAACACTGTTTCCCAGGACATTTCAGAAAAGAAGAAATAAAAAAAAACATGTTACTTGGACTGCGGGATTCGAACCCGGAACTACCGCTACTTGGAACGTCTTCTTACCACTAGACTACCGAACAACAAGGCGATGGGAAATTATATCTGCAAGATATTTATTTGAGTCTTGCATAGAATATCATTGATCTACAGTGATTAGGCCTAAGCGCTGATTTCAAATGGTTAGCTTTTTGTTGAGGTTTGGTGATCAAGCTTTTCGATTTACTTTCTAAAATTATTTTCAAGCGAGTGATTTTATAGGCTTACTACAGGGTGTAGAATAAGCGCGTGAATTTTATTATGTTAAAAAATAGAGATTTGCTCAACCAGCAGCGTTGTGGTCCAGTGGTTAGACGAGAGGATAAGTCAGCGAAGGGTCGTAGGGTCGTAGGTTCGAGTCCTGTCCGAACACTAAGGATTGTTCTTTTTCAACAAAAATGCTGATTTCCCAGAATTCCTTTCAGACTGTCAGTGTTCGGAATTAACTATAATCGTTAATTCGGTGTCAAATAGCAATTATTCATATGAGATAATCTCGTCTCGAGGACACGTTGCTAGCTTTACCCCAGTCCCACCTTAGCCTGCGAGCAAGCGCTCGGGCTCAAGGGTTGGGATAGGGGGAGGGGGAAGGGGCGATTTTCCCCTCCCTACCCTCTCTCCCAAACCCCGAGCCCGAGCCCGAGAGCTTGCTCGCAGGCTAGTCCCACCTCGGCTCGCGTTCAGGGGCTCGCGTTACTTTCGCTCGCTTGGTCGAACGCCGATCGCGTGATGTGTTCGTTCGCTCGACTATCCAGAGGGGGACTGCTAGCAGTCTATGTAGAGTGTCTTTCACTCTTGTCTGTGCTTTGATTACACTAACAGTATCTATTACTCAGTTTAGTCAGTCGCGTAACGAGTATCATTTAACTTAATTTGTTCTTTAATTTCTCATCGAGCGAACAGGCTGTACCCGTTTGTAACAGTTGGAACATTTCATTGGCTGAAAACTTTTTCGGTATATACTTCATTGTAACACACCATATAGGGATCCTATCATATAGGGATCCTAAAAACTCATTTTAAAATGGTTAGCTTTTATTTACTGTAATGGGTAGTGATATCCATAACAGTAAATAAAAGCTAACCATTTTAAAATGAGTTTTTAGCCCTAAGTAAGTGCCGGATTCTTTGACGTGCATAAATTAAAACTACCATGAAGTATATACCACTTTTTCGTTACGACTTAAAGGGAGGGTTTCACGGTTCGGCGCATGTGCAAGCCATGACGTAACACATTTAATTTCATTGTTTAGACCAATCGGAAGCGAGTAGATAACTCTGGCGGGAAATTTGTCCGTCCGCCTGCCAGGGTTACCCTACCTGCCGAGGCGAGACAACTCGCCCAACCGAGTTGTCTCGCCCCCCAACCACCCCCCCCCCCCCCCCCCCCCCCCGAGACGAGTCACGATTCTCATGTAAACGGTTGGTTGAATTTTTCAAAGAAATAAGTGAAAAGTTAGCTCGGCCAGGGTAACTTGGGGGAGGGTTGTCTCGGGTACCCGAGACCATATAAACAGGCCCTAAGTTTAACAACCTCTTTCAACGTTCGAAGACAATTCGTGCCGTCTCTGCGTAAATTCGAATGTTAATGGAACGAAGTGTAAACAATGACGTCAGAAAAGATCCGCCCATACAGCATACAGACCTCACACTAATTCAATTTTTTTTTATCAGAATCAACAGGACTGTCTAGTTCTCAGATGTCTGGAGTTATTGTAGGCATTCTCATACTTTTGGTCATTATTCTGGCTTTATTTGCTTATATTGTGCGGCTCAAAAGACAAGGTAAGCCTTTTACTTTCTAATATTTGAGAATTCAAAACATATTTTCAGTATAAAAACATATTGTTCGTTCCGAAGTTATAGGCGAGACCATTTTTTTTAACATCCAAGTTACTGCTGTCCTGTAGGCAAGACAAGCTACGATAGAATGCGTGTTTAGCTATAGTACCCCATATTCCAACTGGTCTCGTAACGTTAATTAATGTCTTCTACCTGATCTGACTGCGTCAAAAATTGCATTGAGAGATGCATTGCAGAGTGTAGTACAGCGCGTACCCTCTATTAAGCGGCCAGTTTTCATAGTCCCGAATTTTCGCCCATACAAACTTTGTATTTGCTACCTGTTTTTAACGGTGACCTCTGTTAAGCGCTGGTGGCCACCCTTTAGCAGTCCGATGTATGTCTGTCTTTGCTATTTTTACCTGTATTAAGCGGCACACTTGAACTCGTTCGTCGTTTCCTTCGGGTGGGAATATGGTTTAGAGGCAGTTTTTAATCATCCAACTCTTGCCGTGAAACTCTAGAGTTCCGTAAGTTAGGATTGTGGCGAACAATTGTCACTGCAGTTACAAGGCAGAGATCCCTTGATTGTGTTATAATACTGTACGTTAATAAAGTTGACATTTGTACACGCCCACAAAATATTTTTAATGAAACTTTATAAGCAGCCAACCTGTAATAAGCGGGCAATTTTAAAAGTCCCGAGGGTGGCCGCTTAATGGCTAGTTCTAAAATAGGGAACGGGGAATCGGGGAACGGGGAACGGGGAACGGGGAACGGGGAACGGGGAACGGGGAATCTCTAAAATAGGGAATCTCTAAAATAGGGAATCTCTAAAATAGGGAATCTCTAAAATAGGGAATCTCTAAAATGGGGAATCTCTAAAATAGGGAATCTCTAAAATGGGGAATCTCTAAAATAGGGAATCTCTAAAATGGGGAATCTTGAAAGCAGCTGTTACGAGGGCCGTAAGTAAAGCTGTCCGCACGCGATAAAACTGAAATTCAAGATGGCTACAAACTAGAAGTCAGGCAATGCGTTATGACGTTCATTTAGGGATGTACTCTAGTGTAAATTCACACGACTCCTAGGAAGACCATGTAATTATGATACGATTTCGTGTATAAATAAAGATTGATGATGATGATGACCATTTCATTTTTGTTGGAAGGGGAGGGAGGGGAGGGGGGGGGGGGGGGGGGGGGGTTGGGGCAATTTCTTCTGAATGTGATTTTTTTTTTCAGCATCACTATTTGCAAGAATTTTTTTTACCAAAATGCTTGAAATTTTTTTTTCACGTGCTTTCTTGTGTACTATTTTTTTCTCTTAAATTTCTTCTGCAGGAATTTTTTTTTGGTAATTGCTCACCCCCCTCCCCCCACAAAAATTAAATTGTCCGTCCCTCACTGTGTTTTGTTTCATATTGTGTGACAAATCATGCTGCGACACTTGTTGTGTCTGGTTCCAGGCGGTGTGCGTCACGAGATTTGACCAATAACAAGCCGTTGTTTAAACAATAGTCCTCGCGGCAAACAAGAAGCTATTTTAGCGCGTGGAGTTGAAAAATTTGTTCCGTTTCAAGGATTTCAGCGATGTTAATTGAAAATGTTTTCAGGCAAAATTAAAGAGAAATATCCCTTCTTCATTATGGCTACCATTATATCTTACATTCGAGCACAATGACTGCCTTAGCTAACCTCAAAGTAAACCTACTCGGCTCAATTGCCACATTATCGTAAACTGAACTTTCACACCTTTTCTTAGACTTCTCATTCCTTTACACGTTTGTTTTTCGTAAATAATTTGGGACATACAGTTAATTTAGCCTTTCTTCTTTGAGAATTTCGGGGTCTACCCGGGTCTACCCCTTTTAGTTTTCTTGGTTGAAGCCGTTCAAAATTGATAAGTTCACCAACTCGCCTAGGTCTCCTGGTGAGTAACAATAATTTTCTGCGCCCACGCGGCGGTCACGCGCGTCCTTTATCATCTTCTTGTTTGTTCTTTTTTCGGCCTATTTTCCCTCAATTATAGTTGAAGGAAGAAAACATTCAAACCTTCATAGGTTTTGATGTTCAAAGTGACTTCTTTTGTCGGCGTTTGCAGTGCTTGTTCTGTATAATACGTGGAGCGGTCTTTGCGTGATTTAGGTCTCGTGGCGTTGACCCGTGCATAAATTTGATCTTTCCGGTTGTCTTGTTTATTAACGGATTGTATGTTTCGATTCAAATCAGAATAGTGTGTCAGAGAAAAAGAAAAACCGGCCTTTACGAAGTAGTTTTGCGTTTGTAAACTTGTATATTTGATTACTTTACCAAAGAAAAGGTGCTCGATTTAAATTCAGGCTAAATAACGCAAACGTAGGAGATGCTCACTCCGTCGAGACGAAGGGAAAATGAGCCGCCACACAAATTAACCCATGGGGCATTGCAAGTCGTGACGCACACCGCCTGGTCTGGTTCATAAGCGTTTAAAATATCCGGTCTCGATTGCGAAACCCGGCGTCACATGAAAACTCCAAAAAAAAAATCACTTTGCTTTTCGGTAAGTTTGAAAGAAAAATTAACAACTTCTCGTTACATTTTTTAACACCCGAAGAGAAAAGCTCAATTTATTTGCAAGATCGCGTAAGTTCGCGAACGTGACCGCTTTGCGTTTTCTCGTGCCGGCGTCATGCCCGCGGTTGGTCCAAACCGTGTAGGACGAGAACTGCGAGAAGAGTATTCCTTCCAATCTTGATTTTAGTTGGCTGTACGAGATTAGAAAGGCGGCGCTCCGTCGTCACCCGCGATATCTTTAAGTTGAGAATTTATAATAATCCAAAAATTAAAATACCAACTATTAAAAAGAAAAAATCACCAAAAAAATTAACTCATCTTGGAAAAATTGGGAATCTTGCAAAGATTCAAGAAAAACCTTATGGCGAGGTGGCATCCCCTCCCCCACCCCCCCCCCCCCCCCCCCCCCCCCTTGTACACCCGAGAGTTAATCGGTACATAACGTTACAATATTACAAGGAATTTCCCGTTTGCTTACCTCTTTGTAACATCGACGTGCATTGACGCATTGACAAGGGAGTGGAAAAAAATTCATCTGTCCACTGTTAACGGCCGCAAACCCCCTCGGAACGAAAAAGCGCAGCGTGTAAATCGTCGTTACTTATGCCAACTTTTTTAAAGTAATGCTATATTTTTTATCTTTTTTCTGCAACTCAAGACATATCGTTTTTGGGTGGGATGAATGCGTTGTCTCCGCAATTATTTTTTAGTATTTTTTTTATCTCCGCAATTATCAGTCATTAATTTAAATGCTTTTTGTCACTACATAGTCTGTATGACGGTATTTCTCCTTCGTTCCTCTGTGCTCTGCAGTCCGAATAGGGCGTTCGCTCAATACACTGAGATATGCAGGTTCTTTGATGATGATGCTGTGATAAAATGAGAACATCTCTGTCCCCCTTCCAACTGAATCGTGCTATCATTTTTCGCATTGATTCTGAATTGCTACAATGAACCGCCGCAAAACGTCTTTTTAATTTCCTTGCTTTTCACTCTAATAAGGGATGGACCATTAGAAAAGTGATGGGGGGTGGGGGTGGGGCAAAAGCAAAAAAAAAAATTTTCCCAGTAAAATATTAAGAAAAAAAAATATTCCCACGCATTATCGAAAAAAAAAATCTGCCCAAGGACAATTAAAAAATAAAGTATTAAAAAAATATATATATTCCAGCCATCGAGTGAAAAAAAAAAAAAGATTTCCACCTTAGGTGGACAAAAAAAAATTTCTTGCCTCTCCCAAAGTTCCCACCCCCCCCCCCCCCCCTCCATCACTTTTCTAATGGTCCATCCCTAAGGATAACACATGTCAAATTGAACAAAGGAAACTCGGGTTTCATTGTCAGTGGCAAGAGTTCCATTGTAAGTGTTCGGTTAGTACAGGTTTTTGACATTGACAAATGACTATTTATTCAATGTCCGCTTAATTGAGGTGTTCGCTTAAAAGAGGCAGTTTATACAGTAAACATGGGAACAAAATTTTGGGACATCGACAATACAGGTTTGACTGTATTTTTTTTCTTCCACAAAACTTCACTAGTTTCTGGTGTACGTAAAAAAGAAGTGCATTCGTCGTTCGTGCTCACTTTCAGCGCGGTCGCACGAAGGAATTTGTTATCCTAGGAAGACGAATTTTTCACACGGTACCACAGGCAGCCCAAGCGGTAGTGATTTTAATACGTGTGGTGATTTTCTCACTTATCTGCCATGTGCTTCTAGCCTCCACGTGCAAATGTTCATAGTAGCCATGTTATAGTCTTTTGACCATGGCGTTCAAAATACCCTTTATAAAGTCCAGCAAGTCCTTTTGATGTTTTGTTCTTCAAGTTTTTCTATGGCGCAAGAAAATGGCAAATAGATGTGTCGCGCGGAAGCGCTGACCTTGGTTTGCATAATTAATACCTTTCCGCTCTCCCTACGTTTCTTAGGAAGAAAGGGGAAACTGTTCGCAGTCATGTTTAGTTTTTTTGTGATCCCCAGTTTTCATGTTAGGAATAAGAAAAAATAAAATTGTGCATGGTTCATTTGATTAGAAGCTTGTATACTTGTTGGCTGTGTTTGATAACGTGTTAAGGCATGCTTCAACGATTATGAATAGAATAGGTGAACTTGTGAGTAGTACGAATAATCACTGGCATTTTTTACGTCTTGGTTCAATTTAAGAGTTTCAGCCTTTGAGAGTTTCTGTGGTTCATACCGCCTTACCTCTCGTAGGCAAACACCGGAAAATGTCAGGAAGGTGGATGCATTATAGGTGTGGTCGTTGATGACATGACTCAAATCTAATTAACTGACCGCTACAAAACTGATTTTAAACTACACACAGAAAGATTTGACTATAGATGTAGCGAAACTCCTTATAATGTTCCAAAAAAAGTCAATGAGTGTAAGAAAGAATGTTAATGTTCAAATGAAGATGCGAGGGAGACTATTTTAGAGATTCCCTATTTTAGAGATTCCCTATTTTAGAGATTCCCCATTTTAGAGATACCCTATTTTAGAGATTCCCTATTTTAGAGATTCCCCATTTTAGAGATTCCCCATTTTAGAGATTCCCTATTTTAGAGATTCCCTATTTTAGAGATTCCCCATTTTAGAGATTCCCTATTTTAGAGATTCCCCGTTCCCCGTTCCCCGTTCCCCGTTCCCCGTTCCCCGTTCCCCGTTCCCCGATTCCCCGTTCCCTATTTTAGAACTAGCCGCCGCTTAATACAGGTTCGACTGTATGTATTTGGCAAGTTGTCCTGCAATGCTCTCGTCAGCCTTGGAAGGCGCCTAGTACCTAGACCTCATTATTTCGACGCGGTCATGTGTTGTACGTCACCGAAATGAATGACATTGAAAGCATGGGAAGAAGCATTACAGGAACTAGGCAAGCCGTCAGCACCCTAGTCCTTTAATCAATGTTTGATTGATTCTCAGTTCATAAGTGTCAAAGTAATTCGAGTTTGCTTTTTCTAGGCTTTACTATGCTCTACTGGAGATTCAGTTGTCATTCACAGATGTGTGTTTTCCTGTGCCGTCTGTCATCGACATATACGTTTTTTTTTCAAGTGCTGATTGGTTCAATACCTTCAGTGGCGGATCCAGGGGGATGGTCGGGGGGGGGGGGGGATCCGGACCCCCCTATCAGACTTGTGTCTCCCATGCGGTTCATAAAAATAATAGAATAAAATTGTTTTATACTCAGTTGTCTCACTTCCACCAATTGACTGATTGTCAAGTTTTCGACTTAGCAAATGCTTTTCGACTCTCAGGAATGCCGGAAATGGCGTTTTAGAGGGTAAAATCGGAAACATTTTCCGGGGTACATGCACCCGGACTCCCCCCCCCCCCCCCCCCTTTCAGGAATTCCTGGATCCGCCCCTGACCTTGCAGTGTTTGTTGTGATTGGCCGCAATAATTATCCGCATCAATTTTGTTTTGGAACGCTCAATTATAAACCTCTCTTTATAGCTTGTACGTAAATCGGTAATCGATTTTCTGTATTCTTATTTTTTCCTAGGAATAAAACGAACAGAAAGGTGAGTGAACTGTTAAGTGTAAGATTATTTTAGAGGAGGAAATACGTGTCGCTCACAAACCGATCACTACTTTTTGACAGATACTAATCCATGTTTAAAGGAACCTCCATTGTTATAACAAATAACAAATTGATGTTAAATTGTTGGAAATAAAGTCTAAAATTCAAATCTTTAATAACAAATAGGAAGAAAATTTCTGTGTACAAAAAATGGATATGATTATCGTCTATTTTTGCTTTTAAACCTCCAGCCATTTTGAATTTTTATGATGTCATAAGTTTGCCGCGCTATTGTTAAAGTGCCCATAACGTTTAATTTTTTATTTTTTCATCTGGATGTAAACATCACACAATTAAGGAACCTCTGCGAAACAATTTTGCGCTTCGCACAAAACGCGAATTTTTTATGAATATTTCAAATCTTCAAAATCCTATTTTTTTGCGGTATACCCGTCCCGCTATTAAGAAGGCCAACGGGCTCACATGTTCCTTAATCTACGTCACAATTCCTTTGTTTGAAGTGAAGTCACGTGTTCCTTAATCTACGTCACGGATCCTTTGTTAACCAAGAGGGACCGAGAGGACACTAATGCGAATGGTGTGCCAAAATGGCGGCAAATTTGAACGTTTTAAAAAAACTCTAAAAAAATTGCATTTTAATTTAATCGCAAATTTTTTTCACCGAACTTCTTGTAGTAATGTCTAGTTTCAGATAAAAAATAAAAAAAATTAGGTTATGGGCACTTTAGGAATCGACGTTCTTTTGTTTGGAACAATTGAGCAACCGTATGGCGGCGCGCAAGAAAATTGAAAGCGAAAATAGGCGATATTCATATCCAATTTTTGTGCACACTAAAATTGTATTTCCATTTGTTATTAACATAATTGAAATTTAAACGTTAGAACCTAGCGACAAAGGGGAGTGGGGGGGGGGGGGGGGCAGTATTCCACTTACATAAGTGAGACAGTGCGACAGCATAGCCAGTTGTACACGTCTTGGCAGTAAACTGCGAGGGGTCGATAATTTTTTTTTTTCATGAGACCAATACGCCTGGCTATACCATGCTGATGGCAGGACGAATGCCATGCTTATGCCAGGACGAAACAGCTGTTCATGACTGCCACCACCAGGGTGATATGCGCATGCGTAAAGTACTGGCCTTACCGCGGGATGTGTCCGTGTGACCATATATTGCTCTCAGATGGTTTATTATAAAAAGTTGGTTTTACTACCTTATAGAGTGAGCACCACGGAATCGAACAGATGCCAACAGCTGCCTGCGGCTTACGATAGGACCGTTGTATCAACGAAAATACGGAGTTTAAGCAAAGACGACGGCAGCGCCAAGGAAAACGTCACTTTAAAAAAAAAAATTCGCGCCATTTTAAACTACTTTACAGTAGTTCCAATTTGTTTAGTTTGTCTAATGTGACTGGATAGTCCAGGAGCTGAATTTGTACGGGTGGCATTTAAGTTCAAATAGAGAAAGGAAAATTAACCGTCGTGTGTTCATTTTCACCACAAAACCTATAATTTTATCATTTGACGTTGTTGTTTTGCCACCCTGGATCCAGAGGTCCGTTCTCTGAATATCATGAGTGAAATTAACCGCATAAACGGTTAGAAGAAGCTCGCGAGACGGACCTCTGGTCACTCGAATATACAACCTCATTTCCATGCGAGGATCCAGTTCAGAATCTGAACTAGGTCGCTGATTGGTTACTCCTACTTGTTTCCAGACTCTACCGGGAGTTAATGATGCAACAGCAACTTCGATTGGCTGGACCAAAACAATTCGCCACGGGCGCGTGAAAAACCGGTTTCCCAAAGTGAAGCCACGCAAACAACAATGGCGGACGTAGATAGAGATTGCGGCTTTTTGCGATCTTTGAGAAACGCTGTGGATTACTATTTAGTATCCAAATTTTCAAAGTATCAGAGAACTAAAGCCAGTTCAGAAAGAAGCGCTGTTGAAATTTATTCAGCGCAAGGATGTCTTGAAAAGAGGTGTTGACAGGCCAGACACGACTTATTAATTCGTGTTATCGTGGAGTGTGACCTTTTAATAGAGTTTTGTTTGAATGAGGAAAATTTTTATCTCTATTTAATTTTTATCTCTAGCACGGTAGCGTGCTTTGGAGCTGCAGGTATTCTCGCTGAACGATTTCGCTGACCACTGGTAGGTGACAGGAAGAGAAATAGGTGTACTGGATTAATTGCGTGCGGATATCAAGGATTCTTTGTTTGTTAAATCTATCGCCATTGAAAACGGTTGTATCCAGAAAGTTGACTTCTTTGTCTGAGATTAATTTTTGTTTGCAAGGACAATAAAATCTTCTATCTCCTTTTTCTCAACACTCTACAGTGAAAAAATGTCATCGATGTATCTTTTCCACTGGAATTTGATTTAATATTTCTGTCTCGACCGCGGAATATTGTCACCAGATTTAATGTAAACAAACAGACACGCGTTGGTCCCCAGGGTTTAAAACCGGTTTGGTAGGATATCCGATCCACAAATCGCATGGAAATGAGGTTGTGTACTCGAGTGCCCAGAGGTTTTTATTTTTTCTCGGCGCGTTGCGCCTCGTAGTCGCGGCTTCGCCGCTCAAACATGCCGTTTTCACTAAAAAATAAAAACCTCTGGCACCCAGGGTATTGTTTTGCAGAGAACGGCAAAGAAATGTACCAAAATGTAATACGCACGTGCAGATGTCTTATTTTCGCTCATTAAACGTGTTGTTTTGTGCCGTTCTCGCTGCCTTCGCCGTCGTCGTCGTGGTTGCTTAAGTTCCCTATTAACAGAACAGACAAACAATCCACCGTAGGAAAAAAGATGGCGGCTGTTCATTTTACCACAATACCTTGCGGACCTAACACAGCACATAAGGCACAAAGAAAGCCAAATTTTTACAATATTTGTTCCAGTACTAACGACAATGTGTAGACTAGGTTTGAAGATTTTATATCTTTTCGTTACATTTTTATGAACGTTGTTAAGGTTTTTGTTCGCTAAGAATTAAGGGTAAATGTACCAGTCGCCATCTTTTTTCCTACCGAGGATTGTGAACTCACTGACAAATAGCCCAATTTCGATATATTAAAATTCAACTTGAAACAAAATGACATCACTACGAGGCTTACGGGAATAAACCATACCCTAAGCCTCGAAGTGATGTCTTTTGTTTTAAGTTGAATTTTAATATATCGAAATTGGGCTATTTGACCAACTACAGACCGACGAAAATTACCTTAACAGTAACAGATCGAAACGAACCATTGACCTGAGTTTCACACAGCTAATAATAAAACCATTGTTTTAAATACCAATAACATTAATAGCCATAGCTCAGGTTGTCCGAAACGTTAGTTATTGTCAACAACAACTGCTCTTTTTAGAACTACTCTGACCCGTAAGATCACACTCCACAGAATACTACATCCTTTCATTTGAATGGGCGCGCTATAGCTTTATATTCCAAAAAACGTACGTTACGGTTAATCAAGGAAAATCATATTATAATTATTAATAGCTTTCTATGCACTGATAGATCTGGCCTGGAAAACGGCGAGAGTATACCAGATCGATGTGCATTCGTGGTAAGTATGATTTTTCTTATTTTATTTTATTTATCTCTGTTTTAGACAAACGCAAAAATGGGCGCATTTTTCTGCGTCTCACTTATGAATAAAACAAACACAGAAACGTAGAAATGATCCCCTCCCCTTTGCGTCACTAAATGGTGCATTGAACGGGCTGGCGACTCACATGACCAGAATAACACTCAGATAAGGGGCGCCGAGTGTGTACTCATCTACGCTCGGCTTCGACGATTTGGTTGTAAAATTAAGCGCGCTTGAAAGAAACTTAAAGAATTTATAGAAAGCATGATTCACATCTGCTTAAAAGCATATGCTTAATACATGAGGCGAAATAAAGGCAAGTAATTACAACAATTATAATGTTTTCACTTTTGAAAACTAAAGTATGACTCCATAATACGCTATAACATAGCCTGCGAGCAAACGATCGGGCTCGAGGACGGGGGATGGGGGAGGGGTAGGGGTAGGGGTAGGGGGCAGGACCTAATACTACATACGGGTACTACGAGTAGCATACGAGTACTTTCGAGTACATACGAATACATACGGATACACACGAGTACAATACGAGTATGTACTCGAATGTACTCGTATGTTACTCGTAGTATCCGTGTGTAGTATTAGCCCTCCCCAACGCCTGCCCTCGAGCCCTCGAGCCTGCTTGCAGGCTAGCTGTAACAGTGCTATAGCTTTCATTTGAATGCCGATAACACGTTTCGATTTTATCCAAATGTACCAAAAATCAAAAACACATCACATAATGTTTTCCTATGGTATCATTTCTGTCATAAATGGTGATTTACATAATCACACTAGAACCACGTGGGTTGAACAGACGTGATGAATTGTAGTTTACGTATACTAGCCTTATCTTTAGTTTTGATTATCTTGTAGGTGACTTCCGCCCCTCCTTTTTTTTAAATATGTATTGCGACATTCTCCTGTATATAATGTTGAATTTTCATTTTGTAATTTAGTAACATCTGAAGAAGACTGGTCTGGCCAGCCGAAATATTGTTTCAAATATATTTGCTCGTTGTATCAGCTTTGAAGTAGTCCTTGGACTTAACGTTTATATTGATTTACATAATATTGAATAAATTGATAAATTGAGTAATCTTTCATAATATTGTTTGATTTGATGACAGAATGAAGCACTCGAAATGGCGCATGGAACAAGCGATGTGACACCTGAGAGAGATGAAGTAAAGGCCTGAAGCATCCCAGGGAACGACTCCAATTTTTCCGTCATAGTTGAACTGTTCAAAGTTCTGTATGCGTTGACGCATTTAGAGGCAAATGAGCGATACTGTTTGCGCACTACACGTCACTCGTTTCGAGGATTCGTATTCGTGTAACCGTTTGTAACCATTTTATATATCTTAATTTGCACTGACTGTTTACGGAAATTAAAATGCAAAATGGCAATAAAAAAGTTTTCATGTGTGGTTTTAAACACCCGGTATTTCGTCCATTGTTAGGCGTGTAGGATACTGTCCCGGCTGAACAGTATCGTGTTTTCGTGATTACGGCCAGGAGCTTGCTTTCATTAAGCTTGCTTTATTATCTTAAAGTATAAAAAATCGCCAAAAGTTATGAAAGCGAAGAAATATGAATCAAAAAGACGAAACAACGATTTTAAAACTCAAAATTCCACCAGATGGAACTCTGATTTCTTGACCGCTCGTCACGAAATCAAATTTGATGAACTGTAATCCACTTCCATCCTTGTAATCCTGCACTTTCTCTCCAAACTACTGCCTTTGTTTTGCTCTATACGATCTTTTTATTTAGTTTAGTTACATATTTCATGGCATTTGGCAATAGAGCAGTTTTCAATTGAATATCGAAAGTAATTACACAATTGCTTTGGTTTTGCATTGCTACGCTTTGTGATTGGCTAAAAAATCTCGCGCAACTTTCTCGACCAATCAGAAGTAAAACCAAAACCAATCGTGACTTGCTCGCACGCGTTTTCCCGCGCTTGTCGCCGCCGACATGTAATTGTTTCGAGCTCTGATTGGTTCATTGGATTGTTTACGACCACTGTGATTGATTGAAACTAAACTCAATTTAGTTATTTCGGCGGGTAGACGGGAAGGAGTGGGAAAAGGGGTGGACTGGTAATTAAGCTGACTCACAAATATCCAGTCGTATTATGCCATTGGGCATTCGGTAACTGTCACCTCAATGTTGTAGCTTTCAAATCCTCAGAGCATGTTTACATTGGAGACTTTCCCGGCTCGGCGTAGATAAACAAAACTTGACCGGCTGTGACACACCACAACACATCAGCCTAGAATAACAACAAAATCTTGACGACTTCTATGTTTTGCTCCATTCTTTTGGTACAGCTTCTAGAAGTTGCAAGAAAGGAGATAGTTTAAATACTAAACGCTCTCGATGTAGTTCTTCCGGATCAATCAATCAATTCAATTAACTTTATTTAAACACGGTAAAAGGGCTCAGTAAAACTGTTTTTCAGACATGCCGTGCACTTAAATATAATCTAATCTAAATGATAACAAAAATATATAAATAAATATATATATATATATATATATATATATATATATATATATAGTGGCAAAACTGTTACACTATACTAGTGTAAATAATGCTAATAAGATTAATAATAATAAAAAAAACACTAACTTACATCATGACTTCACGTTTCCGAAAATTTCGACTCTGAATAGCTGCATTTTGGAACCCTATTCTAGACTAAACACCGATAAACCCTACCCTATCCTAGACCTATTCCAGACTCGCTATATTTTTCGGACACTCGTTCACTATCACAGTCTAAGATGCACACCAAAAACAGGGGTCAGTAAAAATGCCGTACTACCCGCCTACCGATTTTTTAATGCCATTTGCCAGTAAACCTTGTCTAGACTAAATTCTTCACGCAACTGATCAGTTTCACGGAAAATGATACCCTATTCTAGAACAAAAATCACTGATTACTATACCTTATCCCAGACTAAACTGCCTGAAAACCATACCCTTCACAGCGACACATACCTATATAGCTCATATATGGGAGTACCCCCTACACAGCACCACACAGTTGCTTAGAAACTAACCCCTTTAATCTTTTTTAACATAAACATGTTCGTTATTGGCCTCTCGATTAAATTTAATATTAATTAATACTGTACTTTTCTGAAGTGCTATTTCAATATTAAGCTGTTATGGTTCCAACTATTGAGACTGTGAATGAAATCTGCTTCAAGTGAAAGCTATTGAGTACAGAAACATTCTTTTAGTGCACTTCCTTTTGTAATATTTTCCAATAATATTTTAGATTTTTAGAATTCTTTGCAGGGGCGGATCCAGGGGGGGGGGGGGGGTTGAAGGGGTTGCAATAATAATAAGTAGCACCACATGAACGTTCTGCTGAATAATCAACTTTCATTTGAATGGTTACACTTTACTGACTTTAGGGTTTCATCCGCAGACTCGAACGTTTGGTAAAACCTTGTAATTTATCATTGAGGGATTACCGATGATCTTTGTATCCTATCCGTGTCAGAGCACTATGCGAGCAGAGATTATTTTGTCGCCCTTGAATGTGCCTGCGTCCTCCTGGTATATTTCCCATGTATTGCACTGTTTACAACCTTTTCTTAGAACAGACTGCGGGATATTGAGCGTCAAACCGAAGAATTCTCCAAACCTTACTTTCTGCGACGATCGTCTCAGGGAGATGTAAAGAATGGGTACAAACGAACTTCATTGTTCTTCAGTTTATTCAGTGAAATGAAACATTCAAGAACCACGCAAAATTTCACACAATAATATCACCATTTTATTTTTCTTCTCTGTATTTTATCGTTACATTTGTTTGGCAAAAGTCACAGAATATATATGACGCTACTTGTTTCCAAATAAAAGATAACAATACATTGCGAATCACGGGTAAAAAATACATATGCAAGAAAGTGATATCTGTTTTCTTTTTCTAAATTTAAACTCTTAACAGACTTAATGTTTACAACTGTCACAAAATATAGATCACAAGATAATATCAACTACCAAGAACAAATTGTGAATGAAAATAAAAAAGAATTAAAAATATATACTGTCTTCCATGCAAGGAACAAATTTGCCGATTCAATTCTGCAATTAATATAATACGTCCCTCTTAGCAGCTATTTCTATTTTCAAATGATGCAACAAACAGCTTCAAATAAATAATGTTCTAGCTAACTGATTCAATTTGAACCAATCCAAAATGCTCAAAATTGAAAAATTCTTTTATGGTGTATGTTTATGTGACAACATAACAGATAAAATACACTAAATTTTAGAATCATATTTAAATTAAACTGCAAGAATATAATGTGCACATTTTGTTCATGGGTCATAAGTGAGATTCAGGCCCCATCCACACCTATACGTTTATGTTCGCAAACGCATTCGTTTTTATGCGTTTAAGCCTCCCGTTCACACGTAAACGATGAAAACGGTCACCCTAAACGGATATTTCCAAAAACGTCCTCCAAAGTTGATATTTTCGAAAACGCTGTTTACCCGTTTACGTGTGGACAGTGTAAACGGATATTTTCGAAAACGCTGTTTACCCGTTTACGTGTGGACAGTGTAAACGGATATTTTCGTAAACGCTGACGTAGATACTACTTTTCAACGCATGCTCAATGCAGATTTTTAGCGTTAACGTGACGAGAGGCCTAAACGCATAAAAAAAAAATTTAAAAAGTTATGTAATTACGTCCAGGAGCCGATTACCATACCTATTCAAAAATTTTAATACAATGATTATCGAAATCAGATACAGCTACCCTTCCATCTTTAAGGACTGCTATAGAGACTGGTGTCCTAAATTCTCCTAACCTGCTTCCTTCTGTTCCAAATTTGGTTACAAATTTTCCATTAATTTCGAACACCTGAACTCTGTCATTTCCTCTATCACAGACCATCAGATGTCCTGCCTTATTCACGGACAAGCAACCAGGACTATCAAATTCTCCGTCACCCTGCCCCTTATTTCCGATTTTGTAAGCAACATTTCCCTCCATATCAAGAAATTTTACACAATGATCATCACCGTCTGACACTATAAGAAAGTTGTCATGTTGGATGCAGTGAAATGGAAACTCTAAAGAGCCTTCTGCGCCAATTTTACGCAGCAATTGACCACGAAGAGTAAATATCTTGATTAATTTGCTCTTTGGTTCAGCAACAATAATATTACCATCACTGCCAATGGATAAACCATAAGGAAACTTAAGCTGGTGATCCAGACTTCCTTTCCCTCCAAACTGGTCAAGATATTCACCCTGATCACTAAACTGTTGAACACGGCGGTTATTACGATCCGCCACTATAATATTATCGTTATGAAAAGCTATTCCAGCAGGGTAGTTAAACTCTCCCTGTTTAACGCCCTTTTTACCAAAAGATCTTAAGTGGGTCCCATTACTACTGAATACCTGGATCCTGTGGTTACCAAACTCAGTCACTGCAATTTCATTTCGTTCATTTACTGCTACCCCCCAAGGCTTGTTAAACATTCCAAAAGACGAGCCTTCTTGTCCAAAAGATAACACGGGTCTGAATTGTCTGGGTCTGACTTGAACCTCAAAAGGACTGCCATGAACATGTTCTCCATTTACCTTCACTGATGCCTCGCATGTTCCGGTTTCCTTGGCAAAGTAGCTGATCTTGTATGTGCCATCTCTGTCATCTTGGACTTGTGGTTTTGTCGTACAGTCATTGCCTTGACGATTTCTTATTTCTACTGTTACATGGTCACGTTCTCCATAACATTGTTCTCTGTCGGCAGTTCTTGTTGTCACAACAATCTGTGCTTCAAGTGCAACAGTCGCTTCACTGATTCCTTTTCCTTCAGCACTTGATTGTTGCGCTTTAGTCTTTCTAAGAAAACTTCTGAAAGTTCCAATTCCTTCAGAGTTTGCTTTGTCCATCAACGTTTCGTTTTCTACGAAAACAAATTGACGAAGTTCTTCAAAATCACAGTCGATTTTTTCTCCACCATTGCAGACACCTTGGAAGATTGTGTTTTTGTCTAACTTAACAATCTCGGCATTTGTACTTCGTTTCAAAAGTGTTTCAGTTTTTTCGATTGCTGTCTCAATCAGTTTTACTTCATTTTCCGTCTCGCATTGTTGAATTTCCAGGCGCTCGAGTGATTCTTTCCCTTTCTTTTCCACATCATTAAAAATTTCCTGCTTTTTTGCGTCTATGGCAGCGATCATATTGTCAACAAACGTCTGTGCTTCTCTCTTCACGCTGTCGACTTTTGCTTGAATGTTTATACAGTTACCTTGCATTTTAGCAATTTTGTCTTTCTTCTGAAGCACTCTTTGTTTCTGAGATTCAATCGCTGCCATGACATGTATCTTGCGTTCATTTGCAGCCTCGTCCAAAAGCATCTTAGCATGACCGTCATGAAGTGTTGCGACACAAGAATAACAAATGGCAACTTCGCAGTTTTTGCAGAAGAACTCCAATTCCTTTTTATCATGGCCTGGCTTTCCACAAAACGCTGGTCGTTTTAAAATGTTTTCAAAGTCTTGATCTTCGAAGTCCTTCAGCGCTAGGGAATAATGATTTTTATTGCCCTTCATGCCATTATGGAAACTGATACAGTCATTACACCAGAACGAACAGCATTGAAAGCAGTAAAAGGTTTTTTCGAAACGTTTGTCGCAATTTCCACACTTCACACCAGTAGTATTGCACTCCTTTATGGCCAACACATCGAGTAAACTGTTAATGCGAAAGTTTGTCGGCAAAGCGCTTAGGTTTCCATTTCCAGGGACTCTGAATTCCTGTCTGCACTCCGGACATGCAATTTTATCTCGGCTCGCACTTGTTCGTTGAATCCCGTTCAGACAGTGAAGGCAAAAGCTGTGCAAGCACGGCAACAGCTTTGGATCAGTGTACTTGCACATACACACAGAACAGGATACTTCTTCATGAAGATTATCTAGTAAGGTCTTGATATCCATGATAAAGGGAGAAACGAACGAAGGCAGTTTGGAGTTGAACACACCTTAAAATAACTATCGAGCGAGTCTTGAATAAAGCCTTGTAATTGTGATCATTTACATAAGCATGATATTAATATCGCGCTTTTGATATATACCAATCATAACGCGTTATTTTGACATGTTTTGATGTTTTCTGTCTTCTAAGAATGATTGCAAAAATATTCTAGATTTCTAAGAATTTTGTTCATGATAGCGTGACCTCAGAGACGAAACTGTGCAAGCATGGTAACTGCTTTGGATCAGTGTACTTGCGCGGCATACACACAGAACAGGACTGACTTATTCATGAAGATTGTAGCATGTGTGGTGAAGGGGAGAAAACCGATGAAGGAAGTTTGGAGGTGAACACACCCCAGTAAAACAACTATTGAGGTCTTTAATAAATAAAGCTTTGTGTATGAGAGCATGATATTTTTATCCGGCTCATGATTATATAAACCAATCATAAAGCGTTATTTTGACATGTTTTGACGTTGTCTGACTTTAGAAGATTGTAAAGAATTTTGTTCGCGATAGCGTGACCTGAGAAGCTCGCTGTCATGTCTGTCATTGATCACGAGAGTTTTTACTGGACCAAGTGATGTTTTGATCTATCGTGCTTACACTTTGCTCAAGCAAAATTCAGTTTGATGTGGCATATGCAAGGGTAGATTTCCTTTATTCTGTGAATCACAATGTACCATAAACCATACAAATCCTTGCCAGACTGAACGCCTGAAACAAAGGAGGTCTTTAGAGTATATGTTTACCGAAATGTCAATATTAACCAATCAAACGGCGTTATTTGACATTTTCATACAATGTCTGATCTGACTTCTAAAAATAAAAAATAGGTACGCAATGCGTACAGAAGCGACGACGACTTGGCGTTAAATCAATAGTTGTGGGGTGCTCTGATAAAATCAGTGTATCGCTTGGTTCCACTAGAAAAGGGTCGGTGTGAAATGCAAATTTCGGCGACTTTCAGTCGGTGCAGAGCGTCCTGTAAATAAAATTTGCTTAAAAATGCTCATTAAACCAGAATATTGCCCCAGCAAATAATATAACGCCAGAAGTAGCCAAGGACTTGTGATAGAACTTTCATTGGTAAAATGACTTTTTTCCAAATATTTTCAATTTTTGTACTTATGGTCGTAGGAATAACATGTTTGTCAGTTGTTGATTGTTTTGTGTTTGATTGAAAACCCAAGGTGTGAATGGCCAGGTAAGCCCTTTTTATACCAGATCTTCGTGTTGAAGACCCAGTAGTGACCATTATGCATTGCGTGATAAAAACAATGCAAGTCTCGATCCCGTGAAATAAAAAACAATAACAGAGGCGCGCGGAGCGTAATGATCATTACTGGGCCTTTAAGGTCCTGGATGACACCGATACTCGTGATATGCATGAGAAGATTTATTACACAATTGTGGTTGCAGCATTGGTAATTGCACATTTTATAGTGTGCAAAATCAAAACAAAAGAGTGTTTTCACATGACGTCATAAAAATTAAAAAATCTAAAGTATACATCCTCCAAAACTGTTTCTAACATGGTAAGTGGATACAAGTGTTATAATCTTTCACAAAAAGTTTCAGGTTTTAACGATGTTTCGTTTTCGATTTATAAAGGTTGTAAATGTGTCACGCAATTCGTCACGCTTTTTCAGATAAGCGTGAAAATAAACAAAATTGAACTAGTTGAAAGTTATTAATGAATTATAGATGCTTATAAGCCGATTTCATGCCTCTTATAGTGAATACAATACTTTGTAATGAGATTTTTGGTGTTATTAAGACTTTAAAATCTTTCAATTTTTGGCCGCCATGTTGGTGTCCCTAAGTGGGACACCAAGGTGGCCGCTCCATACATTTCTTACTAAAAATGTCTATACTCATTTGCCTATAACTCTTGAATGAAATGCTCTTGCGCTTCAAAATTTGGCACAGATGTGTAGTTTTAAACTCTCTACAATTTTATAAACATTTTAGAATCGAAAACTGCTTCTACATTTTGATATGACGTCAGTGAAAACACTCTATTCATCGTTTTTCCTTCATATTTGTGACAAATATGGATTGGAATTTATTTTGCCATACTTGGTTGGTATAATTCTATGCTGATCAGGCTTAATATATGTCACACACGCGTCAAGAACAATTAACGTTTTCATTTTCAAATTATTTGAGATTAAAATAACATCTGAGTTTGTTTTACTTATGTACAATTCAATATTTGTACATCTTGCAAGTTTTTTTTTCTTCTAAATTTAAGCTTCAAATCAATTTTTGCTGTCCACGCGCCAAACATTATATATGGCTTTACAAACAAAAACAACATATTCCTAAACTTAGTGGATTTCTGAAACACTTAACCCTATTCAGACTGGGCTTGTTTGGGCAGTCTGTGACTGGGGGGGAAGGGTGCTCCTCGGACCCCCTCCCCCCCCCCTCCCCTCTATATCTCTGGAACCAGTAACTGTCCCGGCTGAAATAACGTGTTTTTCATGAACTGTAATCCACTTCAATCCTTGCAATCTTGCACTTTATCTCCAAACTACTGCTTTTGTTTTGCTCTATAGAATCTTTTTATCCAACTAAGTTGTATGTTTGGTGGTATTTGGCGATATAACGTGGAAATGGAAGCTCAGCGAAATTTTGCTAATTTAGTAGGACAGTGTCCCTTTAAGCAAAGACGACGGCAGCGCCAAGGAAAACGTCACTTTAAAAAAGAATTCGCGCTATTTTAAACTACTTTTACTTAGTTTCAATTTGTTTAGTTTGTCTAATGTGACTGGATTGTCCAGGAGCTGAATTTGTACGGGTGGCATTTAAGTTCAAATTGAGAAAGGAAAATTAACCGTCGTGTGTTCATTTTCTCCACAAAACCAATAATTATATCATTTGACGTTGTTGATTTGTAGGGAACGGCAAAGAAATGTACCAAAATGTAATACTCATGTGCAGAGGCCTTATTTTCGCTCATTAAACCTGTTGTTTTGTGCCATTTTCACTGCCGTCGCCGTCGACGAGCAGTTTTCATTTGAGTGTCGAAGGTAATTAAGGTTTTTCATTGCTACGCTTTGTGATTGGCTAAAAAATCTCGCGCCACTTTCTCGACCAATCAGAAGTAAAACCAAAACCAATCGTGACTTGCTCGCACGCGTTTTCCCGCGCTTGGCGCCGCCGACATGTAATTGCTTCGAGCTCTGATTGGTTCATTGGATTGTTTACGACTGCTGTGATTGGTCAGAGTAATAACTTTGATTTTGGTTTTACCACACTCAATTGAAAACTGCTCTTAACACCAATGACATAAATAGCCATATAGCTCAGGTTGTCCGAAACGTTAGTTATTGCCAACAACAACTTCTCTTTTCTGAACTACTCTGATCCGCTGTAAGATCACACTCGACAGAATACTACATCCTTTCATTTGATTCCAAAAAGCTTACGTTACGGTAAATCAAGCAAAATCATATTATAATTATTAATGGCTTTCTATGCACTGATAGATCTGGCATGGAAAACGGCGAGAATATACCAGATCGGTGTGCATTCGTGGTAAGTACGATTTTTCTTTTTTTTTAATTATTTTATTTATCACAACCCTCAGTGGCCAAAACTGTTTTAAACAAACGTAAAAATGGGCGCTTGAAAATGGGGGCAGGACCTAATACTATATACGGGTACTACGAGTAACATACGAGTAACATACGAGTACATTCGAGTACATACGAATACATACGGATACACATGAGTACAATACGAGTATGTACTCGAATGTACTCGTATGTTACTCGTAGTATCCGTGTGTAGTATTAGCCCTCCCCAACCCCCGCCCTCAAGCCCTCGAGCCCTCGAGCCTGCTCGCGGGCTAGCTATAACAGTTCTATAGCTTTCGTTTGAATGCCGATACTTCAGTTTTATCCAAATGTACCAAAAATCAAAAACACATTACATAATTTTTTCCTATGGTATCATTTCTGTCATAAATGGTGATTTACATAATCACACTAGAACCGCGTGGGTTGAACAGACGTGATGAATTGTAGTTTACGTGTCAGGGACCGCGCAGAGGGAGGGGCTGGGGGGGCTTTAGCCCCCCCCCCCCCCCACTTTTTTGCAAGAATAAAAATAAATTAAACAAAAAATAATTTAACAAAAGTAACGGAGTGAAAAATTATAAAAAATCGTTAATTCGAAAGTGACCAGAGTTATTGGCAAAGACAAACGCGCAGATAAATAGACAGAATGAAGCATTAGTCGTTACAATTGTAAAATATTTTTTTCGCTTCTAACCTAGCAGAGGTAAACGTCTTTTAAATGGCTTCGTTTTCCTGCTGACCTCTCAGGAAAACGCGTTGTTGTTTTGTAACTTTAATATCATTCACTAAATTATTTCCAGTTACCGTTTTGTTTTGCCGTGTAAATATTTTGAATGAATAATTAAACAATTATTGAACTCGGCTTTCGTATGATATGAAGATATACAGATCTCGGAGGGTGTTATCCACCGCGGGCTCAAGCCTTCGGCTTTGGTGGATAACCCCCTCGATCTGCATAACTCTTCATATCATACTCAGCCTCGTGCAATAATTGCTGAGTAATTATACAGCGTTGAGTTCAGGGCAGCTCAAGCAAAATCGTTGGATTTCTGGCTTATTTATAGTAATTAAATGTTGATATCAGTAGTATAACATAACAATCTATGATATTTCAATTTAGTGATGGTGAATTTTCAGACCCGATAGCAACATCACGGAAGATGTGGAAAAAAATCAATAGTTTTATTGTTATAATAGCATTCTCCGTCACTTTAGAGAAATTGAATAGAAATCCACAAGCATGCCCCCCGCCCACAAAAAAATTTCCTTCACGCATTCTTCTTTAGCCCCCCACTCGAAAACTTGCTGCGCGGTCCCTGCGTGTACTAGCCTTATCTTTAGTTTTGATTATCTTGTAGGTGATTTCTGCCCCTCCTCTTTTTTAAATATGTATTGCGACATTCTCCTGTATATAATGTTGAATTTTCATTTTGTAATTTAGTAACATCTGAAGAAGACTGGTCTGGCCAGCCGAAATATTGTTTCAAATATATTTGCTCGTTGTATCAGCTTTGCAGTTGTCCTTAGACTTCTCGTTTATATTGATTTACATAATATTGAATAATTGAGTAATCTTTCATAATATTGTTTGATTTGATGACAGAATGAAGCACTCGAAATGGCGCATGGAACAAGAGATGTGGCACCTGAGAGAGATGAAGTAAAGGCCTGAAGCATCCCAGGGAACGACTCCAATTTTTCCGTCATAGTTGAACTGTTCAAAGTTCTGTATGCGTTGACGCATTTAGAGGCAAATGAGCGATACCGTTTGCGCACTACACGTCACTGTCGTCACTCGTTTCGAGGCTTCGTATTCGTGTAACCGTTTGTAACCATTATATATATCTGAATTTGCACTGACTGTTTACAGAAATTAAAATGCAAAATGGCAATAAAAAAGTTTTCATGTGTGGTTTTAAACACCCGGTATTTCGTCCATTGTTAGGCGTGTAGGATACTGTCCCGGCTGAACAGTATCGTGTTTTCGTGATTACGGCCAGGAGCTTGCTTTCATTAAGCTTGCTTTATTATCTTAAAGTATAAAAAATTGCCAAAAGTTATGAACGCGAAGAAACTTTAAAACTCAAAATTCCACCAGATGGAACTCGGATTTCTTAACCACTTTTCACGAAATCAAATTTGATGAACTGTAATCCACTTCCATCCTTGTAATCCTGCTCTTTCACTCCAAACTACTGCCTTTGTTTTGCTCTATACGATCTTTTTATTTAGTTTAGTTATATATTTCATGGCATTTGGCAATAGAGCAGTTTTCAATTGAGTATCGAAAGTAATTACACAATTGCTTTGGTTTTGCTTTGCTACGCTTTGTGATTGGCTAAAAAATCTCGCGCCACTTTCTCGACCAATCAGAAGTAAAACCAAAACCAATCGTGACTTGCTCGCACGCGTTTTCCCGCGCTTGGCGTCGCCGACATGTAATTGCTTCGAGCTCTGATTGGTTCATTGGATTGTTTACGACCACTGTGATTGGTTGAAACTAAACTCAATTTAGTTATTTCGGCTGGACAGTGTTCCTTTAAGCAAGTGTAAACGGGAAGGAGTGGGAAAAGGTTGTGCCTAAAGAATACCGTTTGGAGGGACGTCGGACACCTTATTAAGACTTATATAACGTAATGTCGACACTTAGGATTTTATTTTCAATAAATTTTTAAGTGTAAAAAAGAAAATCTAAAATCCCCCACTCAGGATTGAACCTGTGATCTCAGCTAGGCTTAGGCTTAGATAGCTTACCGTACCACTGTACCACTATACCACCTAGCTCCTCGGGTTGTTCAGGCCTAAATTTAACTATATAAACTGCTACCCATAACATCAACTGAAAGCTAACCAGTTACTCCGTTATATAAGTTTCAATAAGGTGTCCGACGTCCTTCTGAACGGTATTCTTTAGGCTTAACCGTGGGAAAAGGGGTGGACTGGTAATTAAGCTGCCTCACAAATATCCAGTCGTATTTTGCCATTGGGCATTCGGTAACTGTCACCTCAATGTTGTAGCTTTCGGATCGTCAGAGCATGTTTAGATTGGAGACTTTCCCGGCTCGGCGTAGATAAACAAAACTTGACCAGCCGTGACACACCACAACGCATCAGCCTAGGATAACAACAAAATCTTGACGACTTCTATGTTTTGCTCCATTCTTTTGGTACAGCTTCTAGAAGTCGCAAGAAAGGAGATAGTTAAAATACTAAACGCTCTCGATGTAGTTCTACCGGATGACTTTACGTTTCCGAAAATTTCGACTAATAGCTGCATTTTGGAACCCTATTGATAGACCACCTACACAGCACCACACAGTTTCTTAGAAACTAACCCCTTTAATCTTTTTTAACATAAGCATGTTCTTTATTGGCCTCGAGATTAAATTTAATATTAATTAATACTGTACTTTTCTGAAGTGCTGTTTCAATATTAAGCTGTTATGGTTCCAACTATTGAGTCTGTGAATGAAATCTGCTTCAAGTGAAAGCTATTGAGTACAGAAACATTCTTTTAGTACACTTCCTTTTGTAATATTTTCCAATAATATTTTAGATTTTTAGAATTCTTTACAGGGGCGGATCCAGGGGGGGGGGGGGGGGGTTGAAGGGGTTGCAGTAATAATACGCAGCACCACATGAACGTTCTGCTGAATAATTAACTTTCATTTGAATGGTTACACTTTACTGACTTTAGGGTTTCATCCGCAGACTCGAACGTTTGGTAAAACCTTGTAATTTATCATTGAGGGATAACCGGTGATCTTTGTATCCTATTCGTGTCAGAGCACTATGCGAGCAGAGGTCATTTTTTCGTCCTTAAATGTGCCGGCGTGCACGCGTTCAATCAGTCCTGGTATATTTCCCATGTATTGCACTGTTTACAACCTTTTCTTAGAACAGAGTGCGGGATATTGAGCGTCAAACTGAAGAATTCCCAAACCCTACCTTCTGCGACGATCGTCTCAGGGAGATGTAAAGAATGGGTACAAACGAATTTCATTCTTCTTCAGTTCAGTTCAGTGAAATGAAACATTCAAGGACCACGCAACATTTCACACAATAATATCACCATTTTATTTTTCTTCTCTGTATTTTATCGTTACATTTGTTTGGTAAAAGTCACAGAATATGTATGACGCTACTTGTTTCCAAATAAAAGACAACAATATATTGCGATTAACGGGTAAAAAATACATATGCAAGAAAGTGATATCTGTTTTCTTTTTCTAAATTTAAACTCTGAACAGACTTATAATGTTTACAACTGTCACAAAATATTGATCACAAGATAATACCAACTACCAAGATCAAATTGTGAATGAAAATAAAAAAGAATTAAAATATATATACTGTCTTCCATGCAAGGAACAAATTTGCCGATTCAATTCTGCAATTAATATAATACGTCCCTCTTAGCAGCTATGTCTATTTTCAAATGATGCAGAAACAGCCTCAAATAAACAATGTTCTAGCTAACTGATTCAATTTGAACCAATCCAAAATGCTCAAAATTGAAAAATTCTTTTATGGTGTATGTTTATGTGACAACATAACAGATAAAATACACTAAATTTTAGAATCATATTTAAATTAAACTGCAAGAATATAATGTGCACATTCTGTTCATGGGTCATAAGTGAGATTTAGGCCCCATCCACACGTATACGTTTATGTTCGCAAACGCGTTCGTTTTTATGCGTTTAGGCCTCCCATTCACACGTAAACGATGAAAACGGTCACCCTAAACGGATATTTTCAAAACGTCCTCAAAAGTGAATATTATCGAAAACGCTGTTTACCCGTTTACGTGTGGACAGTGTAAACGGATATTTTCGTAAACGCTGACGTAGATACTACTTATCAGCGCATGCTCAATGCAGATTTTTAGCGTTTACGCGACGAGGGGCCTTAAAAAAGTTATGTAATTACGTCCAGGAGCCGATTACCATACCTATTCAAAAATTTTAATACAATGATTATAGAAATCAGATACAGCTACCCTTCCATCTTTAAGGACTGCTATAGAGACTGGTTCCTTAAATTCTCCTAACCTGCTTCCTTCTGTTCCAAATTTGGTTACAAATTTTCCATTAATTTCGAACACCTGAACTCTGTCATTTCCTCTATCACAGACCATCAGATGTCCTGCCTTATTCACGGACAAGCAACCAGGATAATCAAATTCTCCGTCACCCCGCCCCTTCTTTCCGATTTTGTAAGCAACATTTCCCTCCATATTAAGAAATTTTACACAATGATCATTACTGTCTGACACTATAAGAAAGTTGTCATGTTGGATGCAGTGAAATGGAAACTTGAGAGAGCCTTCTGCGCCAATTTTACGCAGCAATTGACCACGAAGAGTAAATATCTTGATTAATTTGTTCGTTGGTTCAGTAACAATAATATTACCATCACTGCCAATGGATAAACCATGAGGACTCAGAAGAAGACTTTCTTCCCCTCCAAACTGGTCAAGATATTCACCCTGATCACTAAACTGTTGAACACGGTTGTTACCACCATCCGCCACTATAATATTATCGTTATGAAAAGCTATCCCAGTAGGGTATTCAAATTCTCCCTGTTTAACGCCCATTCTACCAAAAGATCTTAAGTGGGTCCCATCACTACTGAATACCTGGATCCTGTGGTTACCAACGTCAGTCACTGCAATTTCATTTCGTTCATTTACTGCTACCCCCCAAGGGTTGTTAAACATTCCAAAAGACGAGCCTTCTTGTCCAAAAGATATCACGGGTCTGAATTGTCTGGGTCTGGCTTGAACCTTAAAAGGACTGCCATGAACATGTTCTCCATTTACCTTCACTGATGCCTCGCATGTTCCGGTTTCCTTGGCAAAGTAGCTGATCTTGTATGTGCCATCTTTGTGATCTTGGACTTGTGGTTTTGTCGTACAGTCATTGCCTTGACGATTTCTTATTTCCACTGTTACATTGTCACGTTCTTCATAACATTGTTCTCTGTCGGCAGTTCTTGTTGTCACAATAATCTGTGCTTCACGTTCAACAGTCGCTTCACTGATTCCTTTTCCTTCAGCACTTGATTGTTGCGCTTTAGTCTTGCTAAGAAAACTTCTGAAAGTTCCAATTCCTTCAGAGTTTGCCTTGTCCATCAACGTTTCGTTTTCTACGAAAACAAATTGAGGAAGTTCTTCAAGATCCACTGGAAAAACTGGACCATTTACAGAGTTTACAAAATTTCTGTAAATCTAGTTTTTACAGACTTTTTATCACAAACAAATTTATGGCTTTTATTTGGGTGAAAAACAAAATGTCTGTAAATTATTGTTTTACAGATATTTTACAGACTTTAGTTATCGTTGTATGGTTTGAAAGCTTTATAAAATGTCTGTAAATTCTAGTGTATCGAATATGAAATACTGAAAATAATTTACAGAGTTAACAAAAACTCTGTAGAATATCTGTAAATATGCGATTTACAGAGATTTTGCTGGAATTCAGCAATGTTTGTAAATTTTTGTAGGTATTGTAAAATCTCTGTAAAATGGCATATACGGGGCATTGTAAAATCTCTGTAAAATAGCATATACGGGGCATTGTAAAATCTCTGTAAAATGGCATATACGGGGCATTGTAAAATCTCTGTAAAATGGCATATACGGGGCATTCTAACTGAATTCTCTACAATTGTCAGTGACAAAATTTTTGTTCAAACAGTAAAGTCATTAAATGGTAAATCGATATTTTACTTTCTGTATTGCTCTTGATATTAAGGTGTAGTAGACAGCCACGTTTTACGAAACAGTCTAAAGCATAAAACTGCAAAATATTACACAAAAGTAGAATCACGAAATGCGTTGTTGTTGGAGGACGACCTGGTGGTAAAAAAATACTCAAGCTAACCGGGATTACTTAACTAACCGGACATAACAACCGAGCTAATCAGTCGGTTTCAGAAACGAGCAAGGACACACGGTTGCAGTGAGAATGCAATGGCTATCGGTCAGCGGTATGTTAAGCTAACATGGCGGACAAGAATACCTATGCGAGAAAGTTATTGTCTCATTTTATTGCTGAGGCAGTCAAATGGTAAGAAAACCCTTATTTTGATACGGTATTTACCGATTCTTCGGGCTCTTTTTCGTTATTTCGGCTTCCTTGTCACTACCACATTAAACATTTTGTAGTCTATCGTCTTTTAAGTTATTATTAATTTCTAGTGTGTTGTATTATTATTATTATTGTTATTATATATACATATATATATTTTTTTGTAATGTGGTAAATGGCAAAATAAATAAAATGGAAATGGAAATGGAAAATTTCGTTGAGTTCATGCAAATTCATCTTCGCTTGTACATTTTGTGTAATATCTTTTTTTTCGTCGGACAGTGGACAATTTCAAAGCGAGTGAGTATATCAGTGTTCAAATCTTAGTTTTAGCTTTTTCAACATTGGAAATTGTTAGTCATGTCGATGGAATTGGATCGTTGCGATCGCTGCTGTCGATGGTAGACACGACCCGCACTGAGATAAGCTTCATTATGGTCCATTATGTTTGACTTACGCCGGTTCTTTCCTTAGACCATGTATGCTGGCGATTTTCTTAGAAAACATGGGTTAGCAGACCTTATAAAGATTGTGGTGGAAGATAATAAGGTAAAACGGTCTAAAATATAAACTTATTTGGCACGATCGATCGCTCAGCGAATTTTTACCGACTGAGATACCTTCTGGGGTGGGGGTCGGGAAATGATGGTCTTCAGCAAGGAAATTTTGATTAATCGCACTGTTTTCCATTGCTGACTCATTTACCTTGCTTATTGAAAGCTAAGTAATAACAACTTGGCAAACATCACAATATTGACATTGAGATCTTGTGCAATTTTCAGACAGCTGAAAAGTTACCACTGCCACCCCTCCTCCATCCTCCTAAACACACACACTCAAAATGCACCTGGTTTATAAAATTTATTATAACCTGACATATTTTTGCCCACTTGTTGTTATACAGCTAGCATACAATAGTTACATGCACACTGTATTGCAAACAGCACAAGCAGATACATTTTCATTTTTAATTATGCACATGTCATTGGCTTGCCCCTGGGGTAGGACCCCGGGCCAACCAGGGGGATTATAAAATGGTTGAAGCAAAGTTGAGAATTTCCCCCAGGGGTGGGGGAATCTAACAAGACAAAGTCCCCTGGGTCAAGTGCCTCTGAACGAAAAATCCCCCTGATATCCATCACCTCATATAAGCGGCATAGAGGTGATAGAGAGGGATTCATGTTTTGTAAATTATGTTTTGTTTTTTAGGGTTAAATGGTCTACACTGCACACAATAATCTGTACTGCTATCTAAACAACTAGATTGGTATAACAGTTCTTCAAAGATTTAGGTCATGAAGGCAAATCAATTTCTTATTACATGATGACCATTTTGTTAACAATCTGCCCCTGAAGAGATGAGTTTGCAATGAGCAAATTTCAACTTGCAGACATTTTGGTGACACAAATATGAGTTTAATAATTAAAACCAAATTGTATGACTGAGGCTAACTCATATCAATGTACACTGTAGTCTGCTCTACATTCATGAATGTGTCTGTTACTACATGTAGAACTGGATCTTGCAGTTTGACCTATGAAAAGAACAGGGTTTATTTTAAGGTTTGTTTTGAAAGTGTTCAAAATGATGTTTTGAATGCTGAACTAATATTATTTCTTATTTCACAGATGGCAAACCTGAATCCAATGAAGTTACATGTATTGCCCCAGGCAAGTAAACTTTGTAATTAATTTTCTAACAATTTAGTTAGTAGGATTGCGTGTACAGTGTATTACAATGCATTGTGTTGAAAATAATTTTCACAGATTTTTTAACAGTTTCCAGTTGTTAATTCCTTTGTGTGTTGTCTTATCTTTTGATGGATAAAACAAGCACAACAAGTGCAAGTCCAAGTACAGCACTTAATGCCAACAAAGAATTATCAAAGAAAGAATTGGTTGTGCTGCCAGGCACAAACTGATTTGTCAGCTCAAGCTGTCAATCTAAAATATAATGATTTTAATAAAACATTGCTGGCAGCAGTAAGGCGACATGAAGGAAAGGTAAATATTAAATTAATTGAATGAGATAATTTTACCACTAAGACTCACTAAGGACTGTTTACAATGTACATAAATGAGTCAAGCATAAGTCAAGCAATAGATGAAGACACAGTTATTTGTAATAATTTATTGGTCATTGGTCAATACTAAGTTGCTTATGTTAGGACAAATGCTAACCAAAGAGACTGATATGATCAACATGTTACTGCTTCTGCATATGTTGATTGCCCTTGTGCTTGCATTACATGCATTCTTGGCACAAGGGATACCATGAAATTCTTAGAAATAACACCTAAAGACCTCCAGGACACCCATTTTTCAATTTTTTGCAAAAAGTCTGCGTCATGCATTTCATAACATAAGAATTGGTGTTTGGGAGAATTTAAAAGTAAATGTGAGCCCAATCAACATATCTTTTGTAAATAACCATCCGTTTTCTAAACAGACAGCTAATGTTTTCCACATTTTAATGATTAAAATGTTATTCATTTCAATTTTAGTCATGAGATAAGGGTGAAGTGAAGTTACGGTAGGTAAAGTACGACCCCGCCTACTCAAACTCAAACTGTATGCAGTGAAATTACGCCTGTGTCACCGACTAAAATATGAATCTTTCTAGTGTCACCAAAAATCAGAATTAAATGTATTTCAATTGTCATCATAGTGGAAGGGAGCTGGAGCTTTAAAACGCTGTGACAGCACTGATGGAGACGATGCAAAGGAAAGCATGGATATTGCCGATGAAATTGTTGACAGTCCTTCTGTGGCAAAGTTCTACCGAACTTTCCACTTTGGCAAGAGTGGGAGTTTTACATTAAACCGGTCAAAGGCAAAAGTCCTTATTGCGAGAAAGCTAGCCTCAAACCGAAAGCCTACTGCCTATAAAAGAAAGGTACAGTGATTTACTTGTTATTAAAAGTCAAGCATTATCAAAAAATACATTTAAGGTGCTCAGGGCATAGCCACATGTGTCATATTTTCACTCAGATTGGCCTCATAAGGACTATTTGAGTGAATCAAAAATTACCTTAAATTAGAGAATTTCATTTTTAGATGGCCCTACATGTAATCCTTCTGATTATATATCTTTTCAGAATATGAAATCCTTCCATTTTCATCCTTTCATATTGTGTTCACATTCTGTTTAAGCGTAATAAAAGGCTGCTAGTGGAGAGGAAAAAGAAAAGAAAATTATAAGATGGCCATTTGACGAGACCAACATGCCTAATTGTTATATGCAGTAATGCATTTAGTAAAATAAACATTTGGCATGTTTAATTTAGTCAAATGCAGCAATTAATATTAATATTTAGTGTTAATATTTTTCATTCAAAAATTTATATGTCAGCAGGTTCAAGAAAGCTGCACCAGTGAGGATTTAAAACCACAAAAGGTGATTATGTATTTTAGATAGTTGCCAGAAATAAATTTTAAAGGATACAGTGGAACACCCACTTCACAGAAAAAAACAAGTAGCCCGATGGGCTTCGAAACTGGCTCGTTTAGTCCCAGTTTCCACCCGGTTTTCATTTTAGAGTTTTATATTAGCAATCCACAATATACAATGTAGAATCTATTAATATGCACAGTCCAGTCCACATTTACATTTACATTCCACAGCCCGCTTCAAGCACTCCTTAGGGACGGACAATTTTATTGTTAAGAGGGGAGGGGGGGGGGGGGGGTTGTTTGGCAATTACCAAAAAAAAATCCCTGGATAGCAAAAGTAAAGAAAAAAAATAATGCAGAGCAAGCCAAAGGAAAAAAGATATGGAACTCATGGAATTCATGATCAGAATAATTGCCCCAGTTCTTAAAATACCCTTTTTTTTTTCTCTGTCGTGTCACCTGCCCCGGGAATCGCTTTTGCTGCGGCCAACACCGTACCTAGTTTCCGGTTTTCTGAAATGACGTAATCAGTGATGTCATCAAAAGGACGTCATTGCTGCGTCACGCGGTCACGCCGTAACGCGCCAACCCCAACCCACACTACACTAACCTTTACCTTCAAGTCAACCTATATATTAGGCAAAGACGAATCAGGGGCTTCCTTGTGGTAGAGTTTTTTTTTATAAAAGCAATTTGAAATAGAAACGTGCTGTACATAGATACGTATTACGTGCAAGAGATAATTCTTAGGAACATGCGGATTCTCATGGTGTTGTTGCTTAAGAAAAATTGCTGCTTTTGTTATAGCTTGTTATGGTACATTAAAATATATGACAAATGTTTCTTACGCATGCGCATGTTTATCACGCAAAAGGAAGATTTTGTTGGGGGGAGGGGTGCGTGACTCGTTCCAGACCTTACTCTGCTCGATTGATGGTGCAAGAGTTACAAACTGACTGGCTTTATGCTTTCGTTGATCGTTATAAAAGCAAGCGATATCGTTCGTTCGCTGTTGTAAAACAAAACGATACTGTGACAAGACTCGGCTGTTGGATTTGTGAGACATCGATGGTCAATTTGATACAGTTGCTGTGACATTCATCAATCGCTTCACTTTGAAAAATCTCCAACGTAAGCGCTCGATCTTCTGCAGCCGTTTTGTGATTAGTTCAAAATACAACCATATGTTTTCCACACTTTCTTCGTTTTAGGAGACGTCTAGGAGGAAGTCATGATCATTTAAGGTGTTTCCCTCCAGTTTCCGTGTAGCCGCACCGACCGTTTTTGAGCGGCCGTTTAACTAACTTTCCTTTATTGAATTTGAATGAAACTTACACAAAATATTGTACAAAGTTTGAAGTTTATAAAAGTGAAACAATTTTAAAAATCGGACTTGAAATTGCGGAGATAACCGAGAAACATTGAAATCGCTTGAGTCTAAATTCCGAGCGATTGCGATGGCATCTAGAAAAATCAAAACTATTACGATAAACTATGACATATGGCAAACAAAATATCTAAAAATTAGAAAATTTTGTCAAGCCGATTTTGAGTAAATCAGAACGTCGCAAAGACGCTTTAATTAATTCAGGTGAAGTGTAACGCATTTCTGCGTGTTGAGAATTATGCAAATCGCAATGACTTCTTTCTTTTCCCTACAATTCAAAATGTCGAGAGAGTCCAGAGCACGTCAAATGCGAATAAAAATCCTGCTTACAAATAAACTTCCCACTGAAATTCGTGGGAATGATAAAAATAACGTGGAACACAGCCCCTAACGTTACTCCGCAAAACATGATGGTCACGCAGAAATGCGTTGCGCTTCACCTGAATTAATTAATTAAAGCGTCTTTGTGCGCCTTCAACCGTGCAATCAAAACACAAAGTCTCAATCGCGTTTTGGGTGAACTTTATTATTTTATTTGACCATGTTGCAATGTTTCAATCAAGATGAAACTTAGAGACAATGTTGTTCATATTATAAAGAAACGACTAAAAAAGTTTTAAAAAAATCTATCTCGCGGTTTTTGAAATATATAGAAAAGCGCTAAAACTACAATATCAAGGACTCAGTCAAAAAACTATGATTTCCTATAGAAAATCGAATCTCCAAAACTAAAACGAGAAACGCTTTCAAACTTTCATAGTTTCATCTCATACTCTAAACACGCATTTTGGCGTAAATTTGAGATTGAGAAATAAACTTTTATAAGCTTAACTGAGGAACTTATTGATGTGCTCATACACATGCAAAATCACAAGTTCGAAATGTTCTCCTGATTTACTAAAAATCGGCTTGACAAAAGTTTCTAATTTTTAGATATTTTGTTTGCCATATGTCATAGTTTATCGTAATAGTTTTGATTTTTCTAGATGCCATCGCAATCGCTCGGAATTTAGACCCAAGCGATTTCAATGTTTCTCGTTTATCTCCGCAATTTTAAATCCGATTTTCAAACTTGTTACAATCTTATAAACTTCAAACTAGGTACAATATTTTGTGTAAGTTTCATACTAATTCAATAAAGGAAAGTTAGTTAAACGGCCGCTTAAAAATGGTCGGTGCGGCTGCATGGAAACTGGAGGGAAACACCTTAAGGGAAATGGCTTTGCTTTGAGATTTATATCCTTTGTATATCGCTACCGTGTGTGATTTTGTTGTGTTTACACAAGTAGTGCAGCGAACTGAAACCAATAATTAGGCAACTACAATTCAAATATTTACCATTCTAATTTCCACGGAATTGTTAAACAATTTTCGGATATGTTCTATTTCTGGTAAAAGGAAAGCGGGTTGATCTCTAACCAAATCAGTTGTCAAACAGTTGAGTTTAGATCGAATAAATCGTTGAACAAAACACGTCACGTCCTGGCAAGTTAAAGAGAGGACTGCTGAGTAAACAATTCTCATGCATTACGGCATGGAGTCACGCTCAAATTCCACACATCTCGTATTTATGTCACGCTATGGTCGGCTGTTAATTATTTGATCGATAATGTTGATATCGTTAATTTATTCGATTCTCCAAAATGCCCGTGTTTAAACAATCCTGATTCCTTGTGGTAGGTGGTTTCAAGGATTTTAAAATGAAAAAAAGGTATACAAAGTTTTAAACTTATGTTTTTTCTAACAGTACGGAGCTGATCAGAGAAAAAATATAGACCTGAAATTGTAGCCTACTAAGGGGTGGACGATTTTATTTTTGTGGGGGTGGGTGGGGGGCAGGGAGCGGTTTGGGGCAATTATTCTGATCATGAATTGTTTTTTTTTTTTCGTCTTGATGTTGTGCAAGAATTTTTTTCGGGATTGTTCCATACCTTTTTTCCTTTGGCTTGCTGTGCATTATTTTTTTTTTCTTTACTTTTGCTGTGCAGGATTTTTTTTTTTATGGTAATTGCCAAACACCCCCCCCCCCCCCCCCCCCCCTCTTAACAATAAAATTTTCCGTCCCTGAGAAGTGCTTGAAGCAGGCTGTGGAATGTAAATTAATGTAAATGCGGACTGGACTGTGCATATTAATAGATTTTACATTATATATTGTGGATTGCTAATATAAAACTCTAAAATGAAAACCGGGTGGAAACTGGGACCAAACGAGCCAGTTTCGAAGCCCATCGGGCTACTTGTTTTTATTAACGACGTACAAAACTGCTAATTAACACACTTGCAAAAATCATGCTCATTTTGTCCACGTTCTCGTTCCCGTCACATTAACGCCAGCGTTGCGATTGTTTATGTTTTTGAGTTTGGGTGAAAAAACAAACACTTAATCAGTGGCCCCATGGAGAAAACAGTGAGTTTTCTTTCCTGTTGATCCGCAGGCAAAATATGAAGGACCTTAAGAAACCACGAGGCGGCAACGTCAAGGAAAACGTCAATTAAAAACTGAATTTTTTTTGCGATTATATCATTTCGATCACCCTGTCAAATTTAGCTCAACCATCCAGGAGTTAAGATCATGATGACGGCATTTCTGTTCAGATGGAGAAAGAAAAATTCTCTGTCGTGTTTCCACATTCCTCATTAAACCTCAAATTTGTTCATTTCGTGTGGTAACCGGGCAGAGCACTGCAAAGAAATGTACCAAACTGCATAAGGCTCTTTTAGAGTCATTGTTTTTGCTCATTAATGCTGTTAAACACACACACACACACACACACACACATTCTGCTGTCCTCGCCGTCACCGTCGTGGCTGTTTAAATCCCTAATATTGAGGTTCTTGGGGAAAACAATAACTGGGCGCTTTCCATTCAACCAAAAAATCCGGAAATTCCGGGTTGGGAAGCGAATGGAACGTAAATTTCCTGGAATAAAATTCCGGATTTTTAGGACAACCTCGCGAGGTTGTCCTAAACCTCCAGAAAATGCCGTTCCATTCGACCATTCCTGATCGGCCCAGTCAGTCTCCGAGTCGGAATCAAGATGGCGTCTCAATATCAGTGCACGGCATGTTTGTTTTTCACCGAAAGCTTACAGCTCTTACTCGAGCATGATTGCTCACGTAACATAACTAGTACAGCAGCAGAAAATATGGCCAACTAGGACTGGTAAGTAGCACAGAAATGCTTATCAGCTTATGGATTAAACGAATGTAATAAGTCACGAGCGCAAAGTAGTCGCCGACTTGATTTTTAAAAATTCCTTCGCATGTATTAACAGCTAGCTGCACTGAAAAAAAAATAATATCATCGTTCCCGCTTAAAATATCGTTCGTCGAACAACTCCAAAGCAAGTAAAAGAGGCAGCGAGTCCGCCATTCGTCAAATTTGTTTTGACTGTTTTGCTTTGGTTTATTTTGTATTTTCGCGCGAAACTTGAAACGTGATTGGTCTGGAAGCCACACGGAATACCCGGAATTTGAAACCGGAATTTTTGGTCGAAGGGAAAGCGCCCACTGTTTACTCTAGGACCAGTCGCTAAACACTTAATATTTACCTTGAAACTGCAAAAAGTACTCTCGACAAGTTCTATACTCTTCCTCCAGAATGGTTGTTGTGAGTTTCACCTCCAAGAGATTGAACTCTTTCAGAATGTCCTCCGTCACAAGTAATTTCTGTGCCATTTCATTAAGGTGGCCTGTACGGTAGTCTTCCCATAGCTCATCAAGGATCTGCAGCGAGCCACATTCCACTGTTATGATCAGACTTCCACAATCTGTACGCACAACCATCGCTTTTCTGATTCTTGCCATATAGTTTTCAAAATCACTGAAACTCTCCGGTGTAGATAGGTTGTGAACTTGAAGGTACTTTTCCGCAATGCGGTTTAAAAGTTGCTGTGTGGCATTCGCAACACTTTGGTTAGTTAATGTGGTCACCAAACTTGTTGCCGACCCATCGATATCTTGTTGCTGACTGGATGAAGATCGTATTTCCGAATCATGTAAGGAAAACTGGGATACCTGTGAGGTAACCACCATCCCTATATTTTCGCCGTCAGGTCCTGGAACGAGCTCAGCGTCAATGTGGATTCGAAGTCGAGCGGCTGTCCGAGATTAAACCAACATGGTTATTAGAAAATCAGTTAACGGTTCATATAGAAATCACGATTTTTTAAAAATCATACTTCCAAAAGCTTGTACCCAGGTATATGGGATATATATGTTTTGTTAATAAGTATTTCCAATACATATTTTTGTTCAATTATTTATTTTGTTAACCTTCACTACATTTTGAATAAAACGGCAGACAAAAATTTGTCACTTCTAAGGTCATGAGTCAAGGAAATGAAACTATATTATTATTAGAACCAAAAGCCAAATTTACTCTCTTTAGACGTTATAAAGGAGGCTAAGAGAAAACTGAAGTAAAAACATCCGTTTGCATAAGAATGAATCTAGATTTTAGAGCGAAGTCAAATAGCGGCATTGGAACGTGTTCCCAAATATGATAACAGCGGCCTTAATCACCGTCTTGTCTAATCGTCTTCGGCCAATTTTTTATCAATTTCATGTCTTAAAAGAACAAAATTTATTTTTTAAATATTCAAATCTGAACATTTAAAAAGGTTCAGAGGTTACTGTTCAAGGTATCGAATAAAGAGCCTGTTTTCATGGAGGGAAAATGAACCGGCCAGCCGGGTGGGTATAAGCCGCCTACTCGGGCTTAAACATAGCCTGGGGTGCCTGGATGGCGAAGTTTGAACGGCTGATACTTCACTGTCTCAGAGCTCGGTTAGGCAAGCTAATTCACACATAAACCAGAGATGAAATGAACTTTCCAAAAAAGTAGACTTGATTGACATCGGTGTTACCATAACAACGATCTGATGATGTCATGGTTTCTAACTAACAAATAGTCCGGTCAATCTATCAATGATATTTGAACTCCAACCCACCACAAATTGCAATACCGCAGAATTCTGAAAGTAGCGGGCCCCCGAAAGTAACGCCAATTTTCGGACCTATAGTAATTCCAAAAGTAACGCACCATCCGAAAGTAACGGTTCAGAAACAACTGAATTGGGAAGTACTTCTCTTAATTTACAATACGCAGCCAGTTATTGTAGCTTTTAACTGCTATAAATCTCATTGCTTTTCCATCTAGGTTTTTTCATTTTTATCTTCAACATATTCATTAAAACCTGACTTAAATATTTGTTTCAAGCAGAGAAGGCTAGCGTTCCCCCAGTCAATGATGGCAGTTAGAATACAGACAATGTGTCATCAAATAAAAGCTGAATGCGTTAATGTCAATGAAAACAACACCGGATTGATTCCTATGAACTTCTCTGAAGGAGCAAGGGTTAAATCCACATGACATTTAAACTTACGTTTCACAGGATTTTCCGTTCGCATGGCTTGAACATCTGCTTTTATTTCCTTTACGTCCGATCCTACATTTCCAAGACCAGTTTTCACATCTTTAACATCGGTCCCGACTTCTTTCACTTCAGACTCGATTTGTTTAAGATGATCTTCGATTTGTTTAAGATGATCTTCTATCTGTTTGAATATTATAGCAGCAGCTTTCTCTCTCTTTAACTCATCTTCTAGCTGTTGAACCCGAGCTGTGGGAAAGTCTTCTTCACATAGCTTTCCAATGTCATCAATCTTGCAAGTCTCTTGCCCCAGAGCAGCAAAAGCATCTTTGGCCAGCAACAAGAATTTATCTAGAGTAGTCTTGTCAATTTTCTTTGTACTGATTTGGTGACAAAGGGTGTTTCGTAGTAAGCGAAGCTGATCCAGAGCTAAAGCAAATGTCTCAGCTTGGTTTCCAGATGGGCTCAAAACGGAGGGATGAAATGTTCCACTTGGTAAACTATGGGGTTTTACATAAAGCGTGTTTAGAGTGGCCACACCTCCACTCCCATCTGGCATGGCAAAGGTTTTAGCGAATAGAGTGGCTTTAAACAGAGCTGTGCAGTCCCACTCCTCAATGAATTTATTCAGAGTGGGTACTTTTGCCGCGCCACCCTCGTTACTCAGGAACAAGTTTAGAACTGTTCCAGAGTTATCCCACTTTTGGCCGCTATGTTTAGAAGCCACTAAGGTGTCCCACATGCACACAAACACTTTGCGCAGGACAGTCGGAAATTCATCAAGCACAACAGTGGAGAACTTAAAAAAATTAAGTTGCTCAGAAGAAAACGTTGCCATTGCCAGCTGGTATACAAACTAAGACTCCTCAATTAAGCCAAGTTAAAACTTGACTAAGTACATGTTTAAATCAGGTGATTACAGCAATGAACATTGAAACCTGAAAACAAAGGAGAAACTTAATTAGTTTTGTTTCGTCTGTCTGTCTTTCTTTCTTTCTATCTGTGCAATTTAGGCACTCCAAAATATATTGGAAACTCACTGCTACATGTATAAATTTATTTTGTATGTTTATACTAAATCTTTACTCAAACTAATCTAGCCGATAAATAACAATGCATTACATAGGCTTGATTTTAACAACTTTAATTTACAGCCCTCCATTGAGGGCCTAGGTTTTCTTGTTACAAAATGGCCTGGCCTGCCAATACTGGTTAGCATTATTTCGGCTCCTAGGACACAAGGTCTTGACAATATCCTATAAATGTTAACCGTTTAAGCCCCAATAGTGATCAGCATCAAATTTCTCCTTGTAAATTATATCATTGCTTTATCGATCAGAGAGGTCATGAGAATTAAGGATATGATCACCTAAGATGAATTCTCAAGATATTTGAACAACTTCTCCCCACTACTGCTGCAATAAATATGTACGGGGACAAGTAAGGAGAATTTGTATTTTAATATTATGAATTAAAGGTTAAGCGAATTTGAGAAAATTTGGAAGATTTTGCATAGTTTTGAGGAATATTTGTGGGTTAAAACTACATGTGATTGTTGGGAAATTTAAATGACTGCCCGGTTGACACGTGAGAGTGAGAGTGACTAAACGATAGCACAGAATCCGAGGGAGAGTCGATCGATGACGGCTATGTGTACTAGTATGGCTTCCCAAATGATCGTGATAGAAATCCTTTCAGTATATTTATGAGAGATGAAGAAGTACTACAAAATGATGGCACAGACACCAATGAGTCAGGTTTCACTAATGTGCACGAAAAATATTATTAATTGCTCAAGATGGTCCCAAATAGTGTTTGTTTATGCGGAAGACTTTCAAATTTGTCACTTTTTGCATTTGTGAATTAATTAATATTTTAGCCTTTTTAAGTGCTTTTTTTCTCTTCTTCATTATAAATTATTAGCACTGAGAAAGAGCACCTCCCCAAACTCCCATATAAATATGACGGAGTGCCTGTCAAAAAAATTCGAAAAACACCCTAAAAGATACCAGAACCTAATGTTTGATGGCTGTAGCTCAAATGGATTTTTACCCCTCAAGGGTACTGATTCTAAAACAACACAAACTGACACATTCACAATTTGTAACAAATGAGACAACAACCTGAAAATCCACTTGACTAAAAAAATAGTTCTTATCCTATTTTTTGGCTCAATACACTAAAAGGTACTACAATTATTTTAACAGTGTACATTTAAGATTTCAGATTGTAGATTGGTACCCTAAGCTGTACTGAATCTACAAATTTTGACCCCTTTAACATATGACAAGCACCCCTGTCATTTTTATATGGGAGTCCCCCCTGGAGAGAGCCCAAGATGTCGCAGATTGATAAGTGATGATGCTGCTGTATAATGTGTGAACTATGCCTTGAAAGATTGAAAAATCAGCCAAACTGAAGATTCTTTCTGTTTACAATATTGATGCCCTGTTAATAATAATTTAATAGCTTTATTAATTATTACATTATTGTGTGGATATTTTGAGGATTCAGCTAGAATGAGAACACGGTGGAAGCTCTCATACCTGGGGGGGGGGGGGGGGTACTCAACAAAGTTGAGTCGGGGGTGCTCCCCCCCGAGGTCCAAACCCTACCCTTTCAAATACCGTTTTTGACAATAGATAGATAGATAGATAGATAACTTTATTTATACACGGTAATTCCATCAGCTTAAATTATCATAATCAGCTAACTACCTAACTTCCTAACTACAAATAAGAGGTACAATATAAAAAATAAAAACTGCTTTTCATGGAGGCCGTGTTCAAAATAAAGGTACTCCTTTGAAAATGGTACCCCTTTTATATACCTTTCAATGAAAATGGTACCCCTTTCATATAGCTTTTACATGCGTCTGTTTGATATATTTTGAAAGACCCTTTTTATAATACTTAAATGGCAGTTTCCCTACCTTTTTTATGCTTCAACGGCGTGTTTTCGCTACCCTTTCCTGTTCTTTGTGAAATCCCTACCCTTTCATATACTTCAACTTGTAAAATCCCGACCCTTTCATATACCTCCAGCCTCAAAAAGGTACCCCTTTCGGGCGGAGCATCCCCGTATAACCCCCCCCCCCCCCCCCCCCGGGGCTCTCGTAAGTGGATACCCAGTCGGGATGTGAAAAAGTGTAAGTAAGTGTAAGTGGCCACTAGAGGTGTAAGGGATAGATGGCCGCTTATGGGAGCTTGCCCATATAACAATAAACATTGGGAAAGCAAAAAAAAAAAAATGACTGTATTGAATAATTTATTTTACATTTTAATGCCTTATGCAATGCTGGGATAATGGCGATAGTACTGTATACAGTACTGGGCATACTGCAGAACTACTTCAGTGTAGTACTGGCCGTAATAGCTATAGGCCACTCCAAAAAATACCATAATAATCATTTATGTGCAGGCTATGTGCGGTCGTAAGTAGAGCTGTCCGCTCATGAGTACTTTTTTTGGTGTCAGATGAATTCTTTCTCCTTATGGGGTGTAACTACTCTAAATGTTATAAAGAATCTCAAAAAACTTGGTAAGGAATCAGTTAAACGATTGTCTGGGTCAGGGATGCAGAAAATAATTATGCTTCCGGGTTCCAAGGCTTCGAAATCTCCTCCGTTTAAACCATCAACTCGTAACCCTTGTTAATTTACCTATCAAAGTGGCATGATGCAATGCTGTCCATACAGCACTGGGAGTGGATCACAAAAGCTAGCATGTAAGTCTTAAATGCTCCTAACAACGCCGTAATTATTATGGCCGCGTCGCATTATATTCCATGCACAGAATTCAATACATGCACTACTTTCCCGACTTCAATAAGCTGAATGAGCCACCAAAGATCGAAGCAGAAATCGAATAGCACATAAAACTTGCTTCTGTTTGTGTTTTACTCACCGCTAGTGCATTATTCTCGCTGCTCTTGAGTATGATTATCGCTCGGGTTAGATGCACAACTTAAGAATC
>JAJGOT010000322.1:147500-462500 GCA_022457155.1 Cladopsammia gracilis
GTATCCTTACCGTAGTAGCTGGGATGTAATAATTTTCTTTCAGTCTCCAATTCAATGTTTAGTTGTCTATTGAAGCAGCCTCTTGAAAAATCGGCGATCTCCCGGATTCTGATTTTTTTTAGGTTGGCATCTCTGGAACAGGTACATTTGTACGCCTGGGGTCATCAGAGATACATTTACAAAACATCCTTACATCAATGTTATTACCCTTGCAGTTTGAATTGTGTCTGTGTTAAAATTATTTCCGGGGGGACTCACATGTGAAAAGGATGGGGATGCCTGTCGTCTCGCTTAGGGGCGTAAATAACAGATTTGGGTCTAACTTAGGGTGTTCAGGATAAAACGCCACTAATTTTAGCGGTCAAGGTATCTTTTAGGGTTGCACGCAAAAAAAACATCATTGTAGCCCATACTTGTCTGTCTGTTTTAAAGTGATATCTTTTAGGGGTTAAATAAAGCTCCAGCCACGCCCAGTATGGTCTCTTTTAAGGGTTTAATTCAAATTTTCCGATGAGCATCCCAGTCCTGAGCACTCGCCTAACAGCTCGTGTTTCACCCTACACTTCCTTCGTGCTCGCGTCACTTTCTTGCATGCTTTATCACAGAACAAAGCACGCTCAAGCCTTTTTTATTAGTTTAATAGAAGGGACTTGAGTAAATCTTTTGAATTATAAAAGGAGCATAAATTTACCAAGAATGAGTGAGCAGAGAATTACTTTTCTCTCAAGTTTACTTTCAACTGACAACTACATCTACTAGCCAACCACAAACAATATAGTGAATTCATTTAATTAAATATAATTTTCCTTTATACAAGAGTGCTTGGTAAGTTTGATAATTATACAATGTACCAATTGCAAGACGTCTGACATACATGTACTGTGAATACACACAAGGGGACTTGTCCATGACACCTACATGTACCCCTTTTTTTATCAAAAATCTTTCTATGGTGACTTGTCGCATTAATTATGACTAGTTTGAATTGGAGGGACAATTCCCTGCTGGGACCAAAGGGACAAAAATCATGCAACAAGTGTCCTTGTGTGTATATATGGAACTCAGTTTTGCAACTAGTCTCTGTATTCAGTCCCCTCATATTTGGACACTATAATGGTAGTTGTCTCTTTATATGTGCCTTGCTGTAGGATTTTTTGAAATAAGTAACAATCTCAGGTAGTAAAGTGATGATTTATACATGTAAATTGTCATGGTCTTTGAATAAATCCCCTAATGTGAAAACAATGATTTTGTTAAAATATCAACTTCAACAATAAAATTATCAATTTGTCAAAACACATTCGACAAAATCAAAGTCTTCATGTACCCATCGAGAGGCTTAATAACTGATAAAACAATGAAATGTTTTAGACTATAGTTGGTTAATTACCAACATGTTAATGCCCTCCACAGTCTTTTTCTTTACAGAAATAAAACTGGAAACTTTGCCAGCAGTTCCATTGTACATGTATCTTGGGAGATGGAAATCAAATTGTATTGTTTACTGTTGCAGACAGGTGACAAATGTCAATAATGAAGCCAAGACAATGTTGCTTTCAACATACTGGTTAGATTGTTCTTTGTGAGGTTTGAATTTGTGCTGCTGACACCATCTTGTGTAACAGTATGCAGGTCACGATCAGGCTAATACATATATCAGTTTTTCTCAATTTGCTTTTTGTGTATCGTAGGGGTATACAAAATGCACCAATACATTTGTATAACTGTAATTGCTGCAATTGATATTAAAACAAGGTTTTAATATCTACTTTTTTGGGATTTAAATAAAATTAATCATTTTAAAGAACGAACATGCAGGCCAAACATGGCTGTATATTAGAGATGTTTCAGTAAATGAGATGACAGTTCAGTAAAGACAGTCAATGGTAGCTCTATTTTTATTGCCTAGATGTTAGGGTTGCCCAATATAGCCCCTAGGAAATAATTAGGATAAGACAATAGTGACGAGACAACAGTTCAGTAAATATAGTCACGACAAGACGACAAAGATGAGACAGCAGTTCGGTAACCAATATAGTCAGTAGCAAATAATAATAGGGATTTTATTTATAGATTTTAAGCGTTAATAACCGTAATAATAATAATATAATATTGAAAAAAGGGGGGAGAGGGGGTTTTGCCTTTGGGTCCCAATTGTTGACTGACCCATTGCATAGAACTCAATAAATACATAACATGGAAATGACAGCAGCACAATAAATGACTGTAAGCTATACAATATTGGCTTAAATTTTTGGATGCTGAGGAAAAAATGATTGTAGAAAATGACTATATACATTAGAAATTCATATTAATTGACTGATTACATGGTATGAATTAATAGGTATGAGCTGCCAATAAGAATAATTTACTATATTAATGCTAAGAGGATTGTAAAATATTTTTCATAATGTGTTATCTTAGAAGTTGATGAGGTGTTTCTTGATGAGATATACACCAACAAAGTTGCAGATAGAGGAAGAGATCTATGATAACAAGGCAGCTGGATTCTTTTCTTTTATGCGATTGACAATGTCCATTGTAGACTGGAGTCGTAGTTTCCCGGTTAGACAAGTTGGACTACAAAGTTAGGAGGATGCTATTCATGGCCATGAGACAGTTTAGTTTTGACTATTCTGTATTCGCTTAATTACACACACATATGGTTTTTCCAGTATCTCATTGTTACAGTATAAAAAGAAAAGACACCTATGCTGGGTTCAAATAAAAAAACCAGTATAAACAATCAACAGGTTATGATTTTAAGAGCAATGAGGAAAACAATCCATTTATTTTGGTTTATAAATTTTTTTTTAACATTTTTGTCTGATTGATTTAATAATTACATGCAGTAGAGATATCAGTTTTTATTGTGATTAGATTGTCAAACAGTGTTAAAAACAGAGGGATGCGAAACCAACTCAAAGCAACCATGTAATCAAGTTATATTCATTTTTTAATATTAACCTCTATATTTTTAATTATTTATACGCAGTAGATATCAGTTTTTATTTTGATTAGACTAAAAAGGATTGGAAAAACAGATTTTTGTGAATGTAGTATAAAGTCATTATGTAATCATACCTTAACCATTTTGCAATTTTAATTTTTATCCTTTAATTTAATGATTTAAACCGTAAGCTATCATAATAATTATGAAAAATTAAATATAAATCAAATGACTAACACTGGGTGGGATCTATAAGAGGAGAGAGGGCTGCGTTTACATGTAGATTTGGGGATTTTGGTAACAATATTATGGGGTTTGAGTTTTTATTTTTTTTTTCCATTTTATTTATTTTTTTTCCATTTTATTTATTTTGCCATTAACCACATTAAAAAATATATATGTATATATAATAATAATAATAATAATAATAATAATAATAACAATAATACAACACACTAGATATTAGATATATTAGTTTAGATATATTATGCTTTAAGAAATTTTAATTATTTGATTACTTCTTTAGATTAATTATTTTTACTATAGTAATGGTAGATATAGATATTAGAGACCATAATGAATTATCACCAAGGACCTTGTTTTTTTAGGTGGGGGGTGGGGAACAGGATAGAGGATGGGGTGAAGGGGGCGGGGGGGGGGGGGGGTGGGTGGGTTTGGGTTTTGTAAAGGAAAGGTTAATTGTGTATATAACTTTGGGAATTTTTGTGAGTAAATTGAGGGTGTCTGAGTTATGTATGTGCTCTAAGGAGTACTTGTTTTGCGATAAAAAGTGGGCAGATGTAGGAGAAATAGTAAAATTTTGGTTAGACCTTATTAGGGTAGGTAGATTTTGGGAGGATTCAAAGATACAATTACACAAAAGACCAATAGTAATACTGCGTGCATTTTGCTAACTAATAACGCTTTTGATATTTGGTCGAAAAGAACATATGCAGGCAAGGCTCCCAGGGGAGTGGGAAAATGTTTTGGGTACAGTAGTCAGGAGTAGTGAATTTTGGCTGCGATTAAAGGGTCCGGCATAGAGCTATTGAGTTAGGGTATATGGGACTTAAGTTTAGGTATGAGTAGAATATGTTATAACTTCTTTTTTAATTTTTTATTAGGCAACAAGGAACATTAGTGGAAAAGAAATAAAACAAGGGGAACAATAGCACAAGCAGATACAATAAAGATAGAAAATCAAAGGACTAACTTGGATATGAAACATTAATCCGTAAAACAACCAAAAGATGAAATGCAAGTGCAATATATCAACAAGTAACTGTTTTACAGAATAAATAAAAAAGGAATTTTTGAACATAAGGAAGTGTCTATTTTTCAATCTATTTTTACAATTAGTTCATCGATTTTTTTTTTGTCCATGCTGCTTGCCATCAACTGTAATTGTGCAGCTATTCGTTTTGCCTTTATGACCACCTTATTGAGTTTGAGTGCCTTTGATCTCAACTCTAACATTTCTTTACCATATAACTCAAGACGGCCCCTTGCAACCACCGGATTTTGCTTCTCATTATTTTCATACTTTTGTAGTTCTCTCAGGGCCTGCCTAACCTTACTCCTCTGTTCAGGTGTAATCTAAAAACAATAAACGAGGTGTGAGGGATATGTAAGATATTTGCGTGGCATTTTATTTATATACTAAAAATACATACATTAAAGTAATGGCCTTCTCTTCGACTCCAGCGCACTAAAGATAGGAGATTGTCGGGAAAATAAAACTGGTTTAGGATGTGTACCCGATCACAACAGAACGACCACAGAACACAAATAACTCCATTCGAATTGTAAATGATATAAAATGAATGTACGGCTCCATAAAGCGCATCATCTGTGCGTGTAATGGTGCAAGAATATCATAAACTATTCCAGACTGTTTGGTTACCGTAAACACTTTTCAGAAAAAAACGAGAGGGTTAAATGGGTTCACCCATATCAAGAACACTTCGTTGCGATTTTCCTATAATGTAACACATACTTAACATAGTAGGCTATTTGAATTGAGAATTACTCACCTTGAACTCATGGTTTTGACGAAAACGATGGCTCCTATGAAATTCAGCGACAGAGAAATGCAGACATTTTGTGAAAAAAAAGATGCCTCCAAAACACATATTTTTTAATAAACATTTGCCATGTTCTTAAAACTAATGATATGACGAGAAAGAAGACTAAATTTTCTTTATTGTGGGCCAAATAAAACGATAAAATTTGCAGCCGATTGGAAAATATCGCTATTTTACTTACCGAAAGAACGCAAACGCCGCCGTCAAATTTGATTTTCCCGCTGGCGGGAGAAAAAGGCTCATTCGGACCGGATGTGATGTCATATTTTGTTGGATGATTCAAACACACAAAAAGTGCCAGGCGCCGCTGAGTGCTCTGCCCCTCCCCTGGTGCTATTGAAATAAGTCTTCGTAGGAATCAATGCAATTTACGCATCTTAAAATCCCTTCCTGTTCTATAACACAAATCTTCTAAATTGATTAACTGCAGTTTTTTTAAAAAAGTGGCCCCGGTAAAATTCACGAAGTGATTCTCGTTCTTTTTGTCATTCTCATTTTCAAACAGGTACACTCTTGCATATGGGGAACGCTATGGGCATCCACTACGCTTTTTTTTTTCGCAGCGTAGCTAACTTTGCCATCCCGTCATAAATACGTAATATACAGACCCCAAATGACAAAACCTTTACCTTGAATAAACAAAGACATTGTGTATATCATTCAACAAAACTTTATTTAATACGAATTCAAATAAAATAGTCTATTTACAAATACAAATTCAATTAAATAGGTAATAAGTAAATTATATCTTCATTAGAAGTACGTGCCGAGAATATACTGGAGTGATATAAAAATGTATTTTACTTGATGATAGCATCATTGGAAGTAATATACCGCGTATAGCGTTCTTTCACGCGATTGCGAAGGATTGTCTGCTCTGACTCGAAGTTGTATTGCTTACAAGATATATCTCACTAAGGTGCAGGATTGCGGAAAACTAGTTCAATGAGATGGAAATCATATTTCTATCTCATTGAATAACAATACATCCCATTGTATCATGCTTTGTTCTAAAAAACTGAATCAATTCTCTGCAATCCTGCACCTCACTCACATATCTTTAGACACAGAACAAACGACATCAAGACGCAAGTAATATGGATATTGACGAGAATACCAAAAAGAATTGCAAAGACCATATATATATATATATATATATATATATATATATATATATATATATATATATATATATATATATATATATATATATATCTACTGGCAATACGCCGCACAAGTTATTACCACGTTCTGAATTCTGCGAGGTCATTCATAACACTAACGTGCCCATACACACATTTCAATTTCATAAATGGGAAAACCGTTAACAGTAAGCTCACTGTAGTGGCTAAATTAACGCAATGTACATAAAATACGGGATAATGACCCATACTTGTCCAATACTCTGACAAATTTATGCATAGCATTGTACTGTTCTACATTGTGCTTTTCTTTAAACCGTGAAATAGTTACTAAGTTAGTTGGCACTATTAGACACCAATTCGACTGTTTTCTTTTGTTTAGTTTTTTCTAATTTTGATTAATTGCTAGATACTGTTTCACGGTCTCAGTAAAATCAATCTATTGGGCCGTTCTAGAATGTATTGTTAAACTATTGTTATGGTCATATAATACAATGCTATGGATACATTTGTCCGAGTATTGGACAACCCTCACGGATGACAATGTTTCATTCGCAAAGCATGCTTGGAAGGGTGTTATGTCTTCCTTTGGTTAGGCCGTTATGCGTGTCTATGCCAGATTACCTAATTCACCCCCAATCCTTTCTTTTTAAGTCCAGCTTGTAGATTTTATCATGAATCAAATAAATATGAGCAAAATTGTGGTAGCAAATTATTAGCAAAATGCAAACATTCCAGAGATTTTGAATGATTTAGTTTCCTGGTGTAGGCAGGCCCATCTTTATAGGGCTTCTTGTTTAGTGTATCCAAGGCTTGGGGGTGAATTTTGAGCAATCATGAATAAGGCCTAATCACTTTCACTTTCGCTTCGAACGCGCCTTCTAACTCTCCTTCTCTTTTGTGGCCGTGGCCTGATGTTCTTTTCACTCTCCTGCACTTGAATCTCCTCCTTGTCCTCCTGCTCCTCGTCCTCTTGCTCCTCGTCCCCCAGCTCCTCTCCTCCAACAGCGACCTGCTCAGCCATCAGAGCCCAGGCTACAAGTTTCCTTGGCTTTGGTCTTTCTGAGGGATGCCCCTCCCCTCTTGGTACACGAGGTCTCACATCCTCTTCCCTGGATAGGTCAATGTTGCGTTGTAGCCTATCCATTAAGGCATCTGCACGCTTTGACCTCCAGATTGGACGCCTAACCATCCACTGGCCACTGTTTTCTCCCACACCATTTTCTTCATCGCTGACATAATCATAGCTTAGCTCCTTCAGCAGGTTTTTGTCTTGGCCCCTGGCCACTTTTATCCGTGCACTAAAAAGCTAAAAAAGAAAACAAAATACTATCAATATAGGTACTACTTATTTTTTTATCTTTGTGCCTGGCATTTTGTGATAAATATTTTTCTACATAATTCCAGAGAAAATAAAAGAGAGTCCCAGGAAGCTATAATGCCTGTTGCCTGTGATTAATCTTATTACAGTCAAAATACTCAGCGCGTTCTGCTGATTATTTGGGAATGACTTTTACTAATCGGGAACGGATTGCATTATTGAAATCAAAATACATATAACATTCAAATTTTAAATTGATTATTGGAATCTACCAACGGTAGCCTCATCCGAAATAACGAATGTTACATGCTTAGAGCAACCATCAATATAGATACATGTAGTGAGTGAATGTATACATGTAATAACACATGTCCTTTGACAATTTAGGTGAAGCTGGAGACTATGTTTTTTGTGGGCACTGTAATACACGTGTTGCTAAGAAGACACTTCATGAGCACCAGAGGCTGGGCCTAACTGAACCTTTTGTTGCTGACGATTGTGGTGCTCCTGATGAAAATGTTTCTGATGTTGAGGATGGTACAGAATTGAATGTGACTATAGACGCTCTTGCTGATGAGATTGAAGAGGATGATAAAGACAGTGATCAGGATGAGCCAGCTTCCTTGTGGGATGATGAGGATCAACTTTTCTTCAGTGACTGTGAATATCCAGATTGTGAACCTGCTTGTACCAGTGGTTGTGCTACTGCTGAAGTAAGTTGTAATACTCATTCATGTTATACATATAACATAAGCAAACACATCAAACACGTACAGTGCAGCTCAGAAATAAACGACCAACGCACACGCAAAACACATGCACGTTTTTTGCGTAAACACATTACAAAAAGCGCATTTTGGAAATGCGTTTATAAAGTGCGCTTTTGCTTTTGTTATTCATTGCCATAATTTTGCTTTATGTAGCATTGTTTTCCTAAAGGCTGCTTTTCACGTGCGGGGAAGTTGTCAATACTTTCCTCGCGCGTGTAATGCTGCTATTCCCGCGGGCAGTACGGTAATGCGTTTGAAGCGTGTTTTTGTGGTCGTTTATTTCTGAGCTGCACTGTAACACGCACATGAGCTTTGTTTTTATAAATATTGTAAAATTTTGCCTCAAATTGTCAAAATACCTGTGTTAAAACAGTGTTGTATCTTTGTTGGACATTTTGAAGCTTTTAGCAATGAAGGAACAACAAAGACAAATCAAAGAAGCCAATCAAATAGTCTATAAACAAGCCGCCATCTTGGTTAACCTTAGTAACAAAGGGGAGAAGGCCCTGGAGACAAGGTTGATACCTAACTTACACAATATGGAACGTGTTATATCCGGGATTAATTATGATTCTGTTTATAGCACTGTTAATTTGTGTTTTGGTCATAAAGAAAAGAGAATGGGGGGGGGGGGGGGGGGGGGCTTAATAGAGGGTTTACAGTAGTTCTACTGCACAAGGTACATGTACAGTGTGTCTAGGATACAGCATGTTACTGGTTTTGCAAGAACTAATCTTTTCCAATGTGGGGAGAGTTATAATTATGTGAATTTCTAATACATGTACATGTATTATTTTTAGGACTGTGATCAAGATAGTGATAGTGATGGACATGAAAATTTTGAATATTGTGAAGAACAACAGCCTTATGAAGCAAGTGAATGTCATCAGAAACATGGAGTATCATTAGAGTCAAGAGTCCTTGTTTTGTTCCTGTTCCTCTGGCAAACACTGTATAAAGTTTCTGATCATGGAATTCTTGTGTTATTGAAATTTTTGCGGCTTTTTCTAACAATGATTGGAAATGTGGCTAAGGCTGATGTCCTAGTTAAGTTTGCGGAAAGTTTACCACAGACACTTTATTTGGCCAAATGTTACATTGGACTTGTACAAGATGAGTTTGAGAAATTTGTTTCTTGTCCAAAGTGCTGTACATTATACAAAACTGAGGACTGTGTGATAAGGAAAAGCAACGGACGGATTGTTTCAAAGAAATGTGACCATGTCCGATTCCCAAATCATTCTCAGAGAAGCAGACGGAAGCAGTGTGGAGCATTCTTAATGAAGAACATGCGATCAAAGAATGGCTCCTTATTCCTTCATCCCAAGAATTTATATTGTTTCAAGAAGTTGTCAGACTCGCTGAGGTCACTGCTAAGGAGACCAGGATTTCTTGAAAGCTGTGAATCATGGAGAAAGAGAAAGCCAACAGCAGATTCCATGGCTGATGTTTTTGACGGAGAAGTCTGGAAAGAGTTCTTAGATTTTGATGGAAATGCATTCTTCTCAACAGCAGGAAACTTTGGAGTTATGCTCAATGTTGACTGGTTTCAGCCATACAAACACACTAATCACAGTTGTGGAGTAATTTATTTAGTACTGATGAATCTTCCAAGGGAGGAGAGGTTTAAACCAGAAAATGTCATTATGGTGGGGATTATACCAGGTCCTAAAGAGCCAAAGGGTAATATCAATTCTTTTCTGAAACCTCTCGTTGATGAACTGATAGACTGTTGGGATGGTGTTATCATTGAGGATGCACTTCTACCAGGAGGCATGTTCAAGCTTCGGGTCGCACTCTTGGCATTACGCTGTGATGTACCAGCTACTAGGAAATGTGGAGGATTTGCAGGTCATTCAGCGGCAAAAGGTACTTATAATGTTAATATCATCATTTCACGGTATAGCCTATTCAAACTCTGCCATGTCCTGTTCTTAACTGTGGTTTTGTTAAACTCAAAGCAAAGATAGCCTTTTTGAATTCGTAACCACATGTAATCACCACAGCAGTCACAGAAGCAGTCAGATGGGGTTTTGCCAAGGTGTAACTACAGCTTAGAACAGTACACTGTAAATCAACCAAGGCAAACTTTTGGCATATACATGTACAGATGTAGTTTCAAGTGGTACTTGCATACAGTATGTGATTTTTTCAACCAGGAAAAGAGGTTGAAAAAATTCTTGAGTAACAAAAGTGACAGTATTTGAATGCAACTGACAGTTGCTATTGAGATAATTTACTTTTCCACCCGACAGAATTTAGTATTGTTTGAATTCTTAGGTTGTAACAAGTGCTTCAAGACGTTTCCACGGACCGCTTTTGGGTCAAAACCTGATTTCTCTGGTTTTGACACAGACACCTGGGAAAAGAGAACAAATGAGCTCCACAGAACACATGCAGACTCTGTGCGTTTTGCTAGGTGCCAAAAAGAAATTAGCTCTGCTGTTCGCAACACTGGAGCAAGGTACTCAGTCCTGTTTCAGTTGCCATATTACGATGCTGTGCGCTTTGTTATTATTGATCCAATGCACAATCTTTTCCTTGGTTTGGCCAAAACAACCTTGAAGGTCTGGAAGAAGAAAGAATTGATCAAGGATAAACATTTTGACTTGTTGCAGAGGAGAGTTGATGCTATTATTCCACCACCAGAAATTGGAAGGATCCCTTCAAAAATTTCCACAGGATTCAGTGGATTTACAGCAGACCAGTGGAAGAATTGGGTTTGTTACTATTCAGCATTTGCATTAAAGGGAATTTTACCTCGGGAACATTACGATGCGTGGATGTGTTTTGTAACCGCATGTCGCTTGATATGTTGTCAGTCCATAACAATGGCACAGTGTTCAGAGGCAGAATCAAATATCATAGAGTTTTGTAAACATTTTGAGAGACTATATGGTACTGAGACGTGCACTCCAAACATGCACTTAAGTTGTCACCTTGTGGATTGCATTAGAGACTATGGACCAGTGTACTCGTTCTGGTGTTTCTCCTTTGAGAGGTATAATGGTATCCTTGGATCATATCACAAGAACAATCACAACATTGGTAAGTGGCTGTCATACACGTGTACATGTAGCTATGTGTTGAATCCCTGTGTACACAATCTCTGAAATCAATAATCGATGGAAATCGATAAAAATCTATATCACTTAATCAATTGATATTGGAAATCAATGACCAATCGATGAATGAAAATGTAGTGTTTTTAATTTGATCAATTGTTATTGATTTTCATTGATTGTGTATGCTGGGGCAGAGTGTTATGCAGCTCTAGCATAGCAGGCATCTAACAAGTTGAGCTTGTTGCTTGAATGATCTCTTGAGAAATTTCGAGAATGTTGTACACTTTCTTTCAGTTCAACAAGTATCGAAATTCGAGATGGAAGTAGAGTGGATAGTTTCGTACTTTTAAATACCAAACTTAAATTGTGTTTGCCGTTCATAAATTTCTATTTTATCAAGTTAAAAGAACAGAACAGCCAACAGAAACTATGGCCGACAAAGTTCACTGCCAATATATAATGTAAACATTGTGTCTTAGGATGCAGGTGTCTGGTGATACGTTTCTTGTAACTTTCGCTTGTGTTTATATGAATGTTTCTCAGGCGAAAATAACCTTGAAACTAACGGGTTCGGCTATATCAAAGGCGTAGAGTGAGGGTCGGATACCTTTTTGAGACACTTAGAATTTTATTTTCAATAAATTTTTAAGTGTAAAAAAGAAAATCTAAAATCCCCACTGAGGATTGAACCTGTGACCTCAGCTAGGCTTAGGCTTACATAGCCTACCATACCACTGTACCACCTAGCTTCTCGGGTTGCTTAGTCCTAAATTTAACTATATAAACTGCTACCCCTAACATCAACTGAAAGCTAACCGGTTACTCCGTTATATAAGTCTCAATAAGGTATCCGACCATCACTCTACGCCTTTGATATAGCCAAACCGGAAACTTACTTGGTCATTGAGCTTTGTACGTTGCGGGTATAGAGGAATATAAATCTCACTGATCGCCACATGTGTACATGTTGTGCATTATCAGGTTTCAAATTACTTGCAAATACAAAGCAGTTAGTTGCAAATACTCAAGATCAATTTGTGATGTCCTTGTATTGATCAAAGTGACATGTGCTGATGACAGCGGGCACCACATAATTACTATTGATTTGAAACTCAATCATCATGATTAAATAGTTTCGCAAAGGAAAACATGTATGTGTGCAGTTCTTTCCCATTTTCGCTCACCTTCTTCTGAAGATGGATTTCTGTCCGGTACTTGCAAGCAAAACACTAACTTGATTTAAGATTCATTTACATCATTTGTGTACGGTATTTTGTATATTAAAGTTCATACACAATAAGTGCACACGCTGAGCTCAAGGGATGATGCGAAATACTTGTGTATACATGTGTGAACGACTGTTATTCTTTCTTCAAGGAATAAATCGGTTACTCGAAATCCTTTTGGAGGTTGTATATTCTAAATTTCTAGATTCTTGAAACTCAATCCTTAATCCTCAATCTTCGAAATTCAAGTGACCCAAATTTCGAGGATCGAGTTTCGAGGATCAAGTCGAGACTGTTAACTTACATTTGAGCGGTACTATATAGAACTGTCAGTAAGAGTTGAAACCCATAACACCTATTTATGGCTGAGTACACCTCAATGTTATGGGTGATTGCAACAGTTGTACACTGTACAGCTGTAGGTTTAAATAACTCGCAAAGCAACAAGTCTGTTATATGTGTATACATCAATGCAAAATGTGACTCAAAACTTAATAACAGCCCTGATGTGAAGAATGATCAACTTTCCAAATCAACTTCATGTTCTGTGAGAAAACTTTAGTATGGGAAAGACCTATTCAGAGGGACTTGAATATTGGAGGGCACATTGCATAAGCATTGTTTTAAATAACAACATGGGTTATTTCTTTTAGGTGTCCAGCTGATGCGAAGATTTCTTCGAGACAAGGAGCTGCGCATTATGGATTTCCCAGATGAACAAAATGAATTCCGGACTCTGCTTTTGGGTGCACAGCGTGGTACTGTAGGTGAGATGCTGTGTTCAGAACAATCATTTGAAAGGTCAAATCTCGTTTATGCGGATCCTTCAACAGAGGACTTTACTTTAAGTGACAAACAAAGTAAAATGGTTGTTCCTTTGCCACCTGTCAAGAGAATTGCATTAGATGAAGACGATACATCTGAGCTGATTGAGATGTACAAGACTTTGCTCCCGAATTGTGAGATAGTTAGCACTCAAAGACTCTGTGACAGTTTCTCCCGAGTTCAAATCAATGGCAATATATATAGATGTTCCAGCAACTGCGGTGTTTCAGCCAAGTGGCTTAATGGAGAGCACAGAACTGGAAGAGTCCGGAGATTCCTAACTAACGATATGGTCATTAAACAAGGTCAGGGCAAAAGACGGAAGCTAACTTTTGTTCTTGCCGAGGTTGATTGGTTCATGAGCCACCCTGAGAAGCACTGGTATCCTGAGCCTATGGAAGTATGGTGTTCAGATTTTTCGGAAGTGTCGTTTATTCCAGTACAATGAATTCACAGCCAGTGTTTAACAGTGCAATACAAAGTTAAATTTAGACATGGAAGGGAAAAGGTGTATGTGACCATTCCATTAATTGGACGATTTTGTTTGTGAAGTACAGTGACCCATGTTTTAATATACTGAGTACATTTTCTATTAAGATGATCATGTAAACTTATGAGGTTCAAAATATAGCATTGACTGGATCAAACCACTGTGTGGACTTACTGTCTAAACCCTGAACTCCAAAACCCAGCTACTGATTGTGTTTTTCACTGATTGAGATTGAGATTGACTTCAGAATTTGCATGTTGTTGAAAGATGCAATATAAACTTACCCAACTGGATCAAATGGCCTAACCAGTTCAATTGGCCCAACTGGATCAAATGACCCAATCGGTTGCTATGACCCAACTGGTTAAATTGACTCAACTGCATCAAATGACCCAACCGAATCAAATTACCTAACCGAATCAAATAAGCCAACTGAATCCCCAACCGGTTCAAATAACCTGACTGGATCAAATAAGCCAACTGAATCAAATGACCCAACCAGTTCAAATAACCTGACTGGATCAAATGAGCCAACTGAATCAAATGACCCAACCGGTTCAAATGACCTAACCAGATCAAATGAGCCAACTGAATCAAATGACCCAACCGGTTCAAATGGTCCAACCAGATCAAATCACCCAACCAGATCAAATCACACAACCAGATTAAATCACCCAACCAGATCAAATGCCAAACCGGATCAAATGACCCAACCAGTTCAAATAAGCCAACTGGATTAAATGACTTTACAGGTTCAAATTGCCCAAACACATCAACTGTCCAATCTGAATCAAATGACTCTACCAGTTCAAATGACTCATCTCAGTCATCTGGGTCAAATAACCAAGCCCAATCAAAGACCCATCAGGATCAAAAGACCCAACTGAATCAAATGACCTATCTGGATTGAATGATGCATCTCAGTCATTTGGGTCAAATGGCCCAACCGGATCAAATGACACAACCAGATCAAATGACCCCACCAGTTCAATGACCCAACCAGAACAAATGACCCAACCAGTTCAAATAACCTGACCAGATTAAATGAACCAACCGCATCAAATGACCAAACTGAATCAAATGACCCAACTGGTTCAAATGACCTAACCAGATCAAATGAGCCAACTGAATCAAATGACCCAACCGGTTCAAATGGTCCAACCGGATCAAATCACCCAACCAGATCAAATCACACAACCAGATTAAATCGCCCAACCAGATCAAATGCCCGACCGGATCAAATGACAAAACCAGTTCAAATGAGCCAACTGGATTAAATGACTTGACCGGTTTAAATGACCCAAGTGGATTAAATGAACCAACCAGATCAAATGGCCTGACTGCATTAAATGACAACCAGATCAAATGACCTAACATCAAATGGCCCAACCGGATCAAATGATCAAAACGGATCAAATGATTCAAATGGCCCATCTAGATCAAATGACCTAAGTGGATCAAATGACCCAACCATATCAAATGACCCGAGCGGATCAATGACCCAACAAATTCAAATGACCCAACCGGTTTATGACCAGTTGACCCAACCGGCTCAGATGACCTAACCAGATCAAATGCTTAATGACATCAAATGACCCAACCGGCTTTTCTTCTAGGTCAGGTGATCCAGTTGACTAAAATTCAACATGTTTCTTATGATAACTTTTAAAGCATAACGCTGCCTAACGTTTAACTTAACTTTTCCGGAAAAATGCGTAAATTTGTGTTACATGCACCTTTATGACCTGTTGGTTAAGACGCCTGTAACTGCGTATCGTTCAACTTTACCCTTTCCGTAAAAAACACGTAAAGGTGTGTAAACTCCCACTTTGCGTTTCCCTAAAGACGCGTAAAGGTGTGTAAACTTTGATCTTAACATTGCCGTAAAAGTGCTAAAATTGGCGTTAAATTCAATTTAACGCTTTTTCTAAGACGAATTTAATTGGATGACTTTTGTTACTTTTGACTTTATGTAAAGACGCGTACGCATTAAATTGTATAAAGTTCAATTCAACTTTTCCGTTAAGACTCTAACTCTGAGACGCCATGTAAAGACAGTGAATTGGTTTGCTACGCAGGCTAGCTAGGCTTCCACCAACGCTAAAAACGTTCTTTCATATCGCCGTATAGATCAAATTTGAGGTAGTTCGCTTTAATAAATCAATGGTTCCTCAACGGAATGATTCACTTTCGTAATCTGCGGAGACGAAATTTACCGCAGTATACTATTAAGAAAATCCTAGAAAGATTCTGAACAGAGGGTATTCGGACGTATTCCATCGGAATATCCCAGAATACGTCACGTGTGGTGCGCATTCTGAATACTCTAGAATTCGTCGGCATCAGGAAGACGTATTCAATGCTAGAATATTCTTGAATATTCTGGTTTTCGCGCAGTGTCTGTGAGCGCTAGCGCAAAATCGAGCACGGTGACCCCCATTTTATACTGCATAAATTCAATCAGGACAGTGTTCCCAACGCAAATTTAAAAAGTGAGCAAAAATCTATGATCAGATTTTGCACAGTTTATAGAAATCCTACGAAGAAAGCCATTTTGGGTAGAGGACCGCACACCAAGCAACCGTCTACTGTTCGAGTGTTCAGTAAATTTGAAGCTTTTTGGACACGTTTTCTATGATACAGACGATTATACATATGTATAAAGTCAACTTATACGCGAAATATCAATATGCAGTGGAAATATTGAGCATATTAGCTTCACGCGGTTATTGCCTGAAAATGCCTTTAAATACTGTATTCGTCAGCAGTATACCACTAAAACGAGCACGGTGACCCCTCATTTTTGTTGCAATTTTGGAACCTTCATGACTTGTTCAATATTTGTGCCAAGTTTCATTACAAATCTATGACAAATTCTTTTTCCAGGGAATTACCTTAAACACAGGCATTTTGGAGAATCGGTACTAGGATTTCGAATAAATTAACAAAATAATATCAACATAATCGATCAAATGATTAACAGCTGACCATAGCGCACCCTGGATCCAGAGGTCCGTTCTCTGAATATCATGAGTGAAATTAACCGCATAAACGGTTAGAAGAAGCTCGCGAGACGGACCTCTGGTCACTCGAATATACAACCTCATTTCCATGCGAGGATCTAGTTCAGAATCTGAACTAGGTCGCTGATTGGTTCTCCTACTTGTTTCCAGACTCTACCGGGAGTTAACGATGCAACAGCAACTTCGATTGGCTGGACCAAAACAATTCGCAACGGGCGCGTGAAAAACCGGTTTCCCAAAGTGAAGCCACACAAACAACAATGGCGGACGTAGATAGAGATCGTGGCTTTTTGCGATCGTTAAGAAACGCTGTGGATTACTCTTTAGTATCCAAATTTTCAAAATATCAAAGAACTAATTTATTCAGCGCAAGGAGGTCTTGAAAAGAGGTGTTGACAGGCCAGACACGACTTATTAATTCGTGTTATCGTGGAGTGTGACCTTTAGAGTTTTGTTTGAACAAGGAAAATTTTTATCTCTAGCACGGAGGCGTGCTTTGGAGTTGCAGGTATTCTCGCTGAACGATTTCGCTGACCACTGGTAGGTGACAGGAAGAGAAATAGGTGTACTGGATTAATTACGTGCGGATATCAAGGATTCTTTGTTTGTTAAATCTCTCGCCTTTGAAAACGGTTGTATCCAGAAAGTTTACTTCTTTGTCTGAGATCAGTGTTTGTTTGCAAGGACAATAAAATCTTCTATCTCCTTTTTCTCGACACTCTACAGTGAAAAAATGTTATCGATGTATCTTTTTTCTGTCTCGACCGCGTTTTAAACATGTCAGCTGTGAGATTTAATGTAAACAAACAGGCACGCGTTGGTCCCCAAGGATTAAAACCGGTTTGGTGAGATATCGATCCACAAATCGCATGGAAATGAGGTTGTGTACTCGAGTGCCCAGAGGTTTTTATTTTTTCTCGGCGCGTTGCGCCTCGTTGTCGCGGCTTCGCCGCTCAAATTCGCCGTTTTCACTAAAAAATAAAAACCTCTGGCACCCAGGGTAACCATAGCGTGACATCTATTCGAGATGTTTGGAATTTCAACGTGACTCCATGGCGTAATGCTTGAGAATTGTTTACTCAGCAGTTGACGTGTCGGGACGTGTTTTATTCATCCGATCTAAACTCAACTGTTTGGCAATAGTCAATTTTACAGTTGTCTTCTTAGTGTCCTGGCCTTTGAGTGGAAGCGAGGCTGAAGGTGACCTTGCTTTGATACAGACCTTGGAGCTTTTCAGATGTAAATTTAGCTAGTTAGCATGAGAAAAGCATTATTAACATATGAAAGGCAGAAAGGTTTGTATCAAAGCAAGGTCACCTTCAGCCTCGCTTCCACTCAAAGGTACGGTCACCAAGCACACAACTGTAAAATGGACTATTGATTTGGTTAGAAAAGTTCAACGCGCTTTCCTTTAACCAGAAATAGAACACATCCTGAAATCACAGCGATTTAATGTTTAACAATTCCGTAAATATTTCAATTGTAAATTGTTGTTTAGATGATTTCTGAAAACCGGAAGTAAACTAGGTACGGTGTTGGCCGCAGCAAAATCGATTCCCGGGGCAGGTGACACGACAGAAACAAGGAGCCTGTTAGGCTTCGAAACTGGCTCGTTTGGTCTCATTTTCACCCGGTTTTCATTTTAGAGTTTTACATTAGCAATTCACAATATACAATCTGGAATCTACAATATGCACAGTCCAGTCCACATTTACATTTACATTCCACAGCCCGCTTCAAGCACTTCTTTGGGACAGACCATTTTATTGTTAAAGGGGGGGGGGGGGGGGGGGGATGGGGGGGGTTTGGCAATTATTAAAAAAATAAATCCCTGCACAGGAAAAGTAAAGAAAAAAATAATGCACAGCGAGCCAATGGAAAAAAAACAGATATGGAACAATCCTAATAAAAATAAGACAGAAAAAAAAAACGTTAACTTTAGGAACACTGTCACTGGTTGACATGCGCCGGTTCTCATCTGATCACCGAAGTTAAGCCCTGTCGGGCGAGGTTAGTACTTGGATGGGTGATCGCTTGGGAATACCTCGTGTCGTAGGCTTATCATTTTTCTTTCCTTCACTCCCTTTCATTTTTCATTTTTTTGGTTCCGTCAAGGAGCCACTCGTCCTGAGGAGGGCAAACTGAAGCCAAACGGTCATGAAAACATAGCATACCTTCGACGATGTCCGTAATTTCATTTTCGCTAGTAAACACATTCCTTCGTGTTAAAACTAGCTACGCACGAAGGTTTTAAGGTTTTAGAGATCCTCTTTGGTAAAATATATTGATACGTGGATCTGCAACAGAAGGGAAGTAGTCATAACATGCACGGAGTAATGCTTGAGAATTGTTTACTCAGCAGTTCTGTGACCTGCCGGGACGTGTTTTTTTATTACGTGATTTGGTTAGAAAAATTCAACTCGCTTTCCTTTTACCAGAAATAGATCGCATCCAAAAATCACAGAGATTTAATTTTTAACAATTCCGTCGAAATTAGAACGGTAAATATTTGAATTATAGTTGCCGACATCACTGATTACGCCATTTCTGAAAACCGGAAGTAAACTAGGTACGGTGTTGGCCGCAGCAAAAGCGATTCCCGGGGCAGGTGACCCGACACGCCGAAAAAACAAAAGAGGCTCGTTTGGTGTCATTTTCCACCCGGTTTTCATTTTAGAGTTTTATATTATTTAGTAATCCACAATATACAATCTAGAGTCTATTAATATGCACAATCCAGTCCACATTTACTTTTCACAGTTTGCTTTACATTCCACACTCTGCTTCAAGGAGGCTACAATTTCAGGTCTATATCTTTTTCTCTGAACTTTGTATTGTTTTTTTTTTTTTTGCTTTAAAATCCTTGAAACCACCCGCTACAAGGAATCAGGATTGTTTAAACACAGGCATTTTGGAGAATCGGTCATAGGATTTCGAATAAATTAACAATATCAACATGATCGATCGCGACCATAGCGTGACATAAATTCGAGATGTTCGGAATTTCAACGTGACTCCATGGCGTAATGCTTGAGAATAAATCGTTTTCACGTGACGTCACGACAGATCCGCCGCCATATTGGTGTACCACTTTCGATTGCGCAATAGCAGTAATAGCGTACAAATGGAAGTCATATCTACAGTTGTCGCATTTTAGAAATGAATACTTCGGGATGTTAAGAAAAGTTTGGGGAAAATCTTTATTTGACTTGTTCTTTTCCCATTTCGGAACGTGCTAAGAAGTTGGAAACGCGAGTTAAGCAGCGTTATTTGGAGAAAATGTTGGCAATTAGAATCTATCCCATGTTGAAATTTCTTTGCCGGCCGGATTGCTTGTCTCCTATTCAAATAGTTGAATGAACAGCCTTTACACCCACCAGCAATTTAAAGCTTTCCGAAGCCTAAACTATGAGTTTATAATAAAATAGTGTCCGTATTTATAGTTATTGTACTGCAAAGACAAATCATTGCTGCAAACAAGTTTGTTTATAAGCGCCGGGGTTTAGCGAAGGTGAGACATTTCCAGCATATGAACGACTCAAAACCTCGATTTTAATCAACACGGAAAGAGAAGAAACAGTTTTGTCTGCTCAATGCCCAGGCCGGCTGTAAGGCTGGGCAAGCAGAATCCTGTTCAAATTATATGGCTAGTGTTCGTAATTGGAACTGACCAAGAGGCTAGACAAAACTGAATGATAAACTTAGTCATGTACACAAGTTTTGTACATGCGAGTGGGGAATTTTTAAAGATCAGTTTGGAAGATGGATTACTGGGCAGCACTTGGAACTATTTCTCCTACACACTATTGTAGACTTTGTAAGGGAGTGTAAGGTCTGTATCGAAGCCATAAAAACGGAAATCACACCAGCGCAAACAACAGCCGAGAATGTTTTGGTCGAATTTGCGTGAAAGATTAGGCGAAACTATGAAATATTTCAGAAGGGCAAGGCATGAAATATTCTTGGGAGCTTCGGTTTTAGCTTTTGGAGATTCTTTGTCGAACACAATATCAGACATTTGCCCTCCGGGTTCATTTAGTTTGCATTTCTTTGCTGCGATTTTTTCGGCTACAATCGCTTTGGCTTTTTTGAAAACTAAAAAAAAAAAACAAGAAGATCATTCTTTGCAACTCGTCGATATCTTGATTTCTTAAAATTACCAGTTGATGTTATAAACAAAATATTTAACTCTCTATACCTCCCTATCCTCATGTATGGCTCTGAGGTTTGGAGTATTTATGATAAAGATGACTATAACTCGTGGGAGAAAGATATTATTGAAAAAGCACATGTTTCTCTTTGCAAACAAGTTTTAGGTGTAAACAAACAATGCCCAAACGTAGCCTGTAGAAATGAACTTGGTCGATTACCACTAAAAGAACTTATTGATTTAAATGTCTTAAAATTTTGGATTCACTTAGAAAATCAACCAGAAGATAGTATTGCCAGACAATGTTTCACAATATCAAAAGAACTTGCCATCAAAAATCAGGTCTGTCCTGCGCAAAAAGTAAACAAGCTATGTGAAACGTACAATTTAAATACAGCAAATTTAACCAAAAATGACCCTTCTGCATTCCTTTCTCAAATACGTCCATCTTTAAGCAAGAAAATTTCCGAACATCAATAAAATTTGATTAAATGTAACAAAAAGCTTAAGTTTTACTCGCAATTCAGAACAGATTGCCACAAAGCTGATTTCTTGAAGACAATCAATAATCCCATCCATAAAAAGACCTTGAATAAATTCCGACTTGGAAATCACCAATTATTGATCGAGACTGGCAGACATACAATTCCTAAAACGCCAGAAAATCTCAGAATTTGTCCTTTCTGTCAATTAAATGAAGTTGAACATGAATTACACTTTATACTTTCTTGTCCACTTTACAATAATCTACGTTCCAAGTTTTTTGACGATATTATAAAGAAGAGATATCCCAATTTTAATAACTTAGATAATAATTCAAAAATCATATTTCTCTTTAATAATGTTGACCCTTTTATATGCCGACTTACAGCTGCTTATGTTCATTTATGTATGGAATTAAGAAAATCTTTTGTAATTTGATGTAATACATACACACATTTATGTATTTCTCTTTTTATTTCTATTGTAATTTTATTAGGTAATACCATGTATTTATATGGGAATACTGAAATAAATTGTTGTTGTTGTTGTTGTTGTTGTTGATTCCTCTCTCCGTTCTCGCTGTGACGCTTGTTCGACGTTTCTCATCATCTTGCTCTTTTTTTTTTGTCGTTCCCGAGTATTAATGAAACCCACTCAACATTATCTATCCCTGTTATAGCCGCTTGTCCAGAAACAAAATATCTGGCATGGCTTTTCACACTGTTGTTCAACTTGTCCATAAGAATTCCGCCAGACCAATTGCAGAAATCCATCGCGATCGCCTCTCTTGCAGCAATTTGTCGGTTTCTTTACTTCGATTCATAACTGCAGAACGTCCTCAAGCGAAATAAATACCCCTATCTTGACCGCTTTTGCTTCCACACCGAACAATTGATCACAGCACCCGTATAATTAAGAGGACGCGACTCGGGTTTGTTTACAGTTTGGTACACCAATATGGCGGCGTAGCAACGGTTGTCAAGATTTTTGTCACGTGAGTGAAAACGATCTATTGTTTACTCATCAGTTGATTTGCCGGGACGCGCTTTCTAAACTCAACTGTTTGAGAAAATGATTTGGTTAGAAAAGTTCAACCCGCTTTCCTTTTACCAGAAATAGAACACATTCTGAAATCACAGCGATTTAATGTTTAACAATTCCGTCGAAATTAGAACGGTAAATATTTCAATTGTAAATTGTCGTTTCGATGACATCACTGATTTCTGAAAACCGGAAGTAAACTAAGTACGGTGTTGGCCGCAGCAAAATCGATTCCCGGGGCAGGTGACACGACAGAAAAAAAAGGGTATTTTAAGAACTGACTCGTCGCAGAGCGACGAGCCAGTTAAAAAAGAGGGTATTTTAAGAACCCAGTCAAAAGGGGGTTAACGTTAGCAGAATCCACTTTCGCGCTAACTACAGAAGAGATCTGGAAAAGAGTCTTTTTCATAGGAATTATTACGTGTCCATGACGTCGTAATATTCAAATCAAAGCGGGAAAGTAGCTCCTGTAGTCAATGAATTTATTTTCTTTGTTCGCCACATCTGCGCCCGTCTGGTGGTTGAAGGACATCATCAAGTCCGGAAACCCGTAAGTCACTAGCGCCTTTCAAAGAAACGACTGATGTTTTGCTTTTTCGACTGTTGAATAGTGCTAACGTTGGCACTCAGTCTTGCGGCTGTCCACAGTCGGCAGGCAAGCCGATCCAGACGGAGTCTAAAAGCACGTCTTGTCTAACGTCTTGTCTAACTTGTCTGAGTTGCAGCCCATTTGTGGCAACTTGCCGTGACCGAAGTTTGGAATTGAAGAGGTGCTGTTAGACTTAATATATTTTGTGAAAAATCAGTTAGAGGCCATTCCGCGTTCGTTGAACTCAGGGGTATCCCATAATTCATTGCGGTATCTGTTGCGTTCTTTAATTCTGCTGTCTGAGAAGCTTGCGATAAAACGAAGAGACAGGAAAGGCAATAGTCTGAGCTATAAAGTATATTGCTCGTCTCCAGCGAAAGGAACGTCTTTTTACCCTTCTACCCGAGACGAAATGTAGGAGATCGTAGCTTCTATAAGCGGCGTCACGTTACTTTGCGTGACTTTGAAAAGCGCCAGAAAACATATTATGGTTCGTTTTTCAGCGAGCGTAGTCAAACCAAAAATTATGTAAGGCCCGGTTCAGACGCCGTACTTCACATGAGCCGAATCGAATTCGAATTTAGACCGACCCAAATTAATTAATCCCGGCTGAATTGATTCAGACGCCGAACTTAATTCAGCCGAAATTCAGTAATTCCCCTAAAAATTGAGGATTTGGGTCAGCGGTGAAACTTCCCTTGAAAACATGGCGGACGCTGGCAACAAAATGCAAACAAAAGCCGTTCTTCTGCGAAAAATCAGTACTGGAAAACTCAACAAAAAGAAGAAGAAGAATGCAAACAGTATTAACCTATTTTGCAGCAAGGAGAAGACAACTGATAACCATATGTGTACTCTCTCTTCTTTTGGTCATATCTCGTCGAATGACAGTTACACATCAATACAGCCGTTACATTTCAAACATTTATATTTCGTCGTGCTAAAACACGAACTACACATGTCAGCTTCGCTGGAATTCGTAATAGAAAGTTTTGCCCGCCAGGCCGCCATGTTTTTTCTTCAACACTCTTCTACGCATGCTTTGTGGGAAAACCGCTGGAAAAAATACATTATAATAATTTATGCATTCGATTCGGCTCATGTGAAGTACGGCGTCTGAATCAAAGCCGGTCTACAGCCGTTATTCCAGGCTGAGCCAGGCGGGAAAAATTGCTGAGCCGACCCGAATTAGATCGGCCGTTCTTAATTGATTCAGACGCCGTGCTTCACATGAACTTAATTCATTGAATTCGATTCGGCTCATGTGAAGTACGGCGTCTGAACCGGGCCTAAGTGTTTTCATTTTTATGTTATGCTGTTAGACTCTATTAGTAAGTAATGGCGTTTTGGTTTTACATTAAGCCGAACCGCTTTGTTTCGTGTTAGTTTCGGCGCGTTGTTAAACGATTTATGTAAAGCTTAAACCGCTTCTCTCACCTTCAGTATTTGTCAAATTTTAATTTTAGCTTACTTTTGGCATAAAGACATCGTCTTGGATGAATTATTTTCTGGTAAAATAAACCGATTTTCACTTTGTGTTTTAAGGTGGCTCCATATTGTTCAGCCCTCTCGTCTTTTGCATGCCATTACAGCTAGCCCGATGGTGTGGCTAAAAATCGTTTACTTGAAACCAGTAAACCTTTCATCAGTCAACAAAGTGGTATCCAAATGACGTCATCATTCGTTGCCATAGAAACGCGAAAAGAGGTAAAAAAATACGCTATTTTGGACCATTTGAGGCTAATAACTTATTAACTACACGGTGAAAGTTTTTGTTTTCGATATATTTTTGTTTAATTGGCAAGAGAAACATTTTAACAATTTTTTAAAAAATTCTGTACATAGAGTTCAGAGCTACCTTAAATTTGTGTAAAAATGACATATCTCTGAATCCTATGTATAGATTTTTTCAAAATTGGCACAAATGTTTGTTATGTTTATAAGACAAAAATATATAAAAATCAAAAAATTTCACCGAGCAGTTTTGAAGTTATTAGCCTCAAAAGGTTGAAAATGGCGTCTTTTTGGCCTCTTTTGACGTTGCCATGGTAACAAATTTTGATGTCGTAGCCACCTAAATTTGTTCATTGGTTCAGTGTTTACAAACCTGTACTAAACGTTTTCTCTTAACTTTACTGATGTAGATGTGATTGAATATCACAGATGTATCATGATGGAAATGTTTAAACTATTAGGAGCCACCTTAATTCGCGTGTTTTGGCAAAAGAATGTGGTTTATCCGTATAATTATGTAACTGAACAATTTTTGCTCGGCGATTTAACGAAATAAATCTCAAACATCATCCTTTTGGCAGTGGATGCTTTTCACGCTTTGCTAGCAAGGAAAATAGTTTTTACTTTCTAAGTTTAGTTGTTGAACTAGTTCAGCAAAACACTTTCCATAGGCTATAGCCTTTCCATTCGAATTTCGTGAATAAAGCTTACGCGCCGCGAATGTTAAACTTCACTAAAAATAGTAAGCGGACGTGAGTCAGAATAGCGATCTTGTTAATTTTACCTTTCTTCTGAGAATAATATAAATTTGGAATAGGTTCTACGAGCTCTTTTTTCTTAAGGCTAGATCAGATCAGTTGACTATTCTAGTGAGATTTCAAATTATTTATAGCATCGCATTATATGTATGTGTGTTTCTTTCATTTTTTTTTTTATCTCGTTCCTTTGTTTGTTTGTTTGTTCAGTGGTCTTCACTACTATTGCTTCTGTAGCGATCCTGGGCAAACACTGCACTAACGCTGTATCACTAGGTACAACTATTCTAATCCTGATCCTAACTCAAAATGTAACCTTTAACCCTTTGACGCCCAGTGTACGATATATCGTACGGCGGACGCGATCACTAACATTCAATCAGCGGACTTACTATTTTTAGTTCCCAGGCCTCTCTCGGTTGTATAAGTTTCTTTCGATCGTGATGTTTTAGTTTTGTCATAATTTCAGCATTTCAGAATTTTCATTTAAAAACTAAAGGAGCCACAACACTGCAATGGTTGACGATTTTTCATTGCCTCATATAATTTTTAATATTTAACACAAGTAGCCCGATGGGCTTCGAAACTGGCTCGTTTTGTCTCAGTTTTCACCCGGTTTTCATTTTAGAGTTTTATATTAGTAATCCACAGTATACAATCTAGAATATATTCATATGCACAGTCCAGTCTACATTTATATTTACATTCCACAACCCGCTTCAAGCACTCCTTAGGGACGGATTATTAATTTTTATTGTTAGGGGAGGGAGGAGGGGGGTTGGCAATTACCAGAAAAAAATTTCTGCATAGCAAAAGTAAAGAAAAAAATAATGCACAGAGAGCCAATGGAAAAAAGGTATGGAACAATCCCGAAAAAAAAATTATTGCACAACATCAAGACGGAAAAAAAATTAATGATCAGAAAAATTGCCCATACCGCCGCCCCCCTCCCCCACAAAAAAGTCCCTCCCTTTGTAGGCTACAATTTCAGGTCTCTATTTTTTTTTCTCTAATCGGCTCGGTACTGTTAGAAAAAACATAAGTTTAGAATTTTGTACATTTTTTTTCGCTTTAAAATCCTTGAAACCACCCACTACAAGGAATCAGGATTGTTTAAACACAGGCATTTTGGAGAATCGGTCATAGGATTTCGAATAAATTAACAATATCAACATGATCGATCGCGACCATAGCGTGACATAAATTCGAGATGTTCGGAATTTCAACGTGACTCCATGGCGTAATGCTTGAGAATTGTTTACTCATCAGTTGACTTGCCGGGACGTGCTTTCTAAACTCAACTGTTTGACAATTGATTTGGTTAGAAAAGATCAACCCGCTTTCCTTTTACCAGAAATAGAACACATTCTGAAATCACAGCGATTTAATGTTTAACAACTCCGTCGAAATTAGAACGGTAAAATTGTCGTTTCGATGACATCACTGATTTCTGAAAACCGGAAGTAAACTAGGTACAGTGTTGGCCGCAGCAAGATCGATTCCCGGGGCAGGTGACACGACAGAAAAAAAAAAAAAAAAAAAAAAAGGGTATTTTAAGAACTGACTCGTCGCAGAGCGACGAGCCAGTTAATTAAAGAAGTAAAATGTTAGAAGTTATTACTGCCAGTATACTAACAGTGCACACTGAAACTTTTGAAATATTGTCACAAATAATAACCATAAAAAGCATTATTGTCAGGTACTCTATAATATGGGATTTCAAACATTTCCAAACGGTCATTTTTGTTTTACAGAGAGTCAAGCAAAGGTCAAGCGATGATGGAGAAATTGTTGTAAGCACAAATTTACTCATCTTTATTATTGCTTTTGATGCATGTTCTTGCTTAACTCTGCAACCAGAGTAAAGTCATAAGAGCAAGGGTGGTGTGGTGTTGAGAGCACTTGCCTCCCACCAATGTATTCTAAGTTTAAATACTGGGCTTGGCATATTATGTGATTGTGATTGAAGCAAACAGATACTTAACCTTTTAATATTTTGTTTTCACAGGAAAGTAATCCAGGAGCAAAACCAGTTAATCAAGTAAGCATAATTTTATGTACATGTAAAGGTGTTAGTTTTATAAACATCAAAAGACAGTATCATTTATTTTCAAGTAACCAGAGTTACAGTCAAACAAGATGGAATTTTCTGTAAACCTTTACAAACTAACATCATAATGTTGATAATTTGATTGACCGTTTACCCTAAGAACTACATAATTTGCAACTGGTGCAAACAACTTCATTTTGGTAGAAAACTTCATCTGGTAGATTATTTGGCAGATTCCTCTTTATTTGAAAATTTTGCTTGGAATATTACTGAGCATGTGAACTAAAGCTGAGACCAAACTGATCATAGAAGGTTTTTTGAACAAGTGGAATCTCCTGAAAACCTTTGCAAGCAAATTCCCAAACCATGCAAGCAAGCTGTTTGCACATGGCAAATTTCTCAGATTAAACTGCCAATGAAAATTCATAATGACCAAAATTTGCAAAGTTGCACAGTATTGAGTTTTTTAAACAAGCCATAAGAAATAAAAATGTGACTAAAGTGTGTTTGTTGTTGTTATTTATTGTTTCAATATTATTTTTACAGGATAATAACCCAGGAGCCAGTAACAAAAAGAAAAAAAAATTGACAAAGTAAGCGTACAGGGATGAAGGGGTGTTCTCAGTTTTATGACAGTGTTTTATTATTATAAACAAATAATAGTGGATGAGGTTTTTGTGATAATCAAGCCTTCGGCTTCAGCTGATAACACTTACCAAGACCTTGATTATTCCTGATATTACAAAAACCGAATCTAATAATTGTTTTATTACTCTTTTTTTTAAAGAAAATTTCAACAAAAACACTGTCGCATGGAACATACTTTATTATTTTCCAACAAGAATAGAATTCACCACCCGTAAACTGGGCATTGCTCTTGGAAATCATAAATTGTGTGTGCACACTTAACAGATAATTCACTTACAGTGTATCTACTAGCAGATAAGTGAATAATCTTGTAGGGTGAGCTGATTTCCAGAATTAAATGTAGGTTCTTAGCAAATGAGAAGACAGATAGTGACTACAATGAATAATAATAATAATAATAATAATAATAATAATAATAATAATAATAATAATAGACTACCTTTGTCATTGAATGAATGAATGAATTCTGAGCCACGTTTTGTTTCAACCTCGTTCCCAGGGTCTCTCTTCTTCCCGAGAGAGGGACCCTGGTTGGGTCTGGTCAAGTGTCTGGTGGACAATTATAATCCTAAGGAGGGGTAGACAGTATTTGTAACGTTGTCTTGTTTTCTGTACAGTGGCTAGGCTCGTGCTGTGCGCGACTGTTATTGTTTCAGCTATGGCTGTGAAATAAATATGTTCCATCTTCCATAACGTCTTGTTGAAAATAGGAGTCTGTATTGCAAGATCTATATATAAAAGACGTAAACAATTCTCTGTGATTATAGCAAGACCCGGAATAAAACAGATAAAACATCCCAGGCTTATCATCAACCGAATAGGGATTGAAATCTCTTTGGCCGTAAAAAGTGCTTCACTTTTGCTGTTTATTTTATGCCTGCCCTTTATAACTGAATAAATAGGGACAAAAGATCTTGACAGCTTATAATTTTCGAACTGAACATAATATGAACAAAGCCCTAAAATTGAAATAACGAAACGGTTCAGTCAAAGGATTCAAACAAAAGCGAATAAACAATGCGCAAGGATAAAATTGTTGCTCAAAAATTCACAAGTATACATATGAACAATGTATAGACATTCAAACGACTGGAACTGGTGAACATTGAACAACATGCCTCACACACGAAGAATAAAAGCTGTCATTGTATTCTCTCGATCGTTTCCTGTTATAACACAGGTAGCCCAAGCTCAAGTGATGTTTACCGGTAACTGTTGCGTAATAGCAAAATTATAAGGATTTGTATGGGGAAAATTCACTTCGAATTTCAGCGTAAAATTAGGAAAGATATTTGAATAAAACTGGCTCACCTGAACTTATTTGTGTGTTTACTTGTGTCTTGAGTGGTTTTGGGGGCGATTCGAAGCGATTCCAGCGAGTTTTAGTTCAACCGTTTCTTCCTCCCTAAAAGAGAGTCTCTCTTTTAGGGAGGAAGAAACGGTTGAACTAAAACTCGCTGGAATCGCTTCGAATCGCCCCCAAAACCACTCAAGACACAAGTAAACACACAAATAAGTTCAGGTGAGCCAGTTTTATTCAAATATCTTTCCTAATTTTACGCTGAAATTCGAAGTGAATTTTCCCCATACAAATCCTTATAATTTTGCTATTACGCAACAGTTACCGGTAAACATCACTTGAGCTTGGGCTACCTGTGGTTATAAAAGTGTACTGTTGATCAGCGTGGCAAACAATGGTTCCTTGGCGGCCGCTTCTCAGTTTTTGCTTTGCCATCGCCCGAGAACAGACGGCAGCACTTTAATGGGCCTTTCGAATGAAGCTTGAAGATCGCCTGTTAAGCAGTATGTAGCGATATAAATTCATCCCAGTCCGGAACAATGCCATAAATCAAGAGCGCGAGCTTAGCGGCGTCAAGTAATAAAATTGGATTGCATTCCGCAGCAAGTTCAAAATTAGCTTTACTGCGGTAAATCTTCAAGCGCCGTGACAATTCCTCTGATCCTAAAGCAACTTACACTTTCAGAACCAGACCATGTGGATATGTTTTCGAAGTCTGCGGAAGACCGCCGCTTCACATTTGTCGCGAGTCACCGAACGCTTTTACATTTGTTTCACAATGCCCAGCTAGAGCAGACAAATTTCACACTTTGCCACCCCTCCCCCGTGTCCGTTAATTGGAATGACCAAAAATTCCGGTTTGAAATTCCGGGTATTCCGTGTGGCGAATGGAACAGTTTTTTCCGGTTGGTTGTTCCAGGCCATCACGTTCCAAGTTTCGCGCGAAAATACAAAATAAACCAAAGCAAAACTGACGGCGAACTCGTTGCCTCTTTACTTGCTTTGGCGTTGTTCGATGACTCTGAAGTTAAAACAAACGATATTTTAAGCGAGAACGATGATATTATTTTGTTCAGTGCAGCTAGCTGTCACATGCGAAGGAATTTTTAAAAATCGAGTCGGCGACTACTTTGTGCTCGTGACTTTAAATATTACATTCGTTTTATAATCCATAAGCTTATAAGCATTTCTGCTTCTGTGCTGGGCCGAGCAGGAATGGTCGAATGGAACGGTATTTTCCGGTTGTTCCGATTTTCCGGAATTTTATTCCGGGAAATTTACGTTCCATTCGCTTCCCAACCCGGAATTTCCGCAATTTTTGGTTGAATGGAAAGCGCCCCCAGATTCTGGGAGACACGTGACCAGACCCAACCAGGGTCTCTCTCTCTCTCGCTCCAGCGGGCGGGAAGAAGAGAGACCCTGGGAACGAGGTTGGTTTTGTTTTACTAGGGACGTAAAAAGATTGCAAGTCCTGTAAACGAGGATGAAGTAAGCAATGAATGTGTAAGTGCTATTGTAATTTTCATGCTGAAGAGGGTTCACCTTTTCAACAGCAGCTTCTACATAAACACACAGGCTTGTACATTATGGTAAAGTTACATTTTTTTGAGAGATGGGCTTGTTTTGTTTTGGTATTTACATGTATACTCTAGTAATGCAACACTTTTGAGTGGTACCATGGAATGTACCACTAGTCATTTGAATTTTCTCGGTGTACACAGGGATATTCCATGGTATATCATGAGAAAGTGATGCATAATTATTTTATGCCATAGAAAATACACTAGCAGGAACAGGATTGCAGCACAAAATAGGAAGGTTGGGTGTAATACCGTTTAATATACACTGTACCACAGCTTTTCTGTATTGTGATTGATTGTTTTTTCTATGGCATGGTATAAAATATGGTTTTATGGTACGTATGTGGCAAGTACAGTTGTAGATAAGGGTAGTTTGATTTTCATCCTCCATCATCCATCATATCTTTACCTGTCTATAAGAAGCACACAGTACTAAGTTCTTAATTTTTATTCAATTTTATCGAGTCTTCCTGATATCTCTCCATATGAGTTGGAAAGATTAAAAAGAATAGAAGAGGGAAATTTGGAACTCTTAAAAAACAATTTGGTAAGATTGTGACACAACTATATGGCTAATAGTAGTACGTAATGACCCTCATTTGGTATTTGAGGAATTGAACCAATGTTAAAATTTCAATGGATAAAATAATGCATGGCATCTCACTTCCCTTGAAAAAAGGTTATAATGAGGTTATACTGTATCAACTCTATTAATTGATTCTCTATTTGGAGTCAACATGCAACCTGTTTTAACTACATGTATAGCATTGTAAAATTTTGCAGTAATGTAGTATTTTCTTTAAAAGCAAGGTTTTCATTTTGCTTTCAATTAAGTAGTCTCCTGTTTTTGTACACTTATGGGAATATCAAAGTATTCAAAAGCGGTATGCGCTTCACTTTTAAATGCCATTTTTTTCTCATCAATTTCAGATACCGAGGCCAATGGCAATAATCACCACTCTGTTCTTTATGCAAGTAAAGAAATTAGCTGATTTAAAAACTATGCAACTTAAAAGAACTCTGCAAGACCTGGGTGTGCCTGTCCCTAGGGCGGGTGAAATGGCAGAAAACAAAGAGAACTTAGTGGTACTTATTGGAAAGGAGCTTTTCCTTAAAGGAAAAGTTCGCAGGAAAGACGAAACAAAAGTTGTAACGAGGGATAATCTTGTTATTGTTTAACTACTTGAATAATTAGAGTCAATAATCAACTTTTACAACCTTAGAACCAAAAAAAAGACATGCATACATGTCTAAACTTCAAGAAATGGTTGAAGAAGAAGAAGATTATCTTTTGTGGGTATAAATAAATCACTATCCAGCAGATAAATTTGTAAAAGCTAATTATATGTTATTCTCTTTGAAGAACCAGGGCAAAGGGGACTATTTTTTTAAGTTTTGTTGCAGAAAGAAATTTTGTATAAATTCCCCATTTTTTATTAAAAAGAGATCACACAAATACATCAGGGGACCTATTATTTATAAGTTTTGCAGAAAGAAATTTATTTATTAATTCCAAAAAAAAATCAAATAAATTGTGATCATCATCTTGTTGAACCTTAGACAAATATACCAGTGGGGCCGGCCTTTGATTTATAAGTTCTGTTGCAAAAAGAAATTTATTTATTAATTCCAAACAAAACATTTAAATAAATTGTGATCTTGTTGAACCTTAGACAAATATACCAGTGGGGCCGGCCTTTGATTTATAAGTTTTGTTGCAGAAAGAAATTTATTTATTAATTCCCAAAAAAAAATTAAAATAAAATGTGATCTTGTTGAACCTTAGACAAATATACTAGGAGGACCTTTTATTTATTAGTTCTGATGCAAAAAGATATTTATTAATTTCAAAAAAATGTTCAAAAACTCATTAATAATTCATGAGCATATCAGCCAATCATAGTTCGTAAATCGATCACGTGTATGAGCCTTTATACCTGGTAATCTACGGTCATTATGAAAAGCCTGGTGGCGGCTTTGATTTCAGTCACAGGGGAGTTCGGGGCTGAATGGGCAAACAATGCAATTATCGCTGAATTTTTAATGAAAATGATTTTAAAATGACCGTGATATTTATATTAAGATCACACGTAATCTTTATATAAAGATTACTGATATGGGTAGTAATTGTTCAGGATTCTTAGTGCAACAAATGGTGACTTTAATATTTTTGTGAAGTACTGATTTACGAAATCTGGTCTTTCGCCATTCTATTTGGAATCTTCTCAACAAAATAAACAACCAACAGCTTAGCAAGTGAGCCTTTATTTGAATGCACCAGCGCCCTCGTGTAAATTGCCAGGTAAGCGACTGGTTCGCAGATGCAAGCTGCTTATTTCTACTCGTTCTCTACCTCTGAAAGAAAAATTTGTCAGTCGTTTTATCTACCGTACCTGACAACTTTAGTATAGCATTTTTCAGTAGATGTTTTCCCTCAAAACTATAAAATCCCAAAACTTTCGACAGGAGCCGGGAAGCAACGGTCACTTCGTCGAAGACGTGGCACATGTGTTGTATGCTAATCAGTCTAGTCTACTTGTTTTTCTCGTATGCTAATTTCCTCTTTGCACAAAAGCGCAATTGCTTTAATTCCGAAGGGACATGCTTTTGAAAGAATGTTTTTGAAGCCGTTCAAAAAACTCGCAGCACGTGTATTATCAGGTGTAAAAACTCTCGGCTTCGCCTCGAGTTTTTAAACCTGATAATACACTGCTGCTCGTTTTTTAAACTATACTTCTAATATATCATGATCTTGCTGCACCTTCTTAGAGATAGTTATATGTATTGCAATATAATAGAAGATAGAATATATTTCTTATCATGATCCATTAGATGAAAATAATAAAGGAAATTAATAATGTTGCATTGAAGCCTTGCCTTCCAGTTTCATGGATTTGTTAGCTACTGGTTTCTCATATAAATTGCTAGGTACAAGCATGGAAAATCCAGAAACCCCAAAATGTCACGACTGTGGAAGCTATGCACTTAAATTGTGCTAAGACAAGTGAAGCTTATTTCTATGCCAAAACTTACCAAGGTGGTGTTTACTGGTTTTTGATATGTTTATGTACCCAATAATTTGCAAGTTTTTGTAGCATGCCTACAGTAATATGTTGGCAGAGATTTTTTTTAGTACTGTAAAAAAAATCTCTGTATAAACATTAACATTTTACAGACAAAATATGGAAAAAAAAAGTGAAATTTACATAGTTTTTAAAGAGTTGATAAAATCTCTGTAAAAAGTGCACATTTACTACATACAAATTTACACAGAAAATAAAGAGATTTTACAGATATTTTGAAATCTATAAAATCCCTGTAAAAACTGCACATTTACTACATACAAATTTACAGACATAATAAAGAGATTTTACAGAGATTTTTGGAAATCTATAAAATCTCTGTAAAATATTACAGAGATTTTACAAATATTTTACAACCTTTTGTAAATTCTTAATAAATTACAGACATTTCATAAAAAACGATGCAAAAATCGGGTGAAAATTTACAGACTTTTTATGGGATTTGTAAAATCTCTGTAAGTGTGCACATTTACAGAATTCGAAATTTACAAGGAAAATATTGAGATTTTAAAAATTTTACAGAGATTTCACTAAGATTTTGTAAGTCTGTAAATGGTCCAGTTTTTCCAGTGATCACAGTCGATTTTTTCTCCATCATTGCAGATACCTTCTTGGAAGATTGTGTTTTTGTCTAACTTAACAATCTCGGCATTGTACTTCGTTTCAAAAGTGTTTCAGTTTTTTCGATTGCTGTCTCAATCAGTTTTACTTCATTTTCCGTCACGCATTGTTGAATTTCCAGCCGCTCGAGTGATTCTTTCCCTTTCTTTTCCACATCATTAAAAATTTCCTGCTTTTTTGCGTCCATGACAGCGATCATATTGTCAACAAACGTCTGTGCTTCTCTCTTCACGCTGTCGACTTTTGCTTGAATGTTTATACTGTTACCTTGCATTAGCAATTTTGTCTTTCTTCTGAAGCACTCTTTGTTTCTGAGATTCAATCGCTGCCATGACATGTATCTTGCGTTCATTTGCAGCCTCGTCCAAAAGCATCTTAGCGTGACCGTCATGAAGTGTTGCGACACAAGAATAACAAATGGCAACTTCGCAGTTTTTGCAGAAGAACTCCAATTCCTTTTTATCATGGCCTGACTTTCCACAAAACGCTGGTCGTTTTAAAATGTTTTCAAAGTCTTGATCTTCGAAGTCCTTCAGCGCTAGGGAATAATGATTTTTATTGCCCTTCATGCCATTATGGAAACTGATACAGTCATTACACCAGAACGAACAGCATTGAAAGCAGTAAAGAGTTTTTTCGAAACGTTTGTCGCAATTTCCACACTTCACACCAGTAGTATTGCACTCCTTTATGGCCAACACATCGAGTAAACTGTTAATGCGAAAGTTTGTCGGCAAAGCGCTTAGGTTTCCATTTCCAGGGACTCTGAATTCCTGTCTGCACTCCGGACATGCAATTTTATCTCGGCTCGCACTTGTTCGTTGAATCCCGTTCAGACAGTGAAGGCAAAAGCTGTGCAAGCACGGCAACAGCTTTGGATCAGTGTACTTGCACATACACACAGAACAGGATACTTCTTCATGAAGATTATCTAGTAAGGTCTTGATATTCATGATAAAGAGAGAAACGAACGAAGGCAATTTGGAGTTGAACACACCTTAACCCTATTCAGACTGGGGGGGGGGGGGGGGGCTTTTCGAACCCCCCCTCCAGTAAAATTGTGATAACTCTTACACCGAAATAGCTATGAGGCTGAAATTTTCTGACTTTTCCTAGAATTCATCTAGGGACATTTTGGTATCCATAACATGTCAGTGTGATTATTCATGTTGCCATGGCAAGCGGTTTTTGACACATAGGTTTTCAAAATATTAAAATATGGTGATTTTTTTATTTTAAGATCTTGTTCTTTGACTTATAGTGCATTTTCTTGTTAGAATAGTTTTTTCTTGGGACTAGTTCTTGAAAGACATCAAAAATTTTTAACATCAAATATTTGGGGGGGAGGGGTAGGCAAATTTTTGCTCTCTTTTACTTATAGAGAAAAATTTTGTACTATTTATTAAATAACACTTCTAATTTCATTGTTTGGATAATAGACATTAGTTTGATACGTGTTTTATACATTCTGATCCTTTTCTATTTCAGATATTTTTTAAATTTTAATTTAAACGAAAAAAAAGGAAATCCAAGATGGCGGATCCAAGATGGCGGACAATAATTTCAAAAATTATAGTTTTATCGCCTTTTTTTGCTTTTTCTCGCTTTACAAGTGTGTCCTTGTTTGTATTTATTATGTCTTTATATTGAAGAGATGATTTTACAGTTATAGTTGATATTTTAAGTATCTGGATGGAAAAATATCAAAGAAACGTCGGAAAAACAAAAATGACGTCATTGTGACGTCAAAATTGGGTGTGGCAGGTCAATACTGGGTGTGAGGTTTCCTTGTATGGAGGTGAGCATTTTGTGAAAATTTCATGGTCCTAGCCTTACTGGTTCCAGAGATATGAAGGGGGGGTCCGAGGAGCCCCCCCCCCCCCCCCCCCCGTCACAGATTGCCTAAAAAAAGCCCAGTCTGAATAGGGTTAAAATAACTATCGAGCGAGTCTTGAATAAAGCCTTGTAATTGTGATCATTTACATAAGCACGATATTAATATCGCGCTTTTGATATATACCAATCATAACGCGTTATTTTGACATGTTTTGATGTTTTCTGTCTTCTAAGAATGATTGCAAAAATATTCTAGATTTCTAAGAATTTTGTTCATGATAGCGTGACCTCAGAGACAAAACTGTGCAAGCATGGTAACTGCTTTGGATCAGTGTACTTGCGCGGCATACACACAGAACAGGACTGACTTATTCATGAAGATTGTAGCATGTATGGTGAAGGGGAGAAAACTGATTAAGGAAGTTTGGAGGTGAACACACCCCAGTAAAACAACTATTGAGGTCTTTAATAAATAAAGCTTTGTGTATGAGAGCATGATATTTTTATCCGGCTCATGATTATATAAACCAATCATAAAGCGTTATTTTGACATGTTTTGACGTTGTCTGACTTTAGAAGATTGTACAGACATAGATTTCGATAAAGAATTTTGTTCGCGATAGCGTGACCTGAGAAGCTCGCTGTCATGTCTGTCATTGATCACGAGCGTTTTTAGACCAAGTGATGTTTTGATCTATCGTTTTATACGTTGCTCAAGCAAAATTCAGTTTGATGTGGCATATACAAGGGTAGATTTCCTTTATTCTGTGAATCACAATGTACCATAAACCATACAAATCCTTGCCAGACTGAACGCCTGAAACAAAGAACGTCTTTAGAGTATATGTTTACCGAAATGTCAATATTAACCAATCAAACGGCGTTATTTGACATTTTCATACAATGTCTGACCTGACTTCTAAAAATAAAAAATAGGTACGCAATGCGTACAGAAGCGACGACGAGTTTCAACTTGGCGTTATATCAATAGATGTGAGGTGCTCTGATAAAATCAGTGTATAGCTTGGTTCCACTAGAATAGGGTCGGTGTGAAATGCAAATTTCGGCGACTTTCAGTCGGTGCAGGGCGTTCTGTAACTAAAATTTGCTTAAAAATGCTCATTAAACCAGAATATTGCCCCAGCAAATAATATAATACCAGAAGTAGCCAAGGACTTGTGATATAGAACGTTCATTGGTAAAATGACTTTTTTCCAAACATTTTCAATTTTTGTACTTATGGTCGTAGGAATAACATGTTTGTCAGTTGTTGATTGTCTGTGTTTGTCTTAAAAAAATATATCATGATTTTAATTAAAGGTCAAAATATCAATCTGTGCTGTGGATTGTATTTGACGTCTTAAAAATGCGATAGATATGCCATGTTTCCCACCCCCACGCCCCCCCCCCCCCCCCCCCTCCCCCCCCCCCCCCCCCCAAGAAAAAATAAATAAATAAAACCTTTAGTTTCGTCAGAACAACATGTCCTCGAGGCCGGAATTATGAGTATCATAAAATATTAAGTGACGATGAATTTATGATTACCATAATTTTGTAGCACAACAGTAGATGACGGGAGAAAGAGTAGGTTCTACGTAATCAAGGATCGCGGCAAAATACAAAATACTCGGCAAAATCGCATCACGGCGCGCGAAGGACAACAGAGGTCAGGCATGGCTGGTGAGTGTATTGTTTTGTAAAATAGAATAATTATGTTTCGTCATTATGTTTCGATTTTGCCGAGTATTTCGTCTTTGTTCTTTTCAGGGGAATATATCACATAACCCCGTTCATTACAGTGTCTGAAAAGCTGGGTGCGGCTTTGATTGTAACAGGGGAGAGGCGGGGCTGAAAACAATAGCTGATAACAATAGCAAAACAAAGGATTATATATTCCCCTCAACATATTCCCCTCAACATATTCCCCTCAACATATTCCCCTCGACATATTCCCCTCGACATATTCCCCTCGACATATTCCCCTCGACATATTCCCCTCGCCTTATTCCCCTCATAATAGTATAACACAAACGGGAAGACAAAATAGGGCGAAACAAGGAAAACACTCTAGCATCGGTCAATATGTTTTGTTTACAGAAAAGACAACTTCATCAATCATATTCCTACGTAATTAACTTGCCAGTCGCGACCAAAAAGCGAAATGTTAATAACATTATTCGATGGTATCGTACCTCGATTCAGGTTTCGGGTCTTCAATAATGTATGACGCCTAATGTATGACGCTTGAACCTGAATATGTTTCTGCCGCTTTCCCTTGGAAAACACACCGCAACCACTCCATTGATCTTCGAAAGATGAAGGCGGGCAGTTGGGCTATGGCGAGACCACGAGTACTGTTCATACATTTTCTTCTTTCTCTCCTTCTACTCATAACGAAGCAACGTGCTCAATGCAAATTTGGCAAAAGCAAAACATGTTTACCGTCTCGCTTCGTAATGTGCCGTGATCCCAATGAGGCCTTGCGGAATCATGCTTTTTTGCATTTGAATTCAACGGAATGTTACTCTCCGAAACATTAATAGTTTCTTTGTTTTAGAAAACCTCACAAGGTGGAAAATAAGCATGTTATTGACCAGTCCCTCGGGGATATGTGATATATTCCCCTCGTGGCGTTCCCTCGGGCTACGCCCTCGGGTACGCCACGAGGGGAATATATCACATATCCCTCGCTCCTGGTCAATAACCCTTACTTGGCGGAAAGACTCTAAAGTCGTCCAGAAAAAGGATGGTCTCAGCTCCAACTACACCATATCAACAGCTAACAAGGACGATACAGGGACGTACACGTGTACAAATACTGCTGCACCAGTTCCATCAGTTAGTGCAAATTACACCGTTGTCGTGATAGTGAGATGTAAGTTGTTTTGACTTATTAATATTCGAATGTAATCATTGTAACGGCCCCCTTTTACTTGCGGACTTCGCAGCACCGGGGGTACCCAACTTTTGGGTAACGGCTACTATTGCCTGACCATTACTTTTGGACTGCTAAAATATGCAAGCAATCAATTACAAAAATGACCAGGTAAATATCAGACCGCGGAATCGACCCATCGAATCATTATCTCGAAAATTTTACCCGGGCTCCTGAATTTTGGCCAATTCTATACCCGGTGAAAATAAAAGGGATCATGACACTATATTTCTCTTGTTCCTGGTTTCAGTCAAGCCTCAAGTTATCAGTTTGTTTGGTAATCGAACAGCAGACGAAGGAAGTGACGCATACTTGTATTGCAATGCAACAGCCTACCCCACACCTGTCACATACAACTGGTTTAACAATGGAAAGCAGATCACCAGTGATCCTAACGGAGACTTTTTTATCGAGAGCTTAGAAGATGGACAGAGTAGACTGACAGTAAAACATGTTAATTGCAAAGACTTCTATAGCCAAATATATAACTGCTCTGCAACAAATGTCATGGGAACTGGAGGAAGAAAATCTTTTTTCTTCTATATATAAGTTATAAGTTTTGCTGTATAACGTTTCTGTCGTTATTTTTTGAAGTAGTTCTGTTACGTATTCGCCAAGACACACTGCAACGCGACGCGAAAATTTCGCGCCATTTTTGTTTAATAATGCGATCAATAATTCTTCTCTTTTCTTCTCTGTTTTTCTTTCTTTTTTTACTTATAGTAATTCTCGCTTTTCGTTCTCTCCAGATATAAAATTGCAGACAGCGTTCCGTCATTTTCCCTTTTATTCAAAACGCGAAATTATACCTCCACCGCAGGATGTATGTCATATAGACTTAACGGCATCGAGAGCACTACGACCATTTATAGGCAGTGTATCAATGTGTTGAATAATAACATGTTAACCCTCGGGCGTACACGCAAACGTATACCCCAACCGTGGTACAAGGGGGGGGGGAGTTGTTGCAAAGTTGCAATATTTCGGAAATATTTTACATCTAATAGATAGCCCGCGATGTGTTCTACAAGATAAGGTAAATATTATGGGTTGGGGCGTTACTGGGGGTCCGTGACGGCATCCAAAATGGCCGCCAAGATGGCCGCCAAGATGGCCGCCATCTTGGATTTTACTAAAATTTCAAATTTATCAGAAAAATGCGGAAATTGCAAATATTGTCTGCTAGAGTTGCAAAATAACATACAATTAAACGTTTTGATGCTTTTTTCGCTGAAAAAAGGTGAAAACACGCTTTTTTCGTCAAAAATGGGTTGACCACATGTTACTTATGACGTCATATCTCGTTACCATAGCAACCGGTTGTCGCCAAACTCTATAAAAATGTGTCTCAAGGATAGATGAACAGCTACTGAAAACAGCATGTGCTAAACTTAAATGGTCTTGAAAATATCGAAGAATACCTTAAGTGGGGGGTGGCAACCACGCCCCCCCCCCGGCTTGTACGTCCGAGGGTACCGGCGATCAACATAATGCTGGGGGGTAACCTTGCGATGGGCTAGCATCCCATCCAGGGGGGAGTAGTAATACTCTCAGTCGCTTCATGCTACAGATACCCGGTTAAGCTCCGGCAGTTGTGATCCATTAGGCTTGTGAAGATTTACCTTTACCTTATACGAGGGGGGGGGGGGGGGGGGGGGGGGGGGCAAGGGGGGGTCTTGTCACGAAGTCACGAAACTTAATTTTGCATTTCACGAATCACACAGCCAAAAAATTCGTTTTCACGATTCTCGGAAATACTGGTCCAAAAAGTTACAAAAGTTGTTAAGTCAGTTAACGCAGTAACGTAAAATATCTCTAATCACGTTTTGTACAATACGGCACTTTGCTTCAGTTCATCTTCATGGTCTTCTTGAGTGGCATGTGCATCTTATGAAAAAAAATCTCACTCGCACAGCTCGTCCACTTCGAGTTGTTACTGCCCTCATGAATGTCAGTGTATCATCATCATCATCATCATCATTAATCATCATGCACTGCATGTTCACGTTCACTATCCGTGTCATATTCGTCCCGTCCTGGAGATTGCTAGTCACTCCGTTTTCTTCTTTCCCTTGCTCTTCTTCCTCTCTCTCTTCCTCTTCATGGGCGATAATTGGTGCGTCTGGCATATGATTCTGGAATAGGTTAATCTTTTCCTTGGGGTAGTCTGAAAGGGATGGGCGGTACATATTTAGAGGTAAGGTGCCAGCTTTGAACTTGGTTGTTTCTTGCCTGACAGTGCGTTGGCGAACGCACTTGCCATGCAGCACTGCCCATTCCTTCATCATCTGCGCTTGCTTAGAATCCAAGTGCCTTGTTTTACCAAGATGGGGAAGTTTTGAAATTTCCTTCAATGAAATAGAATTGTCGGGAATTGGATAATAGGAGGTGGGATGTGTGAAATAGTAGGCTGCCCAGCTCGTAATCCTTTTGATACTTTCGTATACAGAGTTTCTCAGATTGCGAGCAAAGTTGAGAACTGTAGGAAATTCATCCTTAAAATGACCAACGACATGTAGGTTTTCTACTCGAGTGGTAAGGCAAGAATGGAGATCAACGTCGATCTCTTTGTTAATCGCTTGGATGGTTGATTGAAGTGTGCCAAGTTGACTGTAAATCATCTGCACGGACTTGAGTGTCTGGTTTGACACTGTCCCTTCAGGGCCATTGGTAGCTTTCTGAGAGTTGAGTGATGCTTGCACTGTACTGACAGTTCCTTCAAGAAAATTCTTCAGGTCACTAACTTCCTTCATCGCTTCAGCTATCGGTAAGCGGGGAACCGTTTCATGTTTCAGATGAACAGAAAATGCCCTGTACAATCTGGCAAGATGCTTTAAAAAGGTTACTGTGCCAGTAATTGTAGTTACAAGTTTTACACATCCTGTCTGTGGATCAGTGTCAAAGATATTGGTATTTTCCGTGCAAATACCCATACGCTGGCCAAATGAAGAGTTTTCTGCTCTCCCCTCTGCGTTGCCCTCTCGGCCGTTTCCAGCTATCATCTCAACGTTGCATTTCTGATCAAGATACTTGACTTGGAAGGTTCCTGCATCGCAGATCAAGACACCGTCCTGATGACTTGCTATTCCTGTACATTCAGAGCAGACCTCTGTACTATTCCGTAACAGAACAGAAATTGTTCTTGAGTTGAGATCAATTGAGAGTAGCCCGCCCTTTTTCTGGTCTTCCTTTACCCCTTTGAATGCCACTGGTAGTCTCAGCACTTTCGTCACTTCCGTTAAATTCCCTGGAGAACTCTTGAGAGGAAATCAACTGGTTTCGAAACGGACTTTTTTATCTTTGAAGTCTTTTACCCTTTTTAACAAATTTGAAGGGAAAAGCCCTGGGAACCCGGGAACGAAGTTGAAGAAAGTTCATTAGGAATGTTATTTATTGTGTTGATTTTGATGTTCCATTGACAGTTAAACCAAAAATTATCCTCCGTTCACCATCCCCTGTGAAGTTAGATGAAGGTACGTCTGCAACGTTAGTTTGTGTTTCCAGTGGCAGTAAATTCGGACAATACAATACCACTTGGCGGAAAGACTCCAAAGTCGTCCAGAAAAAGGATGGTCTCAGCTCCAACTACACCATATCAACAGCTAACAAGGACGATACAGGGACGTACACGTGTACAAATACTGCTGCATCAGTTCCACCAGTTAGTGCAAATTCTACTGTTGTCGTGATAGTGAGATGTAAGTTGTTTTGACTTATTAATATTCGAATGTAATCATGGTAACAGTCCCCTTTTACTTGCGGACTTCGCAGCTCCAGGGGTACGCAACTTTTGGGTAGCGGCTACTATTGCCTGGCCATTACTTTTGGACTGCTAAAACATGCAAGCAATCAATTACAAAAATGACCAGGTAAATATCGGACCGCGGAATCGACCCATCGAATCATTATCTCGAAAATTTTACCCGGGCTCCTGAATTTTGGCCAATTCTATACTCCGTAAAAATAAAAGGAATCATGACACTATATTTCTCTTGTTTCTGGTTTCAGTCAAACCTCAAGTTATCAGTTTGTTTGGTAATCGAACAGCAGACGAAGGAAGTGACGCATACTTGTATTGCAATGCAACAGCCTACCTCACACCTGTCACATACACAGAGGATATTACATGGCCGCGCGAAGATACGAAATTTCTCTTCGAGTGTTGAAAAACATTTCACTCGTTCGCTGCGCTCACTCGTGAAATATTTTTCAACACGAGAAGAGAAATTTCGTATCTTCAAGCGGCCATGTAATGTTCTGTTTATTATATAAACACCAATGAAATCAAACCATTTCACTTTAATATTTTTTGAAGTCCTAAAGTAGAACAAGGTGTCAATGATGATCTTTTCACGTGTGAAGATAACATGTTATTCTCACGTGTGAAGATATGATGTTTACGCGCGAAAGCTCACCTGGTATTTCATTGGTGTTTATATAATAAAACTGGTTTAACAATGGAAAGCAGATCATCAGTGATCCTAACGGAGACTTTTTTATCGAGAGCTTAGAAGATGGACAGAGTAGACTCACAGTAAAACATGTTAATTACAAAGACTTCTATAGCCAAATATATAACTGCTCTGCAACAAATGTCATGGGAACTGGAGGAAGAAAATCTTTTTTCTTCTATATAAATTGTAAGTTTTGCTGTATAACGTTTCTGTCGTTATTTTTTGAAGTAGTTCTGTTACGTATCCGCCAAGACACACTGCAACGCGACGCGAAAATTTCGCGCCATTTTTGTTTAATAATGCGATCAATAATTCTTCTCTTTTCTTCTCTGTTTTTCTTTCTTTTTTCACTTATAGTAATTCTCGCTTTTCGTTCTCTCCAGACATAAAATTGCAGACAGCGTTCCGTCATTTTCACTTTTATTCAAAACGCGAAATTATACCTCCACCGCAGGATGTATATGTCATATAGACTTAACGGCATCGAGAGCGCTATGACCATTTATAGGCAGTGTATCAATGTGTTCAATAATAATAAGTTAACCCTCGGACGTACACGCAAACGTATACCCCAACCGTGGTACAGGGGGGGGGGGGGAGGGGAGGTTGTTGCAAAGTTGCAATATTTCGGAAATATTTTACATCTAATCGGTTGACGCCAAACTCTACCAAAATGTGTCTCAAGGATAAATGAACAGCTACTGAAAACGGCATGTGCTAATCTTAAATGGTCTTGAAAATATCGGAGAAAAACCTTAAGGGGGGGGGGGGGGGGGGGGGTGGCAACCACCACCCCCGTACGTCCGAGGGTTAATATGTTCTGTATGATAAAGTTATAATTGTTTTTGTTTTATTGCCTTCAGATTCCCCTCAGAACGTCAGAGTCACTGGTCCAGCAGTTGTGGTAATATATCAGACAATAACAATGTCTTGTAGTGCGGATGGGTACCCATATCCGTCCTTCTTTTGGAAATTAAATGGCAATGATATAGATGGAGCTAATATGCGAAGTACATTAGTGTTGTCAAATGTTAAAGTCAAAGATGCAGGGAATTACACGTGCGGGGCAAGAAATCGCCTTGGCTCCAAGGAAAGTGCCGTAAAGATGTTGAAAGTTGAACGTAAGTCGGTGAGGTTAATACCTAAAGAGTGGATTACGATAAGAGAATTTATCCCCCATGATCTCAATGTTAATTCCTCGTACATTAATCTCCTGTACCATCAGAAGTCTGTAAATTTTACAGCTAGAGAATTTCACGGCCTTGTGTCGCTCCCCCTCCCCCCCAACCCCTGGGGGGAGCCCCCGTCGAAGGTTTGTGTTTCAAACCGAAATATCGGGCACACTTTATTTTTCTTGCCTCAATCTTTTCTCCGCCGTAAGGATCAGTTTGCCGTGTTATTTTACATTCTCTCATATATAAGCTGTATGGTTATGCACCGCTGTGAAAAGTATGGTTTTCAAACAGTTTAGTTTGGGGTAGGGTAAAGAAATCAGAAATCAGAAATCAGTTTTGGTTTAGAATACGGTATCTCATTTCCCGGGAAACTAATCAGTGGTATGAAGATACAGTTTCTAAAAAATAGCGAATGGGATAGGGTCATGGTAGGGATTTTGAGTGCCTATAGTCTAGAATAGGGTTGCAAAATGTAGTTGAACGTTATCTGGTACAGAGTAAGGGTTTCAGAATCCCAGCGGCACACCACCTCCCAAAATATACAGAGTCCCCCCCCCCCCCTCCATTTTTCCGGGTGTTCTCCGTCTTGAGGTACGCTTAATAAAAACCCTTCAAATCTGATCGATGCAAAGCTGTTGGTGACCAACCGAGATACATAAAATCCCCAACTTTAACTTTTGCTGCAGATTCAATATACTTGCAATGTATTAAAGGCCTGGATGGAACTGCTGGAGAACAATAATTGTTAAGCAATCTTTTGAGTATACTTTTTGCTAGTGCTGTTAGTTGGTTTCAATCTTTTGGGAAATGAATGTTTTTTATTCTTCCCAGTGTGAAAGAGTTAATTTTGTTGGCATTGTCTCAGATCAACCTACTTTTACGACTTTCACGGCGGGAACTCCAGGAAACTCTGTAATACAAGGAACAACCGTGACTCTTACATGCAGTGCAGATGGTTACCCCACTCCCACGTACACTATCAGACACGGGCCAAATATAGTGACGCAACAAAGCAAGACAGGGACGTACGTGATCAACAACATACAGCTCAATGCCGAGAAAGAGTCGTTCGCCTGTGTGCCATCAAATAAAGTCGGAGATGGGCAAAATAAAGAACTCGTGATCACCGTCCAAGGTCAGTGCTCTCATTTGCCGCCTTTCCTTCTGTGTAAAGAAGAAAAAATTAAAGCACCAATACTGCAGATAAGTAAGGCCCAGTTCAAACGTCGAACTTCACATGTGCCGAACCTAATGCAAATGAAAAAAATCTATTGTTCTCGCTCATTTGCATTAGATTCGGCACATGTGAAGTTCGACGTTTGAACCGGGCCTAAGGGGCGCGGTGGTGTAGCGGTTAGCGCGTCGGATGTTCAACCTGAAGGTCGGGGTTCGAGCCTGGTCTCTGCCGTCAAGTTGTTTCCTTACTCAGGTAAATTAAGGCATGGGCCTTCAATTATTTCGCCCAAAAAGTGACGGGGTGGTCTATCTTCTGAGGCTTTATTTGTAACAGCGTAGAACTTTGCAAGGCTAATAAGTTTGCAATTATTGTCATTTTGACATGCACGTAATATGCGAATTAGGTCACGTGACTTATCGCGGCCACAAAGTCTTTAAAAATCTGCAAAAATGGCACCAGTTTATATCAACAGTAATCTATTTTTACTGCTCTCAAATGGTTCACAAAGTCAACAACCAAAGTTCTGTGCCCTGACCTTTTGAAATATTTTATTAATTTTGAAAATAAACGACATTTTGTACTTGTGCTCAGTCCACACATACAAGTAATTTAAGTTTTTCACACTTTTGTTTTGATAAAAGGCCGGGCACAGAAATATAATGATGTACCTAATACGCAAAACATTATAATCCTAAAGGCAGCTTTCGGAAAATAAGAAAAACTGGTGCCAATTTTGAGCTAAAAATAGCCCTGACAGGTCACGTGTCTTAATTTGCATACGTCATGTACGTCAATATGACAACATTGTCAAACATATTAATCTGGCAAAGTTTTACGTTTGTATAGCTTAATCCTCAGAAGATAGACCATCCCCTCACTTTTCGGGCGAAATAAGTAGCCGGCCCATTCCTTAATTTACCTGAGTAGACGGGAAACGTTGCTCCACGTTGTCTCTCTCCACCCAGCTCTGTATAAATAGGTACCGGCGATCGACATAATGCTGGGAGGTAACCTTGCGATGCACTAGCATCCCATCCAGGGGGGAGTAGTAATACTCTCAGTCGCTTCATGCATGATACAGATACCGGGTTAAGCTCCAGCAGTTGTGAGCCATTGGGCTTGTGAAGATTTACCTTTACCTTATACTGTAAATAAGCAAAATCTACTGTCGTGAATTTTTAGTGTCTTTAGCTCAGGATGTATGGGCAGGATGGAAATTGATTGCAACAGGAGAAAATGCAACTATAAAAAGTTGGGCGAACTCATGTGTCCGTTAAAATGAGAGATGCGGGTGCCGAGGATTCTGTGAATTTTAAGGTCGGGATACGGGTTAACGAGAAGCGGCGGTATGCGGGAACGTATTGAAAACTACGCCAGACCCAATTAAGCAAATTCGCTCCACACCAAAGCGGGAAGACGAATTGAAGAAACTTACTTCGCACCCTTATATCGTCCCTTTGGTGTTTTATAAACATTTTATATATGTTTTGTTTTTATATTGTTATTATTTTTATATTATTCGAGAAAATTTAATCATGTTTTCATGATTATGGCCAGGAGCATGCTTATTATCTTGAAACAGGAAGAAAAAAAAATCACCAAAACTGAGTTATAAACGCAAAGTAATATGAACTAAAAATAAAGGGCTAAAAACTCAACATTCCACCAGAATGGCAATTTTGATTTTTTGACAGTCTATCGCGGAATTAAATTTAATGAACTTTAATCCATTTCCATCCTTGTGATCCTGCACTTTTTCTCCAAACTACTGCTTCTGTTTTGCTCTATAGAATCGTTTTATCCAATTTAATTGTATATTTGGTGAGATTTCAGTCTCTTTAATCGATTTGATTTGCTATTTTAGGCCTAGGCCGACGGGAGGGGTGGAGGTTTATACTATATATATACTCTATTCTATCTGTTGCTTTTCTTTTCCTTTTTAAAAAATGTTCTGCATGATGTTGATGACTGCAATGCGCAACATAATAAACCGCACCACAGGAAGGTACTGTTCAATAGCTTTTATTTGAATGGTCACACTCTATGATTTCATTCACAGACTCAAAAGTTTGAATCGCCTTGTACAGCATAACAAACAGCAACACAGGAAAGTACTGCTCAGTAGCTTTCATTTAAATGGTCACACTTTAGGGCTTCATCCACAGACTCAAACGTTAGAACCACCCTGTACAGTATAATAAACAGCACAACAGGAAAGTACTGCTCAGTAGCTTTCATTTGAATGGTCACACTTTAGGGCTTCATCCACAGACTCAAAAGTTAGAATCACCTTGAACAGCATAATAAACAGCACCACATGAACGTTCTGCTGAATAATTAACTTTCATTTGAATGGTTACACTTTACTGACTTTAGGGTTTCATCCGCAGACTCGAAAGTTTGGTAAAACCTTGTAATTTATCATTGAGGGATTACCGATGATCTTTAGCCCCATTTACACGACATTCATTTTGGGTCCGGCACTCTTAAATTTTGGCACGCGGGCCGATAATTTGGGGCACGGCCCTCTTGATTTTTGCTGTGTAAATGCAAAATGTTTGGCACGCGTGCCCAAAAATTTAGGCGGGCCGAGACCACCTCAGGAGGTAGTCTCGGCCCGCCTAAAAAGAGGCCCGCGTGCCAAAACGAATGCATTTTCGTTCCCAGAGCCTTCGGCGACGAGGCGAAAATAACTTTTGGCGCCAAAATTTCAATAACACAGGCGCAAACGTTTGTTGTTCGCGGCAAGAAAGATGGCCTCGAGAGGGGAAACTTGGAGCAAAGAATCAACAGATACTTTGATTGATCTATGGTCAGAAGAATCGATTCAATTTGCGCTTAAGACCTCTAAGGAAGGAAGACAAGGAAGGGAAGTTTACAACACACTACAGGTAAGTAACAATATTAAATTCAGTTCGATAAAAAAGCTTCTCGTTGTCAGCTGCCAACAAATTAGAATAGTGATATTACAAAATGTGCTTAATCTTACCTCGTTCTCTCCTTCCACTGACATTATTATTTCTTTGCATTGTCCTGTACTGAAGCATGGCATATTCGTATAATTTTGTGTCTTGTTCTTTAAGTCAAATGTGTTTTAAAAATCTTTTCATCAGGTACAGCTTCAACCGAAGGTTTTGAGGGCTTCACAGTTAAGACGTTATTAATAAAATGAAAATTAAATTAAGACAAAAGTATTAAACGGAAAAAGACAAAAGCAGAAAAAGTGGAAATGGCTCGTCAAAAAAGCAGTGGAGATATTTTAACAAGATGGACAATATTATGTCGGAGAGGCACATTGCCAATCCTCCCTCCATCGTGGACACAATGGCAAATATGTCGGATACAAGCCAAGAACATCTTAAGCGTGACACTGCCGTTGGTAAGTTCTTTTGATAGCTCTATGATCTATTCTCCATTGCATGTGTTTACGGGTCAGTCCATTGTAGGTGCATATATATGATTCAATTCTACTTGTTTCTTGTAATTATATAAGCTAATAGGGGAAAAAGCGGAATAAAATAATATTGTCAAGGAGTATTCTTTGTCAAATATATATGTTTATTTTTTTTATCATTTGTTTTAACACTTCCAGTCTATCTGCCTGTAGCTACTCCAAGTCATCTTCAAATTCATAAGTCATAGCAAAATGACTATGTAATAAGTTAATCTTCTAGCTGTACCTTCTGACTCAGTTGACTCTTCTCTCCAACAAGAAACATTTTACACCTGACTTTTTGTAACTCAGTAAGCTTATATGAGGGTCGTGAAGGGGGGTATCAAATCCCAGTTCCCAGCCTAAATTTGGCCCAAATCCCAGTTCCCATTTTACCCCTTCACGACCCTCTAACTATGCAACCGTGTAAGCCTGGTAGCTAGACCGCGGGCGCGAAGGCGAAAAATACTGATTTCACGGTCTCTACTGTCTCTACTGAGGAGTGCAAGGTCTATTGCTACGAAATTTTATTTTTCAATTTCAAAATATTGGAGCAAAGACCGCTGAAGAAAAGAAATCCCATTCCCATTTTATAATTGTTCATCCCATTCCCAGTGGCTAAATCCCATTTTCCCAGTCCAAAATAAGGCTAATCCCAGTTCTCATTTTACCCCTTCACGACCCTCGTATCCTAACACTATTGGGGCTAGGTAGGAGTATTGCCAATCGACGATTTGGAGTAACAGCCTTTCGCATTGGTGTGTCCTGACGAGATATGTCATCACAAATCTCATGGAGAATATATTCAAATGTCCCACGGGTTACTCTGAAGTTTGAGTACCACAGTTCATCCGGAAAACGTGATTCGACCATGTCGAACCAGGCAAAAGTCCACACATCTCTCAACCGCGGAGGGTTTAAACAGCTCAAAATAGCTTGCATCAGGCTGGCCGTACTGTCGCCGCTTCAATGCATTGAACAGTGGTACAAGCGATGACCTTGCTTCGTCCCTCAGTTCTCTTGGTCGTTTTCGCTTTTTAAAGGAATAAAGCGATAAAATTGCTTTTCGCACTCGAGTATCCGCCATTTTGACTTTCAACAACACGCTTCGCGAACCTGAATGGCCGGCCCCGGGGACGAGCGAAGAACTATGTGAGCCGCTGTTAATGAGACCGGAGGCTCGCAAATTTAGGAGTGCCGTTCTTATTTTCGGGGTGCCGTTCAGAAATGAACATTGAAAAAAATCGAACATATTTTGACATGTAAATGAAGCGGGCCGTGCCTTAAATTATCGGCCCGCGTGCCAAAATTTAGGAGTGTAGGACCCAAAATGAATGTCGTGTAAATGGGGCTTTTGTATCCTCTCCGTGTCAGAGCACTATGCGAGCAGAGGTTATTTTTTCGCCCTAAATGTGCCGGCGTGCACGCGTTCAATCAGTCCTGGTATATTTCCCATGTATTGCACTGTTTACAATCTTTTCTTAGAACAGAGTGCGGGATATTGAGCGTCAAACCGAAGAATTCCCAAACCCTACCTTCTGCGACGATCGTCTCAGGGAGATGTAAAGAATGGGTACAAAATACAAACGAATTTCATTCTTCTTCAGTTCAGTTCAGTGAAATGAAACATTCAAGGACCACGCAACATTTCACACAATAATATCACCATTTTATTATTCTTCTCTGTATTTTATCGTTACATTCGTTTGGCAAAAGTCACAGAATATATATGACGCTACTTGTTTCCATAAAAGACAACAATATATTGCGAGTCACGGGTAAAAAATACATATGCAAGAAAGTGATATCTGTTTTCTTTTTCTAAATTTAAACTCTTAACAGACTTAATGTTTACAACTGTTACAAAATATAGATCCAGGATAATACCAACTACCAAGAACAAATTGAATTTTTTAACCATCATAATAAAAAAATTGAATAAAACTTGTCAATTTAATCAAAGTTAACGACAGAATTGATAATTCTGGAGGAGAAAAACAAATTTAGCCCTTTGAATCAAATTTTCTTTTTCCGCCGTGTCTAAATGCCCGACACGGCGTACTTTTTCAGTTGTGGTAACACAACGTGACCATGCATTTCATAAAACATCTCGCAATTAGACACAACGAAAATATTCAAGTTTTATTCCTCTATATCTGTAACACAGAAAAGAAAATTAAATGAAAAAGTGAGCGCTTTAAGGTTATTTTCGCCGGAGAAACATTCACTAGCGCAAGCGAAACTCATGATGACTGGTCAGGGGCGGATGCAGGATTTTTTCTTAGGAGGGGGTGCACCTCTAAGGAATGACGTAACTGAAGGGTCACGTAAACAAATTTTAAAAGCGAACAACGCAGACTACAGGTCATCTCAGCGGGGGGGGGGGGGGGGTGCGCACTCCCCCGCACCCTCCCCCTAGATCCGCCCCTGCTGGTTTCTCAGAAATAGTACAGCATTCGGATCTTCTCGAGTCTTTTTCAGCAACGTGATTGTTTGACAACGATAAATGGATCACAAGACACGTGCAGTTTACATCTTATAATGGTGGTGAATTTTCGCAGCTGAAATTTCTGTTGGCTGTTCTATCCCTCTTCAACCTGGCGAAATAAAAATTCATGAAAGGCAAACAATCGAAACAATTGAGAAATTCATTTCAACACGGTATTTGAATTTTATAGTTTCGGTTTCTTTCCGCTTCAAAAGCGCAAGTGCTGTGCCGAGAGTGAGCGAAACGATCAGGCTTCGTTCGTTGTATTACAACAAAATACTTTTTAAAAAACATTTCATTAACTGCGAAAAAAGGATTGAGATTGAAGACATTGGACTCACCGAGAGCTGAGGAGAAACGTCCCAGTGTATGTTTACGTTCTTCTTGGAGAGTGAGTACATGGTAGGGGGGCTATCATAATGGTGATTTTATGTAGAGCGGGGTGTCGTAATTGCAATTTTGTGACACAGGAGAAATTCAACGTAAACTTAGACTGGTCTCCCCCTGCGGGGGCAGCCCAGTAATAAGTGTCCGACCTCCTTCTGAGCTATGGAAGGTAGACTCTACCCGGTTTTTCTTTGTGTCACGATTTTGCATGCAAATTTATGCACGCATATTTTAGTGTACGCGAACTCGCCCCTGCCTCCCCTAGAAAATTATTTTTGTCCCCTATTGTTATAAAAGGCTTCAGGAAGGTTAAACCAATCAGAATCCGTCTACTGAGCGCATGTCTGGATTTTAGGGGGGACTAGAGAGAACCGGTTTGTCACTCGGAGAAGATTCAGATTTCAAACAAATATGGATCCTTCTTTACTCTACACTTCAATTTTTCAGACGTTCATTTTCCATTACCAAGATGTAAACACGCCTTTTAAGACATCGAAATGGAAAGAAAAAGTCCTTAAGACGATTTGTATGCCTCTGAAGTGGCGGTTAGAGAGCTGAAAGCGATGGAATCTTCCTGTGATTTATAACAAAGCGGGACATCTGGAAGCGCGAAGCAGCAGACTTTACTAAGAATTTTCAAGCATTCCTGGAAAACTACGGTAAAGAAAATAACATTTTTGAATGTCCATTTACTTTGTAAGAAACATTTCATAGACTGTTTGTTCTTCGACATGTCCTAAAATTTGCTTGCGTTGCTGACACGGCTTCCTCGATGCGATAATTTAACGCATTTTGCTCTTGTGTACCAGTCAATTCCAAGACCGCCCATCCCCCCCCCCCCGGGCATACCCCGGGCATTTGACTACAGGTTAGCTCCGCATAGTGGGGCATTTGACATGAAACGAGGCCCGACGGGGCGGGCATTTGACTTCAACAAAAACGTTGGTTAGCGGTCGCAAGGTAAAAGATTTCGTAATCCATTCTTTCCGGTTCCACGTGTCTGTTGCGTTTCTTTTTTTATCAACGGACAAAACGAAAGTGACTAAGCAAGATCTTTGTTCACATTTAGTATTTCGAAACATATGTTCGTTCTATTTTTTTTCGCTGCAACTAAATCTAGCTAAGAGATATATAAACAACAGACGACAGCACAAGCAAAGATTTAGATATTTAAAGTGAACATGATAATATGTACGATTTATATGTTGGTCGAATTCAAAACCACAACTGAAATAGTGGCATGCATCTTACAGCGTACGTCATCTCACCTCGAAAACAATCCGAACAGCACCAGTTTATAGATTTGTCTTGGCAAGTCTATTATGTTAAAGAAAACCATCCAGATCGGCTAAAAATTGTTTTGACTTCGCAAATAGCGTTTAAGAACAACTTCAGACTTTACATACAGGCATCGTTGGCACCGAAGTTGCCAACTTCGTTTCAAAGTTCGCAAGTTTGGTTGGCAAACTGACAAATGTAATTGACAACTTCGCAACGTAGTATCAAATTTGCCAACGAACTTGGCAAATGGCGAGGCCAAAGTAAGCTGAAATCCACTGTAACTAGTTTATACTTTAATCCCTCCTTGCCCGGACGGTGGGGCATTTGACGCTCTGTGAAGCCCTGCACGGTGGGGCATTTGACCGTATAAACTGCCCACATAGTGGGGCATTTGACAATTTTTTTTGAAAAAAGTCAAATGCCCGGGGGGTTGCCCGGGGGGGGGATGGGCGGTCTTGGAATTGACTGGTACATATGAGACTAAACTAATAGATATTTGAATAAAACGTTCAACTGAGAGAATTCGTTGTCTTTTTTCCTGTGTAAAGGCAAATTGCGATTAAACTTGCGATTAAAGGCAAATTGCGATTAAACTAGTAACTGAAATTAATAAGTTAGATGGCGCTTTCTAAAATAAAGTTTGCTTTCAAGATTTTTTGATTCGCGAAAACATTATGCGAATCATCTTTACAGATAAGAATGGCATTCTATATACACAGGAAAAGTCGGAAATTTTAGAAAACACTAGATATAAATAAAGCAGGTTGCAGAATTTAATTATTATTTTGTGATGAATTCGCCCGCGCTGCAGTTAGGATAAATAAATCGCCAAGCCTTCCGGAAGCAGAAAATCACTGAATTCTGATAAGCGTTTAACTCTTTTATTCAAGGGAAAGACATTTTCATTCAAGGAAATATGAGTTTCATTGAAACGTGTTGACCTTTAGAACAAATATTTTGGATTCATGATCATGAATCGAATTACATTTCACACGAAATTTGCATATATGAAATCAAACAGGGGGGTCATGATGCGTCACGCAATATTTTTATTAAAATGTTTCACAGTTTTGACATTATAAAAGCAGAATCTCCTGAATCCGATTACATGTATTTTTTTTCATTATCTCAGATAAATTTAGAACTTCCAAAAATTTATTGGAAATCTGGGCAGGAGGAGGGGTCTCTGGGGCTTGGAAATACAGGTGGGAGGGAGGGGGGGAGTCTAGCGGGCCAGGAAATCCGGGCGGAGGGGGAGGGGTCAAACAGTCTTGCCGTCCGACGGTTGGGGGGGGGGGGGTGGATTCTTTCTGGAATAACCCAATGAAATAGAAATAATTCACGGTTTGGGAAGTATTAGACTAGTGTGGGTTTGATAAGGAATCAACAAATTAAATATTCCAAGCGAGAACAGAAAAATTGGTAGCTTCAATCAACATGTCTTGTGTGATGATACAATGTGTGTCATGCAAAATTCGTTGACGGGGGAGGGGTGCGTGACCCGTTTAAAATAAACCGTAAAACTCTCTTACGCAAGCGCATGAGTGTAGGCTACAATAGTAGCCTCTTGTTTCAAATGATGCAACAAACAGCCTCAAATAAACAATGTTCTAGCTAACTGATTCAATTTGAACCAATCCAAAATGCTCAAAATTGAATAATTCTTAATTCTTATGTGACAACATAACAGATAAAATACACTAAATTTTAGAATCATATTTAAACTGCAAGAATATAATGTGCACATTCTGTTCATGGGTCATAAGTGAGATTTAGGCCCCATCCACACGTATACGTTTATGTTCGCAAACGCATTCGTTTTTATGCGTTTAGGCCTCCTGTTCACACGTAAACGATGAAAACGGTCACCCTAAACGGATATTTTCAAAAACGTCCTCCAAAGTGGAAATTTTCGAAAACGCTGTTTACCCGTTTACGTGTGGACAGTGTAAACGGATATCAACGCATGCTCAATGGAGATTTTTAGCGTTTACGTGCGAGAGGCCTAAACGCATAAAAAAATGTTAAAAAACTTATGTAATTACGTCCAGGAGCCGATTACCATACCTATTCAAAAATTGTAATACAATGATTATAGAAATCAGATACAGCTACCCTTCCATCTTTAAGGACTGCTATAGAGACTGGTCCCTTAAATTCTCCTAAACTGCTTCCTTTTGTTCCAAATTTGGTTACAAATTTGCCATTAATTTCGAACACCTGAACTCTGTGATTTCCTGTATCACAGACCATCAGATGTCCTGCCTTATTAACGGACAAGCAACGAGGATCATCAAATTCTCCGTCACCCCGCCCCTTCTTTCCGATTTTGTAAGCAACATTTCCCTCCATATCAAGAAATTTTACACAATGATCATCACTGTCTGACACTATAAGAAAGTTGTCATGTTGGATACAGTGAAATGGAAACTTGAAAGAGCCTTCTGCGCCAATTTTACGCAGCAATTGACCACGAAGAGTAAATATCTTGATTAATTTGTTCGTTGGTTCAGTAACAATAATATTACCATCACTGCCAATGGATAAACCATGAGGCAACTTAAGCTGGTTAAACTGGTCAAGAAATTCACCCTGATCACTGAGCTGTTGAACTCGGTTGTTGAAATTATCCGCCACTATAATATTATCGTTATGAAAAGCTATCCCAGCAGGGCAATCAAACTCTCCCTGTTCAACGCCCTTTCTACCAAAAGATCTTAAGTGGGTCCCATCACTACTGAATACGTGGATCCTGTGGTTACCATACTCAGTCACTGCAATTTCATTTCGTTCATTTACTGCTACCCCCCAAAGGTAGTTAAACATTCTAAAAGACGAGCCTTCTTGTCCAAAAGATAACACGGGTCTGAATTGTCTGGGTCTGACTTGAACCTCAAAAGGACTGCCACGAACATGTTCTCCATTTACCTTCACTGATGCCTCGCATGTTCCGGTTTCCTTGGCAAAGTAGCTGATCTTGTATGTGCCATCTCTGTCATCTTGGACTTGTGGTTTTGTCGTACAGTCATTGCCTTGACGATTTCTTATTTCTACTGTTACATAGTCACGTTCTCCATAACATTGTTCTCTGTCGGCAGTTCTTGTTGTCACAACAATCTGTGCTTCAAGTGCAACAGTCGCTTCACTGATTCCTTTTCCTTCAGCACTTGATTGTTGCGCTTTAGTCTCGCTAAGAAAACTACTGAAAGTTCCAATTCCTTCAGAGTTTGCTTTGTCCATCAACGTTTCGTTTTCTACGAAAACAAATTGACGAAGTTCTTCAAGATCACAGTCGATTTTTTCTCCATCATTGCAGACACCTTCTTGGAAGATTGTGTTTTTGTCTAACTTAACAATCTCGGCATTTATACTTCGTTTCAAAAGTGTTTCAGTTTTTTCGATTGCTGTCTCAATCAGTTTTACTTCATTTTCCGTCTCGCATTGTTGAATTTCCAGCCGCTCAAGTGATTCTTTCCCTTTCTTTTCCACGCTATTAATAATTTCCTGCTTTTTTGCGTCCATGGCAGCGATCATATTGTCAACAAATGTCTGTGCTTCTCTCTTCACGCTGTCGACTTTTGCTTGAATGTTTATACAGTTACCTTGCATTTTAGCAATTTTGTCTTTCTTCTGAAGCACTCTTTGTTTCTGAGATTCAATCGCTGCCATGACAAGTATCTTGCGTTCATTTGCAGCCTCGTCCAAAAGCATCTTAGCATGACCGTCATGAAGTGTTGCGACACAAGAATAGCAAATGGCAACTTCGCAGTTTTTGCAGAAGAACTCCAATTCCTTTTTATCATGGCCTGGCTTTCCACAAAACGCTGGTCGTTTTAAAATGTTTTCAAAGTCTTGATCTTCGAAGTCCTTCAGCGCTAGGGAATAATGATTTTTATTGCCCTTCATGCCATTATGGAAACTGATACAGTCATTACACCAGAACGAACAGCATTGAAAGCAGTAAAAGGTTTTTTCGAAACGTTTGTCGCAATTTCCACATTTCACACCGGTAGTATTGCACTCCTTTATGGCCAACACATCGAGTAAACTGTTAATGCGAAAATTTGTCGGCAAAGCGCTTAGGTTTCCATTTCCAGGGACTCTGAATTCTTGTCTGCACTCCGGACATGCAATTTTATCTCGGCTCGCACTTGTTCGTTGAATCCCGTTCAGACAGTGAAGGCAAAAGCTGTGCAAGCACGGCAACAGCTTTGGATCAGTGTACTTGCACATACACACAGAACAGGATACTTCTTCATGAAGATTATCTAGTAAGGTCTTGATATCCATGATAAAGGGAGAAACGAACGAAGGCAGTTTGGAGTTGAACACACCTTAAAATAACTATCGAGCGAGTCTTGAATAAATCCTTGTAATTGTGATCATTTACATAAGCATGATATTAATATCGCACTTTTGATATATACCAATCATAACGCGTTATTTTGACATGTTTTGATGTTTTCTGTCTTCTAAGAATGATTGCAAAAATATTTTAGATTTCTAAGAATTTTGTTCATGATAGCGTGACCACAGAGACAGAAGTAGAAACTGTGCAAGCATGCATAGTAACTTTGGATCTGTGTACTTGCACGGCATACACACAGAACAGGATACTTATTCATGAAGATTGTAGCATGTATGGTGAAGGGGAGAAAACTTATGAAGGAAGTTTGGAGGTGAACACACCCCAGTAAATCAACTATTGAGGTCTTTACTAAATAAAGCCTTGTGTATGTGAGCATGATATTTTTATCAGGCTCATGATTATATAAACCAATCATAAAGCGTTATTTTGACATGTTTTAACGTTGTCTGACTTTAGAAGATTGTAAAGAAACATACTAGATTTCTATAAATAATTTTGTTCGCTGGCGTGACCTGAGAAGCTCGCTGTCATGTGAGTCATTGATCACGAGCGTTTTTAGACCAAGTGATGTTTTGATTTATCGTGCTTACACGTTGCTCAAGCAAAATTCTGTTTTATGTGGCATATGCAAGGGTAGATTTTTATTCAAAAATGGCTTGACCTCATGCTACTTATGACGTCATATCTCGTTACCATAGCAACCGGTTCTCGCTAAACTTTACCAAAATGTGTCTCAAGGATAAACGAACAGCTACTGAAGATGGCATGCGCTAATCTTAAACGGTCTTGAAAAAATCGGAGAAAAACCTTAAGGGGGGTGGGCTGGCATCCCCCCCCCCCCCCCTTGTACGAATGGTGGTTTAAGATTCACACATCCTTAGTGGTACCCAACCACCAATTTTAACCCTCAAAAGGTACGACGATCACACCCATCACTTTAATATGGGAATCCCCATCCCCTGGAGGCTGCGTAAACTAATAGTGTTGAAGCCTGCAGTTGCATTTTGTTTATGGGCGAAACTCGGCCGTATAGACCCTTTTAATAAATACCAGAATACATCATATTCCGTTATCGACGTCAAATGTATTCTTTTGAATTGTAAAGAGAATTCAAAAGAATATGTTTGACGTCATTAGCGGAAAATGATGCATCGTGGTATTTATTAAAAATGTCTATATTCAGGCACAGTTTCGACAAAATGTGAAATAAACATCGAAGGCTCTGTGTTTCATTTTCACAGTTCTCCCGACATTTCCTGGTCAAACATTACCAACCAAGCAGATCAAAGAAGAAAATCAAATTGTGACCTTCTCATGTACGGCTGAAGCAAAGCCTGCTGCGAAATTTTTGTGGATGTTGAATGGGCAGAGTTTGCCCAACATCTCGCCTTACAGTATGTCAACATCAGTGCTGCCAATCCCACGCTCCAAATTTTCGAGGACAATCGGGTATCTAATCATTAATAAAGTCACTTGGAGGCAAAGCGGCCAGTTTTCCTGTGTTGCCATCAATGATGCTGGTAACGCAACACAAACTACGGAACTTGAAGTCTCATGTAAGTACCATATGACGAGTTGAAAGATTACATCCTTGCGCAAACTATTCGACGAAATTCCACGGCAAATTTAATTAGGCTTATTACATCCACTAAGGATGAAGCACTCTTCCAATAACTTCAAATATAGTCTATCCTGGTAGTTGCTTTTTTTCTGTTCCAGGAAGTTGTTACTCACGAAAATGAACTCTTCGAGACTGGAGTGAGCGAACGAGTCGAGCTTTTCTCCAGTCCCACCTCGGCTCGCGTTAAACTTACTTTCGCTCGCTTGGTCAAACGCCGATCGCGTGATTTGTTCGTTCACTCGACTCTCTATAGGGGGACTGCTAGCAGACCATGTAGAATGCCTTTCACTCGTGTCTGTGCTTTGATAACACTTTATCTATTACTCAATCGCGTAACGACACAGTTATCATTGATGATTTAACTTAATTTGTTCTTTAATTTCTCAGCGAGCGAACAGGCTGTACCCGTTTGTAACAGTTGGAACATTTCATTGGCTGAAAACTTTTTTGTTACGACTTAACGCCCTCCAGCTGCCCTGTACACAAATACTTACACGAAAAAAAAAAAGGAATCTAGAAAGGAAAAGAAAAATGCGAAGAAACGGCATGTCAGTTTCGATGAAAAAGAAAAAAAAGCTCACACGTTGTTGCCCGCTCTCTAGAAGGTAAACACAGGGAAAACCCATCAAAGTACTCCTCCAACATGGCGGACGGTAAGTCAAGGGTCACGTGAGCGCAAACACTCTATTATGCCATTGGGCATTCGGTAACTGTCACCTCAATGTTGTAGCTTTCGTTAGATTGGAGACTTTCCCGGCTCGGCGTAGACAAACAAAACTTGACCGGCTGTGACACACCACAACACATCAGCCTAGGATAACAACAAAATCTTGACGACTTCTATGTTTCGCTCCATTCGTTTGGTACAGCTTCTAGAAGTTGCAAGAAAGGAGATAGTTAAAATACTGAACGCTCTCGATGTAGTTCTTCCGGATCAATCAATCAATCAATTCAATTAACTTTATTTAAACACGGTAAAACGGCTCAGTAAAACTGTTTTTCAGACATGCCGTGCACTTAAATATAATGTAATCTAAATGATAACAAAAATATATAAATATATATAGAGAGAGTGATTTTACTTCATCTGTGAAATAGTTATTTTACAATAACTGTGTGAATTCCCGCGCGCTGATTGGCTCATTTCTATGGTCGATGAGAGTGTAGACCATGAAAATGACGTAACAGGTAACGCAACGCGGTGAGTTTTGTCAAACTTTTGGCGCTACGGGTTCTTCAAACAGTGAAAAATGCACTTAAAACTGGAATTCTTCAATGAAAAGAATGCTCTCTCGTCAGTTAAATTTAATTTACAATCAGCTAAACTTGCCTGGAATTAAGTGCGAAGCAAAAAGGACAAACAACTTGTCGTAGTTTCACGGGAAAATCCACGGAATCAGTCGCCGGCGCCCGAAAGAGCCGAAAACAACTTGGAGCAAAGATTCATCTGATTATTCGAAGATATTTCAAATTTGAAAAAGGTTAGCTTTGTAAACTGTGCCTAGTTATTTTATATTTGACTTTGTGTGAGGTTATTGTGCTCTATTTTGCGATTATCTCTAAAATTTGCCCAATAACGGCTCTTTGTTTTCAGTGCTGTGTTAAAATTTATATTAAAAGATTCTAGCGATGATTTAAGCTGAAGAGAATTTTTGTGAGCCTTTTTCGTTACATAATTTATTCACATAAAAAGTTAAGGCTTTAATTATTCCCCACGCAAAATACATTTTGCAGCAGTTTGTCAGTGTTAGGTTGTTTATCTTGATTTTCTAAAATGATTCCCGCAAACTCGCTCGGCGCTCGCAGTTATTCAAGTTTGTTATTATAAAAAACAAATCGACCGCATTTTTCCATGGTCTATATTCTCATCGACCATAGAAATGACGCCATAAAATGTTCAAAACTTGGCAGTGAAACCACTCGCCTAACGCCTCGTGGTTCCACTTGAGTTTTGAACATTTTATGACGTCATTTCTATGGTCGATGAGAGTATAGACTATGGAAAAATGCGGTCGATTTGTTAAGTAGAATAGTACGCACTATTAGGCTATAATTCCATTGTTTCCTTTTGTTTAATTTGGACTATCACACACTAATTGTTAGATAGTGTTTCACAGATGAAGTAAAATCACTCTATAGTGGCAAAACTGTTACACTATACTGGTGTAAATAATACTAATAAGATTATTAATAATAAAAAAACATAACTTACATAATAATAATAATGGAACAAGATGTAATAATGGAACAAGATGTTTATTAACAATTAAAATAACTATTTACAATACATTTCGACTCTGAATAGCTGCATTTTGGAACCATATTCTAGACTAAACACCGTAAAACCCTACCCTATCCTAGACCTATTCCAGACTCGCTATATTTTTCGGACACTCGTTCACTATCACAGTCTAAGATGCACACCAAAAACAGGGGTCAGTAAAAATGCCGTACTGCCCGCCTACCGATTTTTTAATGCCATTTGCCAGTAAACCTTGTCTAGACTAAATTCTTTACGCAACTGATCAGTTTCGCGGAAAATGATACCCTAAAAAACCATACCCTTCACAGCGACACATACCTATATAGCTCATATATGGGAGTACCCACCCCCCCCCCCCCACCTCCCCTACACAGCACCACACAGTTGCTTAGAAACTAACCCCTTTAATCTTTTGTTTAATATAAACATGTTCGTTATTGGCCTCTCGATTAAATTTAATATTAATTAATACTGTACTTTTTTGAAGTGCTGTTTTAATAGTTACGCTGTTATGGTTTTGACTATTGAGTCTGAATGAAATCTGCTTCAAGTGAAAGCTATTGAGTACAGAAACATTCTTTTAGTGCACTTCCTTTTGGTAATATTTTCCAATAATATTTTAGATTTTTAGAATTCTTTACAGGGGCGGATCCAGGGGGGGGGGGGGGGGGGTTGAAGGGGTTGCAATAATAATAAGCAGCACTACATGAACGTTCTGCTGAATAATTAACTTTCATTTGAATGGTTACACTTTTCTGACTTTAGGGTTTCATCCGCAGACTCGAACGTTTGGTAAAACCTTGTAATTTATCATTGACGGATTATCGATGATCTTTGTATCCTAACCGTGTCAGAGCACTATGCGAGCAGAGGTTATTTTTTCGCCCTTAAATGTGCCGGCGTGCACGCGTTCAATCAGTCCTGGTATATTTCCCATGTATTGCACTGTTTACAACCTTTTCTTAGAACAGAGTGCGGGATATTGAGCGTCAAACAGAAGAATTCCCAAACCCTACCTTCTGTGACGATCGTCTCAGGGAGATGTAAAGAATGGGTACAAAATACAAACGAATTTCATTCTTCTTCAGTTCAATTCAGTGAAATGAAACATTCAAGGACCACGCAACATTTCACACAATATCACCATTTTATTTTTCTTCTCTGTATTTTATCGTTACATTCGTTTGGCAAAAGTCACAGAATATATATGACGCTACTTGTTTCCAAATAAAAGACAACAATATATTGCCAATCACGGGTAAAAAATACATATGCAAGAAAGTGATATCTGTTTTCTTTTTCTTAATTTAAAATCTTAACAGGCTTAATGTTTACAACTGTCACAAAATATAGATCACAAGATAATACCAACTACCAAGATCAAATTGTGAATGAAAATAAAAAAAGAATTAAAAATATATACTGTCTTCCATGCAAGGAACAAATTTGCCGATTCAATTCTGCAATTAATATAATACGTCCCTCTTAGCAGCTATGTCTATTTTCAAATGATGCAACAAACAGCCTCAAATAAATAATGTTCTAGCTAACCGATTCAATTTGAACCAATCCAAAATGCACAAAATTGAAAAATTCTTTTATGGTGTATGTTTATGTGACAACATAACAGATAAAATACACTAAATTTTAGAATCATATTTAAACAAGAGGCTCCTGGCAGCCTATACTCATGCACATGCGTAAGTTAGTTTCATGATTTATTTTGAACATGATAAGAAGATGTCCGACATGGCGAAGAGTACTCCTTTCATTCAGTCATCGTTCCTGCAAACCACGTTGTTTACTATTGATTGTTTTGGAAATGAAGGGAATGATTCTTCTAAGTCTTATATATACCAAACATGAACATTGCTATTGTAAGTAGGGTTGTAGGAGACGCTGTCGTGGCACTTGAGTAACGCTCTTTTACCAGAAGTGAGAGTAGCCGGAAGTCACTAAACAGGAAGTGTAGTGGCAAAGCTATGAACCGGAAGTGTACAATTTAAAATATGCGAGCATAAATTTGCATGCAAAATCGTGACACAAAAAATTAAAATAATAATAATAAAAATAATAACAAGAAAAACGGAACCGAACCTTACCTCATGCCGCTATGCGCATGAGTAATTAAACTGCAAGAATATAATGTGCACATTCTGTTCATGGGTCATAAGTGAGATTTAGGCCCCATCCACACGTTACGTTTATGTTCGCAAACGCATTCGTTTTAATGCGTTTAGGTCTCCCGTTCACACGTAAACGATGAAAACGGTAACCCTAAACGGATATTTTCAAAAACGTCCTCCAAAGTTGATATTTTCGAAAACGCTGTTTACCCGTTTACGTGTGGACAGCGTAAACGGATATTTTCGTAAACGCTGTTTACCCGTTTACGTGTGGACAGTGTAAACGGATATTTTCGTAAACGCTGACGTAGATACTACTTTTCAACGCATGCTCAATGCAGATTTTTAGCGTTTACGTGACGAGAGGCCTAAACGCATAAAAAATTTTTAAAAAAATTATGTAATTACGTCCAGGAGCCGATTACCATATCTATTCAAAAATTTCAATACAATGATTATAGAAATCAGATACAGCTACCCTTCCATCTTTAAGGACTGCTATAGAGACTGGTCTCTTAAATTCTCCTAAACTGCTTCCTTCTGTTCCAAATTTGGTTACAAATTTGCCATTAATTTCGAACACCTGAACTCTGTGATTTCCTCTATCACAGACCATCAGATGTCCTGCCTTATTAACGGACAAGCAACCAGGATCATCAAATTCTCCGTCACCCCGCCCCTTCTTTCCGATTCTGTAAGCAACATTACCCTCCATATCAAGAAATTTTACACAATGATCATGACCTTCTGACACTATAAGAAAGTTGTCATGTTGGATGCAGTGAAGTGGAAACTTGAAAGAGCCTTCTGCGCCAATTTTACGCAGCAATTGACCACGAAGAGTAAATATCTTGATTAATTTGTTCGTTGGTTCAGCAACAATAATATTACCATCACTGCCAATGGATAAACCAAGAGGACTCCTAACAAGACTTCCTTTCCCTCCAAACTGGTCAAGATATTCACCCTGATCACTAAACTGTTGAACACGTTGGTTACTAGCATCCGCTACTATAATATTATCGTTATGAAAAGCTATCCCAGCAGGTTTGTCAAACTCTCCCTGTTCAACGCCCTTTCTACCAAAAGATCTTAAGTGGGTCCCATTACTACTGAATACCTGGATCCTGTGGTTACCAAACTCAGTCACTGCAATTTCATTTCGTTCATTTACTGCTACTCCCCAAGGTTTGTTAAACATTCCAAACGACGAGCCTTCTTGTCCAAAAGATAACACGGGTCTGAATTGTCTGGGTCTGACTTGAACCTCAAAAGGACTGCCACGAACATGTTCTCCATTTACCTTCACTGATGCCTCGCATGTTCCGGTTTCCTCTGCAAAGTAGCTGATCTTGTATGTGCCATCTTTGTCATCTTGGACTTGTGGTTTTGTCGTACAGTCATCACCTTGACGATTTCTTATTTCCACTGTTACATAGTCACGTTCTTCATAACATTGTTCTCTGTCGGCAGTTCTTGTTGTCACAACAATCTGTGCTTCAAGTGCAACAGTCGCTTCACTGATTCCTTTTCCTTCAGCACTTGATTGTTGCGCTTTAGTCTTGCTAAGAAAACTTCTGAAAGTTCCAATTCCTTCAGAGTTTGCTTTGTCCATCAACGTTTCGTTTTCTACGAAAACAAATTGACGAAGTTCTTCAAGATCACAGTCGATTTTTTCTCCATCATTGCAGATACCTTCTTGGAAGATTGTGTTTTTGTCTAACTTAACAATCTCGGCATTTGTACTTCGTTTCAAAAGCGTTTCAGTTTTTTCGATTGCTGTCTCAAGCAATTTTACTTCATTTTCCGTCTCGCATTGTTGAATTTCCAGCCGCTCGAGTGATTCTTTCCCTTTCTTTTCCACGCCATTAATAATTTCCTGCTTTTTTGCGTCCATGGCAGCGATCATATTGTCAACAAACGTCTGTGCTTCTCTCTTCACGCTGTCGACTTTTGCTTGAATGTTTATACAGTTACCTTGCATTTTAGCAATTTTGTCTTTCTTCTGAAGCACTCTTTGTTTCTGAGATTCAATCGCTGCCATGACATGTATCTTGCGTTCATTTGCAGCCTCGTCCAAAAGCATCTTAAAATGACCGTCATGAAGTGTTGCGACACAAGAATAGCAAATGGCAACTTCGCAGTTTTTGCAGAAGAACTCCAATTCCTTTTTATCATGGCCTGGCTTTCCACAAAACGCTGGTCGTTTTATAATGTTTTCAAAGTCTTGATCTTCGAAGTCCTTCAGCGCTAGGGAATAATGATTTTTATTGCCCTTCATGCCATTATGGAAACTGATACAGTCATTACACCAGAACGAACAGCATTGAAAGCAGTAAAAGGTTTTTTCGAAACGTTTGTCGCAATTTCCACACTTCACACCAGTAGTATTGCACTCCTTTATGGCCAACACATCGAGTAAACTGTTAATGCGAAAGTTTGTCGGCAAAGCGCTTAGGTTTCCATTTCCAGGGACTCTGAATTCCTGTCTGCACTCCGGACATGCAATTTTATCTCGGCTCGCACTTGTTCGTTGAATCCCGTCCAGACAGTGAAGGCAAAAGCTGTGCAAGCACGGCAACTGCTTTGGATCAGTGTACTTGCACATACACACAGAACAGGATACTTCTTCATGAAGATTATCTAGCAACGTCTTTATATCCATGGCGAAAGGGAGAAACGAACGAAGGCAGTTTGGAGTTGAACACACCTTAAAATAACTATCGAGCGAGTCTTGAATAAAGCCTTGTAATTGTGATCATTTACCTAAGCATGATATTAATATCGCGCTTTTGATATATACCAATCATAACGCGTTATTTTGACATGTTTTGATGTTTTCTGTCTTCTAAGAATGATTGCAAAAATATTCTAGATTTCTAAGAATTTTGTTCGCGATAGCGTGACCTCAGAGACGAAACTGTGTAAGCATGATAACTGCTTTGGATCAGTGTACTTGCACGGCATACACACAGAACAGGAGTGACTTATTCATGAAGATTGTAGCATGTATGGTGAAGGGGAGAAAACTGATGAAGGAAGTTTGGAGGTGAACACACCCCAGTAAAACAACTATTGAGGTCTTTTTAAAATAAATAAAGCATTGTGTATGAGAGCATGATATTTTTATCCGGCTCATGATTATATAAACCAATCATAAAGCGTTATTTTGACATGTTTTGACGTTGTCTGACTTTAGAAGATTGTACAGAAACATAGATTTCTATAAAGAATTTTTTTCGCGATAGCGTGACCTGATAAGCTCGCTGTCATGTCTTTCCACATCTGTCATTGATCACGAGCGTTTTTAGACCAAGTGATGTTTTGATAATTCAGTTTGATGTGGCATATGCAAGGGTAGATTTCCTGTTTATTCTGTGAATCACAATGTACCATAAACCATACAAATCCTTGCCAGACTGAACGCCTTAGGCAAGGGTCGCACTTGAGCAAAGTTTAAAGGTTTGCCATGGAAAAAGTTCAGAAATCCGTTTTACCAAGAACGGAAATCAAAATTATCTTGATGTGTTTTTGGGTCGCACTGGCGATTACAAAATTTACAATTGTGACAGTTATTAAAGCCAGATGCTACGTGAGCCATCAATACTTTGGCGCCAAGCTTTGTAAACAAACAGCAACAATGCGCCCAGCCGAAGCAATCGCGTTTACTTTAAGCCTTTTCTACGTTCTCTATTTGCAACTTCAACTTCAACAAGCAAAGGCAACCATTATTGAAAGAAATATTCAAGGAGCCTCCCATAATCTCCTACAGAAAGGGAAAGTCTTTAAAAGACATACTCGTAAGAGCTAAACTATGATGTGAAGGTCATAGATACAACATATCGACCAATAGGAGTCGCGTTTGGCCTGTCATTTTTATTAACAATAGTTGCAGTACTAGTGGTAGAAGCTTGTGCTGCTGTTGAAGGCACGTTCGGACCAGGAACATTACTAGCCGCTACTTGCACTGGATATTGTACTTGTTGCACTGGATATTGTACTTGTTGATAATTTGACCCTTGAGGAGCCTGCTGTTGTATGACATAGCGTGTTGGATACGCATATTGAACGTTGTAAATAGAATTAAACTGCGAGTAAAATCCCCGACCGTCCATGATGAGACCCGACGAACAAGACATCAAACTCCCGTGAATTCTGCTCTTGCACAATCAGATATCCGCGGTTATGGTTTTCTTTCATATGACAAGTGGTGACAGTTGTCCAAGTATTTCTATTGTTCGTCCAGAAAAAAAGCTAAAAAGTCCTGCTCTACCAGTGTTCGTCGGCTCCTTTGATATTTTAGTCAGTCGGCAAAGTTTTGGTGGATTGGCAAATTTAGGGTCGCACTAGGAATCGTCTAGTGATGATAGATTTAATTGGATAAGTAAACAAAATTTGACCAAAATAGTCGTAGTGCGACCCGGGCTTTAGTCTGTCTATTTTTAGCCCAGCGTGAGTGAAGCGAACGCGTGCGAGTGCGAGTGCGAGCGCGTAGCGCGCGAGAATGAGCCCCAAGGGCTCGCGCGCTCGGCTCAAAAGGAAAAATCTGTCAACAGACTATGATGAACGCCTGAAACAAAGGAGGTCTTCAGCGTATATGTTTACGGAAATGTCAATATTATCCAATCAAACGGCGTTTTTTGATGACATTTTCATACAATGTCTGACCTGACTTCAAAAAACAAAAAAATAGGTACGGAATGCGTACAGAAGCGACGACGACTTGGCGTTAAATCAGTGTATCACTTGGTTCCACTAGAAAAGGGTCGGTGTGAAATGCAAATTTCGGCGACGACAAATTTCGCTTCGTTGAGCGATAATAACGGCTCAAATATGGTTTGTATGCGATTTTTGGTAAGTTTACAACCATTTTTTATCTTTAGTAGCTGCCTGATGAGCATCATTAAGCGTGAAGGTAGCTAAGAGTCCGCTTTCTCAAAGACGAGAGTAAGGTGATGTACTTCGTTTGCGAATTTGGCTTGTTGCTCGTAGAACTGGAAAAATGGCCGCTCCGAGACGAAGTAGCCTTGGGACTCCACTACTGATGGATTTCTTGACCTACCACGGCATATTTTGGAATTTGCGACCACTGAAGAACACAACAAGCGCGAAATTTCGGCGGTAGGTCGGAGTGGCTGTCGACCGTAGTATAAATATATGAAATATGTGGGGGAAGGAACGAACGCTGTCAAAAATTCTGGCTATTTCCCAGCATGCAGTGCGGTCGTGATGTTGAAAATCGAGGCAAGGCCAGCATGCACTAGACTGCAGTAGAACGAGAGGCTGTAGCTCGGCCCGGGCAACGAATAAGAGCAGAAAAAATCACTTCTAAGGTAGGACTAGGACTGAATTTTGCTGTGTATGTTGACTTTTGGGTTTGCAACGATGATTTCATTAATAAAACGAAAGCCAAAAACGTGATTTTGTTGTTTTTTGATGACGTTAAAACCGGTCATTTTTATTCTTCTCCAAATTCAAACGCTGATATTCTGCGAAAATCGCTGACTTTTTTGTGTTTATTGGGTGTCTCAATTTCAATGTTCGCGCGAATGAAAAAGTTGCAATTTTTTAAAGCAGAGGAGTCTAATCGTTCTTCTTAGAACGATTTTGGCCAGGACCGTCCTCAATGAGTTAAGCAAAAAAGATATTTTTCTTACTATTGATAGTTTTGATTCTTAAATCACTCAAACGGAAAACCCTTAAAGCTAGCAACATATCATAACTAAATTTCAATATTAGCAACATATCATCACTATTTTATTTGAAAACAAGCATATCCATCAAGATCTGGGGGGAGGGTACTAGTTGCTGGCCAATATTTAATGCAAAGGTGAAAGTTGCATGAAGGCCAACTTGAAGGGGTGGTGATTTTCAAAACTAGACAAGAGAGGTGGAGTTAGAACAGCCAGTGACAGTAGTTGAGGGTCAGTTCATCTAGGGTGATCAAATTTGATACCATTGCCTATCACGTGACCTGGCTAACCCTAAACCTAGGACCTAACCCTAAGTTAGGCCTGGCCCTGAGCTAAGCTATCCCCCACCCTAGAAATTGTTTTAACCCTAGAATCTTAACCCTAACCCCTGGTTTGAACTATCCCTAACCCTAGCTTTCGCCAGGGAGTTTGTCAAAAGCCCTGGTCACGTGACGTCCATTTTCTTGTTTAAACAATAAATGCAGTCCACTTTTCCATCGATTTGCTATTTCATTAATGTATTTCATTTCATTAAACTAAACTGAAGTAATACTCAAACTGAAGTTTGAGCATTAGAAATGGAGCAAAACAAACGATTGTTGGACCTAAAAACATCAGTTGTTTTACTTCCAGGCCAGGGGTTGGGGGGGGGGGGAGGCGGTACAGTAACTCCTCCCCTCCCCTCTCCTTTTTGATGCTTGTGGTATAACAAAGGGAAGCGAAACTTGCAAGTTTAGAACTTGCAATGATGCGCCGTTTAATAAGTGAAAGAGCTATCAAGGAAATCTACGCGGTGTTAAGGAGGGTTTAACATCAGGCGCATCCGTAAGAATTTGACGCCAGACGCTACAAAGGTCCCTGAGTTCATGCGTTCGTAACATCACGCGTAGATTACTGCAACAGTTTATTGTACGATTTATCAGCCTGTCAGTTAAATAAGGTGCAAAGCGTATTAAATGCCTCTGCTAGGTTGGTCTGTCAAGCCCCACGCTTTTGTCACAATACACCATTCATGCGTGAGCTACTCTGGCTCCCTGTCAGGTTTCGCATTATTTTTAAAGTATTGTTATTGGAATTTAAAGTAGTTAATGGTATTGCTCCACCTTACCTTAGGAAGCTATTGTAGTTAGAATTAAGTCATTTAGCTACAAGATCGTCTCATGGCATTCTACTTGCGCCACCTTCTTTTAAAACTAAAGTGACTTTGGGTGATAGGGCCTTTAAAGTGGCTGCCCCCAAACTGTGGAACTCATTACCCAATGATCTGCACGCGAAAAGTAACTTATATTGCGCATATTCCATGCAAATGATGAAATGCGCATTACAATATTAACCAGGGGCGGATCTAGGGGGAGGGTGCAGGGGGTGCGCACCCCCCCCCCCCCTGAGATGACCTAGTCTGCGTTGTTCGCTTTTAAAATTTGTTTACGTCACCCTTCAGTTACGTCATTCCTTAGAGGTGCACCCCCTCCTAAGAAAAATCCTGCATCCGCCCCTGTTAACTAAAGTACATTATATATAACAAAATTACAGAAAGGTTAAGAAAGATCTAAAATGTAAAAACTATGAAGTAGAAAATTATCTCTTCTAAAAATAAAATACAATAGGGAATAAAAATCTATCGTATGCAAGGCTAAAAAGATATGTCTTCAAATGGCGTTAAAAAATATACAACGCTTTATTCTTGTAATGATCGACTTTTTTAGGTTGAATAGTCAGGCTGTTAGTGTAGCTGGTGAGATAATCTTCTTTTCAGTCAATATTCCTGACGAAGGGCCAGCGCTAATAAATTTTCGTTTTTCACTCCCCTACGAATAGCGACGCAGCACCACGGTTTCTTTAGAAACTAACCCTTTACCCTGAATAACCTCATGTCCTGGTTGACTCGCTGTTTATTTCGTGACAACAAGAAGTAGTTTTGAGAAGTTTTGTTGTCGGACTGTAGTTACACACCCTAGCACTCATTAAACCTAAATGGAAGGTCACATAAATAATAACAGAAATAAGCATTTATTCAATTTTTATTCCACTTCTTTGATTTCTAACTAAATCAGCCCACCTACAGCACATGCGTAACATTCTACTGTCAGAACAGTTTCTAAAGAAAAAGATAAATATTTCCAGATCTGTGATTTTCAATATCCAGAGCAGGAGAGGACGAAGAATAAGAGAAGGGATACCCCATTTAGAACGATTTTCAAGTGAGTATCGAAAGTAATTTCGCAATTTCTTTGGTTTTGCATTACTACGCTCTTCTGATAGGCCTAAATACCTCGTGCCAATTTTTCATCCAATCAGAAAAACTAAAACAAATCATGACTTATTCGTACGCAATGTCCCGCGCTTGGCGCCGGCTACATGTATTTGATTGGTCATAACGGATTGTCTGTCTCTGTTGTGATTGGCTGGAATGATTACTTTGGTTTTGGTTTTACGACAATCAAGTAAGCTAATTCACTCAAGTAATCTAATACACTCAAGTAATCTAATTAACAAATAGATTCCATTTGGCCGTGCGTCTGTTCAGTTATAGATCACAGATGACGTCAAAATGTGGTAAGAACAAAAAAGTGGCAAACGAGCCGCAGGCGAGTGTGTCACTGATGTTCTTACCACATTTTGACGTCATCTGTGATCTATAACTGAACAGACACACGGCCAAATGGAATCTATTTGTTTTATACAATGAACAGAAAAGTAAAAAGAGTAAAATTACGAACTTGCCTCGTTCCAGTTTAGGTATTTTTCAAGTCGCCAAGAACACTTTTCATCTCGGTTTCTTCTTTTTCCTGCTTGTAAACAGCTCCTGCTAAACATTTTTCGAGGCTTTCACTTGCTCAATCCAGAATAATCTCGCAAACATTTTCAAAACTGTGCGCCATGTTGGACAAAACAAAGCAAACACTTTTTCTATGACGTCAGCCGTGCGTCTGTACTCTGATAGATCATAGGCAACGACCAATCACAGAGCGCGTAGTATTCAGTTCATTGTATAAAAACTGCTTTATCACCCAATCAAAAGTAAAGCCAAAACTAATCATGACTTACTCCCATATCCTTTCCCGCGTTTGGCGCGGGTTTCATGTATTTGCTTCGAGTTCTCGGATTGGTTCATTGGATTGTCTGCGTCTGCTGTGATTGGCCGAAGTAATTACTTTGGTTTTGGTTTTAAAACACTGAATTGAAAACTGCTTTTTGCCTACATTAAGAGATAATGTTTTCAAGACTTTAAATAGATTATTTCTATTATCATCAGCGCCTCTTCCAAAATTTGTCCTATAGCGTGTTGCACAATACGAACTTTGGACGCTTTGGGTTATGACAGATCAGAGGTGATAATAATTGATCTTGATATCAGCTAGCATTTATGGGGTATTCCCTCTTTTACTTACCCCCCATCCTCTATTACCTGGAGCGCGTTTATGAAAGAATTCTGTAAACAACATTAACATTCGGTCCTCCAACTCCAAACGGACATTAAGACTTATCAGCTACACCAAAGCGATCATAATGAACTTTGGATGTTTCTCCATTCCAGCACTCCCCGTCTGAAAACAGAAAAAAACTGAAGAAGAACATAATAGGCCACTCCGAAAAAGACCATAATAATCTTTTATGTGCATGGTCAGCCTCACCGGGGTGTAATTATTCAAGTCTCCTTTGTTAGAATGGCACAATGGAATTCAGAGTACATGTAGGTACGCTAGAATGTAGCATTGTGTGTTCGTATACAAATGTGCACCGTATGCAAATTGCCAAGAAGTTGAAGCATAGTACATGCAGTTCGTGCTGAAAACAAAAGAAATTGGAAAAATTGGGCTTACATCAAGCACTACCGAAACCTGCACTTTAAAGAGTGTTATGGTATTTTTCAAAGTTTCTGGAGAAGGGAATTGAAAAATAACGGCTCATTATAAATAAAACTGACCCCCCCCCCCCCCCCCCCCTAAATTAAAAAACTCTAGTTAAAAACATTAAAAACTCAACAAAACCGTACAAGTTAAAATCGTCTAGCGCTTTCCTAAATAATATTCTAGAGTTAATGTTTTACTCAGGTATAGCGGATTAAAAATCAATGCACCTAAAACATAAAAACTACGGCCGTAAAATCAAGTTTGATCTTGGGAAGTTTTACTGTTTCTCCGTTGTTTCTAGTGTTCGCGTTGTGATTTAATCGTTCGAAGTAATTTTTAAACGGAGAGCAAACAGTTCCTTGAAGCCCGGCGTATCACATCGAACGTTCGGTTTTCGTTGTTTTCAGTTGTACAAGTTTTAATTTTTAATTATTAACTTAACTGATGATTCTCCGTGTTTAAATAAAGAGTTACATTACATTACATTACATTACATTACATTACATTACATTACATTACATTACATTACATTACATTACATTACATTACATCGTTCGATTGCATTGAGTTCGAAGGAGTTCGGCCATCGAACGAAATCGAACTCACAAAAAAAAAAAAAACTAATCGAACAAAATCGAACGTTCGATTTTCGAACTCAATCGAACTTAATGGAACGAAAGAGTTCGATTAAGTTCGGTCATCGAACGAAGTGGAACTCACAAGAAAAAATGCGAATCGAACAAAATCGAACGTTCGATTTTCTAACTCTTCATGACAAGTACGTAAATTGATCCAGCGTTAGAACAATCAAAGCGATTTGAAGTCTTGTTTCTTTTATAATTGTGTCCATATACTCAGTTTATTCTTATTATATTCCCTATGAAAATGTCACTGTGTTGATTGTTTACAAGGAAAAAGGCTTTTCTGTCCACAGAACGGCTGCAAGTCTTACTCATCTCGGCAATCGTCTCGATCATCTATCCATCGCGGCAAAGTTGTCCTGAATCGTAGCAAATATTCCTTCCGATTCTAGCGCACGTCGGATTTCCCTTGCTTGTGTCGCTTCGTTATGTCACGGCTAGAAATTGCGCAAGAGTTCTCTGTCGCCCTAGAAGATTCGATATCACATTTGAAATCTCTAGGGTTTTCGGATAACCTTCCCACATCCATCATCCTATAAAAAGGTTCCCTAAAATTTTCGGCTATCAAAAGACATCAATGGGTGACCTAACATATTCGAGAACGAACTGAGGTTTTCAGGAAATGGGTCAGGGTAAAACATGTCTAATACATTCGTGAAGACCAAAGTTTCCCTTAATTCAGTTATATAGCTTTAAAAGCACTTTAGACAGCCTAAAAGGGTATTTTAAGGTATTTGGGGAAAAACCGTCGGTGGGTGCCCCTGGGATTTGGCGATATAACATGGAAATCAAGTAAAGAAAATTTCGTTATTTCGGCGGCACACTGCTCCTTTAACCCTTTAACTGCCAAATTTCTTTGGGTTCCCAAAGCAGTTTTGTGGGGCTAGGCAATCTGTAGAATTTCGTGACTGCATATAAATAGCTCATATAAAAATATACGCTGTTTCAAATCAACGTGGGCTCGAAATTTCATTGTGACGTCAGTATTCAGCCGTTGCTCGCTCGATTAGCGATCACACGGACTCGAATCTGATAAGAATTTGGTTTATAAGTGCTTTTTCGAGTCATTTTTCACTGCAGAAACCCCCAGACTGGCATCATTAAGCTGGAATGGTGGGCAGAGGCAAACGTCTGAAAGAAACCAGAGGTGAGAGATGATTTGACTATGACTGGAACGCCAAAAGTATTTGTAGCAAAACATGGCGGTCCATGAGTGAAGTTGTCTCTCTGGCCCTTCTGTGGTTGGATTTCGAGACCTACCAAGGCAATTTGGACGACGTTTGACTTCTAAAGAATGCAATCGGTGCAATATTTTGCCAGTTGGTCTGGGTGGCTCGACACTTCTAAAAAATATATCAAACAGAGGTAGGTAGACTTGCATGCCGCCGGTATGGTTGCATTACCCAGAATTCCTTTCGGTCGCGCATAAGGATATTATAAGTTTGCAAGAATAGCTCTGATTGAATGGAAATTGCTCGGCCTGTTGAAATATTGATGGGAATTTTTCTAAGTGGATGCAGAGGAATAGGTTTGAAGTTAGATGCAAATGTACACTTTTGGATTTAGAGTTACTTTTTCATTAAAATAAATTGATACAAAGATGTGCGTTTTTTGTTGTTTTCTTGGGACGTTGAAAACGGGCATTTCTGGATTTGCTGCCGAATGAACAACCATATGCAGCGGAAATCCATAGTTGTAGTCAAGTAGTTGGTTGTTCATGCTATGAAACTTATTGCTTTGCCCTAACAAGGGACCATTACTACCATTTCTGTAGATATGTGAAAGCTGCAGAATTTTAAATCACTACTAGTGATTTTCGTACAAATATGTACGATTGGCAGTTAAAGGGTTAAGTCAATACAGATGAGGATCTAAAAAATCTAAACCCGTTTTGTGGATGTGGTTCCCAATAATTATTACCCCATATTTTTCTGGCTGAACCCTCGGACGTACACGCAAACTTATACCCCACCGTGTTACAAGGGGGGTTGCACCCCTGGGTTTTTGTGATGTTGCAACATTTCGGAAATATTGTACATCTAATAGATAGCCCGTGATGTGCTCTACAAAATAAGGTAAATATTATGGGTTGTAGTGCTGCTGGGGGTCCGTGACGTCATTTAAAATGGCCGACAATATGGCCGCCATCTTGGATTTTACTAAAAATTCAAATTGATCGGAAAAATACGGAAATTGCAAATATTTTTCGCTAGAGTTGCAAAATAACACACAATTAAACATTTTAATGTTTTTTGTAGCATTTTATATGTTTTTTCACTGAAAAAAAGGTGAAAAACGCGCATTTTTATTCAAAAATGTCTTGACCTCATGCTACTTATGACGTCATATCTCGTTACCATAGCAACCGGTTCTCGCTAAACTTTACCAAAACGTGTCTCAAGGATAAACGAACAGCTACTGAAGTCGGCATGTGCTAATCTTAAACGGTCTTGAAAAAATCGGAGAAAAACCTTAAGGATGGGGGGGGGGGGGGGGGTGGGCTGGCATCCCCCTTCTTGTACGAATGGTGGTTTGAGATTCACACTTCCTTAGTGGTACTCAACTACAAATTTTAACCCCTGAAAGGTACGACGATCACACCCATCACTTTAATATGGGAATCCCCATCTTTTGGAGGCTGTGTAAACTAATAGTGTTGAAGCCTGCAGTTGCATTTTGTTTATGGGCGAAACTCGGCCGTATAGACCCGTTTAATAAATACAAGAATGCATCATATTCCGTTATTGACGTCAAATGTATTCCTTTGAATTGTAAAGGGAATTCAAAAGAATATGTTTGACGTCATTAGCGGAAAATGATGCATCGTGGTATTTATTAAAAATAAACATCGAAGTCCCTGTGTTTCATTTTCACAGTTGTCCCGACATTTCCTGGTCAAACATAACCAACCAAGCAGATCAAAGAAGAAAATCAAATTGTGACCTTCTCATGTACGGCTGAAGCAAAGCCTGCTGCGAAATTTTTGTGGATGTTGAATGGGCAGAGTTTGCCCAACATCTCGCCTTACAGTATGTCAACATCAGTGCTGCCAATCCCACGCTCCAAATTTTCGAGGACAATCGGGTATCTAATCATTAATAAAGTCACTTGGAGGCAAAGTGGCCAGTTTTCCTGTGTTGCCATCAATGATGCTGGTAACGCAACACAAACTACGGAACTTGAAGTCTCATGTAAGTACCATATGAGAAGTTGAAAGATTACATCCTTGTGCAAACTATTCGACAAAATTCCATGGCAAATTTAATTAGGCTTATTGCATCCATTAAGGATGAAGCACTCTTCCAATAACTTCAAATATAGTCTATCCTGGTAATTTCTTTTTTTCTGTTCCAGGAAGTTTTGCTCGCGAAAATGAGCCCTTCGAGACTGGAGTGGGCGAACGAGTCGAGCTTTTCTCTAGTCCCACCTCGGCTCGCGTTAAACTTACTTTCGCTCGCTTGGTCGAACGCCGATCGCGTGATTTGTTCGTTCGCTCGACTCTCCAGAGGGGGACTGCTAGCAGACTATGTAGAATGCCTTTCACTCGTGTCTGTGCTTTGATAACACTTTATCTATTACTCAATCGCGTAACAACACAGTTATCATTGATAATTTAACTTAATTTGTTCTTTAATTTCTCAGCGAGCGAACAGGCTGTACCCGTTTGTAACAGTTGGAACATTTCATTGGCTGAAAACTTGTTTGTTACGACTTAACACCCTCCAGCTGGCCTGTACACAAATACTTACACGAACAAAAACAAAGGAATCTAGAAAGGAAAAGAAAACTGCGAAGAAACGGCATGTCAGTTTCGATGAAAAAGCCAAAAAAAAAGCTCACACATTGTTTTCTCCTGACCATTGTTCTTGCGGTTTCATCTCGTATCTGATTGGTAGCTTCATAGCTGACGCATCAGAAGCAAATCAAAATTGTTTACTGAAGCTAAGGTCCGTTAACGCAAGTCACTTGTCATTTGTAATGCAATATTTGTCGCGATTTTCACTGCAGTTTTGGTGCGCGGTCGCAATTTGTATTGCATTTCTTTTACCACGCTCGCAGTGCACTTTCAAATCGTGCATAAAAACTGCTGCAATTCCAGTGAAATTTGGGCATCCTATGTCAAAGGGAAGTTCCCAACTAACTTGAAATTTGATGTAACGAGCGAGGAAAAAATTGTAATGGAAATTACAACAAAAATTGCACTGACAAAATCGCCTGTGTACGTAAGTAAATGGCGCTTCATAACTACATTGTACGTGTGTGACTCATGTCTTCAATTCTTTGTCTCGTAGCTGCACCCACAGAATCTGGCAAAGGAAGCGGTCAAAAGGACAACCAGCAAAAAGGTAAATGTCATCTTGTATGTGTGAGCAGTTTGGGTAAATTGTACACTTGAGGTTAGTTCACGCGAGCGATGCAAACGCAAATGCAAACGCAAACAAACACACGTGTGAACTACAGCCATAACGCATTTTACACATGTGAAACGCGTTATGTCTTCAAACGCAAACACAAACGCAAACTCAACGCAAGGTGAAAACATTCTCGCCCCATGGCCTCTACGGTTGAAGTTGAAACCAACATGGCGTCGTCCGCAATTGTGGTATCTTCGTCCGCCATCTTGGGTTGCTCAAATGGGCATGTGTATCTTATGTTTGTTGGGTTAATTTTCGTCTTTGAAGCGCGCGCGCTTTTCAGTAAATATATATGCTTTGCTGTTGGCAAATTTGTGAGAGATATTTGAGAATAAAACTTACATTGTACCAGCTTGTTCGGTCTATATAAGGAAAACACTGGTCTCTTTCTTTCTTATTTTTTTGCAAGTTTACATGTTTAGTTCTCGCCAGTGACTCGCAAAAAGACCTCCACCTTATCATCGTACCATCTTATCACCCACGATCTCCTCTCGTGCAGCCTCGTAGCTCAAATCTTAGAGCGACGAAGGATGTAATCTGGAAACCGTGGGTTCGAATCTCACCGAGGTCAAATATATTTTTCTTTGCCTCGTGCACGGTGGTCCTCATGCATTTCTTACTAGGACTAACGCTCAGGAGCAAATTTATGGGTTGTTCTCAGCACTAAAATTCACCACAGAATTAATTCTCTGATTTCCTGGCAATATTTCGCAATAGGCGAATCTTTGTCTACAATTGTTGCTGCTTTATAAGCGTATGCGCCTTATTCTCTATTTGAGCAACAACAAAAAATAAATAACCCCAGATATTGAAAAGGCATAGCACAATTATAGTTTCTCTGGAAATTTGAGCCCGATATAATATAGAGCGGTTTTCAATTGAGTATCCAAAGTAATTTCGCAATTGCCTTGGTTTTGCATTGCTACGCTTTGTGATTGGCTAAAAAATCTCGCGCCACTTTCTCAACCTATTACACGTAAAACCAAAACCAATCATGACTTGCCTGCACGCGTTTTCCCGCGCTTGGCGCCAACTGCATGTATTTGCTTCCCGTTTTGATTGGTCCATTGGATTGTCTGCGAGTTCTGTGATTGGTCAGAGTAATCACTTTGATTTTCGTCTTACGTCACTCAAGTGAATACTGCTCTACACTCTTTGTGTAAAGCTGTTTTAAATACCCGAAATTTTACAAAGAATGTAAGGCTCATCAGTTTGCCACCCAGCAGTTTTTCAGTTTTTCATAGCTGAGATTTCTTTAAACATTGAATGCAAAAAGCTGAAAATAGCGTAGATTGTTAAGTTTAACAAGCTCTTTCAACGTTCGAAGACAATTCGTGCCGTCTCTGCGTAAATTCGAATGTTAATGGCACGAAGTGTAAACAATGACGTCAGAAAAGATCCGCCTATACAGCATACAGACCTCACGTTAGTTCAATTTTTTTTTATCAGAATCAACAGGACTGTCTAGTTCTCAGATGTCTGTAGGCATTCTCATACTTTTGGTCATTATTCTGGCTTTATTTGCTTATATTGTGCGGCTCAAAAGACAAGGTAAGCCTTTTACTTTGTAATATTTAAGAATTCAAAACATATTTTCAGTATAAAAACATACTGTTCGAAGTTATAGGCGAGACCATTTTTTTAACATCCAAGTTACTGCTGTCCTGTAGCAAGACAAGCTACGATAGAATGCGTGTTTAGCTATAGTACCCCATATTCCAACTGGTCTCGTAACGTTAATGTCTTCTACCTGATCTGACTCCGTCAAAAATTGCATTGAGAGATGCATTGCAGAGTGTAGTACAGCGCGTACCTTCTATAGCTTTCTATTAAGCGGCCAGTTTTCATAGTCCCGAATTTTCGCCCATACAAACTTTGTATTTGCTACTTGTATTAAACGGTCACATCTATCAAGCGCTGGCGGCCACCCTTTTGTCTTTCACCCTTTTGTCTGTCTTTGCCATGTTTGCTATTTTAACCTATATTAATTATATAAGCGGTCACACTTGAACTCGTTCGTCATTTCCTTAAGGTCGGAATATGGTTTAGAGGCAGTTTTCAATCATCCAACTCTTGAAACTTTAGAGTTCCGTAAGTTAGGATTGTGGCTAACAATTGTCACTGCAGTTATAAGGCAAAGATCGCTTGATTGTGTAATAATACTGTACGTTGATAAATTGACATTTGTACACGCCCACAAAATATTTTTAATGAACCTTTCTAAGCGGCCAACCTGTAATAAGCGGGCAATTTCAAAAGTCCCGAGGGTGGCCACTTAATACAGATTTGACTGTATGTATTTGGCAAGTTGTCCTGCAATGCTCTCGTCAGCCTTGCAAGGCGCAAGAAAACACTTGCCTTGCGCATGAGTTGCCTAGTACCTAGGCCTCATTATTTCGACGCTTTCATGTGTTATACGTCACCGAAATGCATGACCGTGAAAGCATGGGACTCGGAAGCGTTACAGGAACTAGGCAAGCCGTCAGCACCCTAGTTCCTTAATTAATGTTTGGTTGATTCTCAGTTCATAAGTGTCAAAGTAATTTGAGTTTGCTTTTTCTTTGCTTTACTATGTTCTACTGGAGATCCAGTTGTCATTCACAGATGTGTGTTTTCCTGGGTGTTTCTTGGTGTTGCGGAAGCCATTGTTGGTTAGCTTTTGTGTTGTGGTGTGGGTATTGTTCAGTGTCTTTTGAATCTTTTGTTTTACGTTATTTGGTGATCACACGATCCGCAACACCAAGAAATTACCGTTTTCCTGTGCCGTCTGTCTTCATTTGCATATATCGACATATCAGTTTTTTTCGAGCGTTGATTGGTTCACTACCTTCAGTGGCGGATCCAGGGGGATGGTCGGGGGGTTCCGGACCCCCCTATCAGACCTGTGTCTCCCATGCGGTTCATAAAAATAATAGAATAAAATCGTTTTATACAGTCAGTTGTTTCACTTCCACCAATTGACTGATTGTCAAGTTTTTGACTTAGCAAATGCTTTTCGACTTTCAGGAATGCCGGAAATGGCGTTTTAGAGGTTAAAATCGGAAACATTTTCCGGGGTACATGCACCCGGACTCCCCCCTTTCAGGAATTCCTGGATCCGCCCCTGACCTTGCAGTGTTTGTTGTGATTGGACGCAATAATTATCCGCATTGGTTTTGTTTTGGAACGCTCAATTATAAACCTCTCTTTATAGCATTACATAGTCGGTAATCGATTTTCTGTCTTCTTATTGTTTCCTAGGAATAAAACGAACTGCAGAAAGGTGAGTCAACTGTAAAGTGTAAGATTATTTTAGAGGAGGAAATACGTGTCTTTCACAAACCGATCACTACTTTTTGACAGATACTAATACATGTTTAAAGGAACCTCCATTGTTATAACAAAGTGATGTTAAATTGTTGGAAATAAAGTCTAAATTTCAAATCTTTAATAACAAATAGGAAGAAAATTTCTGTGTACAAAAAATGGATATGATTATCGTCTATTTTTGCTTTTAAACCTCCAGCCATTTTGAATTTTTATGATGTCATAAGTTTGCCGTGCTATTGTTAAAGTGCCCATAACGTTTAATTTTTTTATTTTCTCATCTGAATGGAAGACCACTTATAGTGAATGTGACACCGTGATGAAATAAAGATTGTAGTAGTAGTAGTAGTAGTAGTAGTAGTAGTAGTAGTAGTAGTAGTAGTAGTAGTAATAGTAGTAGTATCACACAAGGAACCTCTGCGAAACAATTTCGCGCTTTGCACAAGACGCGAATATTTTAGGAATATTTCAAATCTTCAAAATCCTATTTTTTGAGGTATACCCGTCCCGCTGTTAAGAAGGCCAACGGGCTCACATGTTCCTTAATCTACGTCACAATTCCTTTGTTTGAAGTTACTTGTTCCTTTGTTTGAAGTCACGTGTTCCTTAATCTACGTCACGGATCCTTTGTTAACCAAGAGGGACCGAGAGGACACTAATGCGGATGGTGTGCCAAAATGACGGCAAATTTGAACGTTTTAAAAAAAAATCTAAAAAAATAGCATTTTAATTTAATCGCAAAATTTTTTCACGGAAGTTCTTGTAGTAATGTCTAGTTTCAGATAAAAAACAAAAAAAATTAGGTTATGGGCACTTTAAGAATCGACGTTCTTTTGTTTGGAACAATTGAGCAACCGTATGGTGGCGCGCAAGAAAAGTGAAAGCGAAAATAGGCGATATTCATATCCAATTTTTGTGCACACTAAAATTGTATTTCCATTTGTTATTAACATAATTGAAATTTAAACGTTAGAACCTAGCTACAACGGGGAGTGGGGGGGGGGGGGGGGGGGGGCAGTATACCACTTACATAGGTGAGACAGTGTGACAGTTGTACAGTTTATGAGACCCTTACGCCTGGCTATGCCATGCTGATGGCAGGACGAAAGCCATGCTGATGCCAGGACGAAACAACTGTTCATGACTGCCACTACCAGGGTGATATGCGCATGCGTAAGGTACTGGCCTTACCGCGGGATGTGTCTGTGTGACAATTGCTCTCAGATCGTTTATTATAAAAAGTTGATTTTACTACCTTATAGAGTGAGCACCATGGAATCGAACAGATGCCAACAGCTGCATGCGGCTTACGATAGGACCGTTGTATCAACGAAAATACGGAGTTTAAGCAAAGACGACGGCAGCGCCAAGGAAAACGTCACTTTAAAAAAAGAATTCGCGCTATTTTAAACTACTTTACAGTAGTTCCAATTTGTTTAGTTTGTCTAATATGACTGGATTGTCCAGGAGCTGAATTTGTACGGGTGACATTTAAGTTCAAATAGAGAAAGGAAAATTAACCGTCGTGTGTTCATTTTCTCCACAAAACCTATAATTTTATCATTTGACGTTGTTGTTTTGCAGGGAACGGCAAAGAAATGTACCAAAATGTAATACGCACATGCAGATGTCTTATTTTCGCTCATTAAACGTGTTGTTTTGTGCCGTTCTCGCTGCCTTCGCCGTCGTGGTTGCTTAAGTTTCCTATTAACAGAACAGACAAACAGTTGTGAACTCACTGACAAATAGCCCAATTTCGATATATTAAAATTCAACTTGAAACAAAATGACATCACTACGAGGCTTACGGGAATAAACCATACCCTAAGCCTCGAAGTGATGTCTTTTGTTTTAAGTTGAATTTTAATATATCGAAATTGGGCTATTTGACCAATTACAGAGCGACGAAAATTACGTTAACAATACACAGATCGAAACGGACCATTCACTGACCTGAGTTTCACACAGCTAATAATAAAACCATTGTTTTAAATACCAATGACATTAATAGCCATAGCTCAGGTTGTTCGAAACGTTAGTTATTGTCAACAACAACTGCTCTTTTTAGAACTACTCTGACCCGTAAGATCACACTCGACAGAATACTACATCCTTTCATTTGAATGGGCGCGCTATAGCTTAATATTCCAAAAAACGAACGTTACGGTTAATCAAGGAAAATCATATCATAATTATTAATAGCTTTCTATGCACTGGTAGATCTGGCATGGAAAACGGCGAGAGTATACCAGATCGGTGTGCATTCGTGGTAAGTACGATTTTTCTTATTTTATTTTATTTTATTTTATTTATCTCTGTTTTAGACAAACGCAAAAATGGGCGCATTTTTCTACGTCTCACTTATGAATAAAACAAACACAGAAACGTAGAAATGATCCCCTCCCCTTTGCATCACTAAATGGTGTATTGAACGGGCCGGCGACTCACATGACCAGAATAACACTCAGATAAGGGGCGCCGAGTGTGTACTCATCTACGCTCGGCTTCGACGATTTGGTTGTAAAATTAAGCGCGCTTGAAAGAAACTTAAATAATTTATAGAAAGCATGATTCACATTTGCTTAAAAGCATAGCTTAATACATGAGGCGAAATAGAGGCAAGTAATTACAACAATTATAATGTTTTCATTTTTGAAAACTAAAGTATGACTCCATAATACGCTATAACATAGCCTGCGAGCAAACGATCGGGCTCGAGGACGGGGGATGGGGGAGGGGAGTGGGAGGGGGAGGGGGAGGGGTAGGGGGAGGGAGATGGGGGAGGGGGTAGGGGGCAGGACCTAATACTACATACGGGTACTACGAGTAACATACGAGTACATTCGAGTACATACGAATACATACAGATACATATGAGTACAATACGAGTATGTACTCGAATGTACTCGTATGTCACTCGTAGTATCCGTACGTAGTATTAGCCCTCCCCAACCCCTGCCCTCGAGCCCTCGAGCCTGCTCGCAGGCTGCCGATAACACGTTTCGATTTTATCCAAATGTACCAAAAATCAAAAACACATTACATATTTTTTTCCTATGGTATCATTTCTGTCATAAATGGTGATTTACATAATCACACTATAGAACCACGTGGGTTGAACAGACGTGATGAATTGTTGTAGGTGACTTCCGCCCCTCCTCTTTTTTTAAATATTTATTGCGACATTCTCCTTTATATAATGTTGTATTTTCATTTTGTAATTTAGTAACATCTTAAAACCTGAAGAAGGCTGGTCTGGCCAGCCGAAATATTGTTTCAAATACATTTACTCGTTGTATCAGCTTTGCAGTGGTCCTTGGACTTCTCGTTTATATTGATTTACACAATATTGAATAAATTGAGTAATCTTTCATAATATTGTTTGATTTGATGACAGAATGAAGCACTCGAAATGGCGCATGGAACAAGCGATGTGACACCTGAGAGAGATGAAGTAAAGGCCTGAAGCATCCCAGGGAACGACTCCAATTTTTCCGTCATAGTTGAACTGTTCAAAGTTCTGTATGCGTTGACGCATTTAGAGGCAAATGAGCGATACCGTTTGCGCACTACACGTCACTCGTTTCGAGGATTCGTATTCGTGTAACCGTTTGTAACCATTTTATATATCTTAATTTGCACTGACTGTTTACGGAAATTAAAATGCAAAATGGCAATAAAAAAGTTTTCATGTGTGGTTTTAAACACCCGGTATTTCGTCCATTGTTAGGCGTGTAGGATACTGTCCCGGCTGAACAGTATCGTGTTTTCGTGATTACGGCCAGGAGCTTGCTTTCATTAAGCTTGCTTTATTATCTTAAAGTATAAAAAATCGCCAAAAGTTATGAACGCGAAGAAATATGAATCAAAAAAACGAAACAACGATTTTAAAACTCAAAATTCCACCAGATGGAACTTTGATTTCCGGACCGCTCGTCACGAAATCAAATTTGATGAACTGTAATCCACTTCCATCCTTGTAATCCTGCACTTTCTCTCCAAACTACTGCCTTTGTTTTGCTCTATACGATCTTTTTATTTAGTTTAGTTATATATTTCATGGCATTTGGCAATAGAGTATTTTTTCAATTGAGTATCGAAAGTAATTACACAATTGCTTTGGTTTTGCATTGCTACGCTTTCTGCTCGGCTAAAAAATCTCGCGCCACTTTCTTGACCAATCAGAAGTAAAACCAAAACCAATCGTGACTTGCTCGCACGCGTTTTCCCGCGCTTGGCGCCGCCGACATGTAATTGTTTCGAGCTCTGATTGGTTCATTGGATTGTTTACGACTGCTGTGATTGGTTGAAACTAAACTCAATTTAGTTATTTCGGCTGGACAGTGTTCCTTTAAGCAAGTGTAAACGGGAAGGAGTGGGAAAAGGGGTGGACTGGTAATTAATAAGCTGACTCACAAATATCCAGTCGTATTATGCCATTGGGCATTCGGTAACTGTCACCTCAATGTTGTAGCTTTCGAATCGTCAGAGCATGTTTAGATTGGAGACTTTCCCGGCTCGGCGTAGATAAACAAAACTTTACCGGCCGTGACACACCACAACACATCAGCCTAGAATAACAACAAAATCTTGACGACTTCTGTGTTTTGCTCCATTCTTTTGGTACAGCTAGAAGTCCAAGAAAGGAGATAGTTAAAATACTAAACGCTCTCGATGTAGTTCTTCCGGATGACTTCACGTTTCCGAAAATTTCGACTAATACCTGCATTTTGGAACCCTATTCTAGACCACCTACACAGCACCACACAGTTTCTTAGAAACTAACCCCTTTAATCTTTTTTAACATAAACATGTTCGTTATTGGCCTCTCGATTAAATTTAACATTAATTAATACTGTACTTTTCTGAAGTGCTGTTTCAATATTACGCTGTTATGGTTCTGACTATTGAGTCTGAATGAAATCTGCTTCAAGTGAAAGCTATTGAGTACAGAAACATTCTTTTAGTGCACTTCCTTTTGTAATATTTTCCAATAATATTTTAGATTTTTAGAATTCTTTGCAGGGGCGGATCCAGGGGGGTGGGGGGGGGGGGGGGGTGTTGAAGGGGTTGCAATAATAATAAGCAGCACCACATGAACGTTCTGCTGAATAATTAACTTTCATTTGAATGGTTACACTTTACTGACTTTAGGGTTTTATCCGCAGACTCGAACGTTTGGCAAAACCTTGTAATTTATCATTGAGGGATTACCGATGATCTTTGTATCCTATCCGTGTCAGAGCACTATGCGAGCAGAGGTTATTTTTTCGCCCTTAAATGTGCCGGCGTGCACGCGTTCAATCAGTCCTGGTATATTTCCCATGTATTGCACTGTTTACAACCTTTTCTTAGAACAGAGTGCGGGATATTGAGCGTCAAACCGAAGAATTCGCAAACCCTACCTTCTGCGACGATCGTCTCAGGGAGATGTAAAGAATGGGTACAAAATACAAACGAATTTCATTCTTCTTCAGTTCAGTTCAGTGAAATGAAACATTCAAGGACCACGCAACATTTCACACAATAATATCACCATTTTGTTTTTCTTCTCTGCATTTTATCGTTACATTTGTTTGGCAAAAGTCACAGAATATATATGACGCTACTTGTTTCCAAATAAAAGACAACAATATATTGCGAATCACGGGTAAAAAATACATGTGCAAGAAAGTGATATCTGTTTTCTTTTTCTAAATTTAAACTCTTAACAGACTTAATGTTTACAAGTGTCACAAAATATAGATCACAAGATATTACCAACTACCAAGATCAAATTGTGAATGAAAATAAAAAAAGAATTAAAAATATATACTGTCTTCCATGCAAGGAACAAATTTGCCGATTCAATTCTGCAATTAATATAATACGTCCCTCTTAGCAGCTATGTCTATTTTCAAATGATGCAACAAACAGCCTCAAATAAACAATGTTCTAGCTAACTGATTCAATTTGAACCAATCCAAAATGCTCAAAATTGAAAAATTCTTTTATGGTGTATGTTTATGTGACAACATAACAGATAAAATACACTAAATTTTAGAATCATATTTAAATTAAACTGCAAGAATATAATGTGCACATTCTGTTCATGGGTCATAAGTGAGATTTAGGCCCCATCCACACGTCTACGTTTATGCGAGTTCGCAAACGCATTCGTTTTTGTGTTTAGGCCTCCGGTTCACACGTAAACGATGAAAACGGTCACCCTAAACGGATATTTTCTAAAACGTCCTCCAAAGTGGATATTTTCGAAAACGCTGTTTACCGTTTACGTGTGGAACGTGTAAACGGATATTTTCGTAAACGCTGACGTAGATACTACTTTTCAACGCATGCTCAATGCAGATTTTTAGCGTTTACGTGCGAGAGGCCGAAACGGATAAAAAAATTTAAAAAAAGTTATGTAATTACGTCCAGGAGCCGATTACCATACCTATTCAAAAATTTTAATACAATGATTATTGAAATCAGATACAGCTACCCTTCCATCTTTAAGGACTGCTATAGAGATTGGTCTCTTAAATTCTCCTAACCTGCTTCCTTCTGTTCCAAATTTGGTTACAAATTTTCCATTAATTTCGAACACCTGAACTCTGTGATTTCCTGTATCACAGACCATCAGATGTCCTGCCTTATTAACGGACAAGCAACCAGGATCATCAAATTCTCCGTCACCCCGCCCCTTCTTTCCGATTTTGTAAGCAAAATTTCCCTCCATATCAAGAAATTTTACACAATGATCATCACAGTCTGACACTATAAGAAAGTTGTCATGTTGGATGCAGTGAAATGGAAACTTCAAAGAGCCTTCTGCGCCAATTTTACGCAGCAATTGACCACGAAGAGTAAATATCTTGATTAATTTGTTGTTTGGTTCAGCAACAATAATATTACCATCACTGCCAATGGATAAACCATGAGGAAACTTAAGCTGGTGATCAAGACTTCCTTTCCCTCCAAACTGGTCAAGATATTCACCCTGATCACTAAACTGTTGAACTCGGTGGTTACCTCTATCCGCCACTATAATATTATCATTATGAAAAGCTATCCCAGCAGGTTTGTCAAACTTTCCCTGTTCAACGCCCTTTCTACCAAAAGATCTTAAGTGGGTCCCATTACTACTGAATACCTGGATCCTGTCGTTACCAAACTCAGTCACTGCAATTTCATTTCGTTCATTTACTGCTACCCCCCAAGGCTTGCTAAACATTCCAAAAGACGAGCCTTCTTGTCCAAAAGATAACACGGGTCTGAATTGTCTGGGTCTGACTTGAACCTCAAAAGGACTGCCACGAACATGTTCTCCATTTACCTTCACTGATGCCTCGCATGTTCCGGTTTCCTTGGCAAAGTAGCTGATCTTGTATGTGCCATCTTTGTCATCTTGGACTTGTGGTTTTGTCGTACAGTCATTGCCTTGACGATTTCTTATTTCCACTGTTACATAGTCACGTTCTTCATAACATTGTTCCCTTTCGGCAGTTCTTGTTGTCACAACAATCTGTGCTTCAAGTGCAACAGTCGCGTCACCGATTCCTTTTCCTTCAGCACTTGATTGTTGCGTTTTAGTCTTGCTAAGAAAACTTCTGAAAGTTCCAATTCCTTCAGAGTTTGCTTTGTCTATCAACGTTTCGTTTTCTACGAAAACAAATTGACGACGTTCTTCAAGATCACAGTCGATTTTTTCTCCATCATTGCAGACACCTTGGAAGATTGTGTTTTTGTCTAACTTAACAATCTCGGCAATTGTACTTCGTTTCAAAAGTGTTTCAGTTTTTTCGATTGCTGTCTCAATCAGTTTTACTTCATTTTCCGTCTCGCACTGTCGAATTTCCAGCCGCTCGAGTGATTCTTTCCCTTTCTTTTCCACGCCATTAATAATTTCCTGCTTTTTTGCGTCCATGGCAGCGATCATATTGTCAACAAACGTCTGTGCTTCTCTCTTCACGCTGTCGACTTTTGCTTGAATGTTTATACAGTTACCTTGCATTTTAGCAATTTTGTCTTTCTTCTGAAGCACTCTTTGTTTCTGAGATTCAATCGCTGCCATGACATGTATCTTGCGTTCATTTGCAGCCTCGTCCAAAAGCATCTTAGCGTGACCGTCATGAAGTGTTGCGACACAAGAATAACAAATGGCAACTTCGCAGTTTTTGCAGAAGAACTCCAATTCCTTTTTATCATGGCCTGGCTTTCCACAAAACGCTGGTCGTTTTAAAATGTTTTCAAAGTCTTGATCTTCGAAGTCCTTCAGCGCTAAGGAATAATGATTTTTATTGCCCTTCATGCCATTATGGAAACTGATACAGTCATTACACCAGAACGAACAGCATTGAAAGCAGTAAAAGGTTTTTTCGAAACGTTTGTCGCAATTTCCACACTTCACACCAGTAGTATTGCACTCCTTTATGGCTAACACATCGAGTAAACTGTTAATGCGAAAGTTTGTCGGCAAAGCGCTTAGGTTTCCATTTCCAGGGACCCTGAATTCCTGTCTGCACTCCGGACATGCAATTTTATCTCGGCTCGCACTTGTTCTTTGAATCCCGTTCAGACAGTGAAGGCAAAAGCTGTGCAAGCACGGCAACTGCTTTGGATCAGTGTACTTGCACATACACACAGAACAGGATACTTCTTCATGAAGATTATCTAGCAACGTTTTTATATCCATGGCGAAAGGGAGAAACGAACGAAGGCAGTTTGGAGTTGAACACACCTTAAAATAACTATCGAGCAAGTCTTGAATAAAGCCTTGTAATTGTGATCATTTACAATGTAATTTGTGATAATCGGTATTGACATAAATTAATATTTTGCCGACACGGAGCAGAGAACCGGGTACTAGTGTAGTGCGCAGGGGCTCACGGTTCGTGAGTTTGAAAACTGTTCGTTGATAGATTTGTGTCATTCTACGGTCAGCCTCGCCGCCTCTAGTACTGTTCAAACAAGTTCAATGTTACCCCGATTTTTTGCTTTCCTCCCTGGCAATATGAATGAGGCTACAGCGGTACGACTAATAACACAGAACAACCAGGACCTTCTTGGTCAGTTTAAGACTCTGGTTAAAGATTCCAGTTTAGCTCTCAAGCGTTTCACATGAGGATATGGCTGCCCAGCAGATGACAGAAATCAAAAGAATCAAGCGCGGTTTCACTGCGCAATTCAACAAGAAGAGCAACGAGGACCAGTACAACGTCAATAAAGCGATTAAAGAAACCATGAAGGACGCAAAGGCCGCTCTGGAACGCAAAGACATGCAGAAATTTAAGGATGCCTTAGACAAAGGTTTGGCTCTCGTGCAAGAGCGTGAAAAATTCATCCTGCTTGCAGATAAGTCACCGTTTGGTTGGAAAACTGTCAATGAATACAAACATCATGACTTGGCCGACGACGAAGAAGACGAAAAGAAAATTTACAGAGCCGTAAGCGTTTCACCGCGCGTTCTTCCCACCAACGAAAACCTTGCCGACGTCCATTCAGGCTAAATCTCCACAGATCGCAAGACAACAATCATCTAATTTGTTCTCTCGCCTTAATCAACAACATTTAGTGCAAGGATCTGCTACTGGTGTTTGCTTTGCGTGCGGAAAACCCCTGACTCTGTTCACACATGGAGTTGGACGAAGATTACTATCAGGAGGACTCTTGCCCATCATCTCTATATTTTGTTTGTTTTTTTTTGGACCCCGAAGTACAATGCGAATTTAAATCTGACCAGGAATTCGTGTCGGTCTAAGGGAGATTATATCGAGTAATTGAGTTCTGGAAGGGCATTAACGCGCCGAAGTTTATTATCGATGTTATTCCATTTGTATGCAAATTGCCGTTGCTCAAAATTCCCACGTTTTTTACGGCCAGTATTAACGCGTTAGCTTTGAAGGATTCTAGTTCCGTTGAGAATGTCATGAACGAGCTCATTAGTCCACATTGTATTACTGAAGTTTACGAGCCACCTTTCACTATTGACCCTTTGTTTGTGTTAACGCAAAAATCTGTTTAAAAGCGTTTTATTTTAGATGTGCGTCACGACAAGAGAATATTTTAGATGCGAAGACTTGAATGTTGCCTAAGAGATTTAGAATCCGGGAGACTATATGTTCTCTTATGATCTTGTGGTCATCATCATGTTGAAGATCTTCGTTCATCGAAAGTTTCTTTCTTTTTCTTGGACATTTTCCGCCGGTCACGCTTACCTGTTTACGGAATTGTTTAAGCCGTTAATTGAGAAATCATGGAGATCTGAAGCCGGGTAAATTGTTGCCTTCTTAGACGACGGTCTCGTCGCTGCTGTCGGTTACAACAACGCAAAGATTGCGAGCCTTCAGGTTCATGCCGATTTGCTTACCTCTGGTTTTCTTCCTAACGAAGCCAAATGTCTTGGGGCCCAACTCAGGTAATTTCTCGGCTCGGAACTGTCATCAACACGGCCACGTCGGAAATTTACGCTACATATAGACAGACAGATAGATGTGTTCCATATTGTTCCATATTGGTCGCTTCTTTTCGCGTCCCGGTTCGTAGGATTGCGAGGGTTAGCGGGGAAAATTATTTCACTCGGCTAATGCGTGGGCAACGTCCCCCAGCTTATGACTAGAAATCTATTTGCTATGATCAACACTGCATGCGTCGACATGGAACTCTTACGTTTACGTTTCCTCCCGAGAGTTTTGCTGAATTGATCTTCGGGAAAACCAACGTTGCGAGCCTTAACGGCATACCTATTTCGCCAGCCCGTCATAAGTCCATTTAGGTGATATATTCCGATGCATTGGCCTCATCTTGTGGAAGTTTTATAGTTTCGACGGCAAAATTTTTCATCAATACCCGTTCCGACTTCGAGAAAGCGCAAGGTTCCACGTTCAGAGAGTTGCTTGCCGTTTTTCCTGTCATTGAAAGCTTTCTTGGAGGCCAGTAAGCCAGTTACCTAGTCTACTGATAATCTAAAGGTCCGGCTTTACAACAGCCTGCAGTAGGCATCTTTCAGAGCTGTCTGTTCAACGATGTTGACATCGACATGCAGCGGATACTATTAAGGGATCTAAATACTATTGCAGGTGTTATATTCAAGTTTATTGATTATGTCGATTACACCATTCATGGCACGGTTTTCTATGCTCTCGACGGTTTAGCGGGTCCTCATACCTGTGATAGGTTCGCATGTTCATTCAACGCTAACGTTAAATGTTTTCAATTCCAGATTCTACCAACCCGGTTCCAGCGGTGCATACGCCTTTGCCCAAAATTGGTCCCATCACGACAGCCGGCTGCGTCCTCCGGTTTACTTAACGTGCATAGTCTTCAGCCATACGAGATCTTGCAGTGCTAAGGGAGCTCTCAGCGTACCATTTTGGAAGTCTGCCCATTTCTGGCCCATTCTGCGTTTAGATGGTTTTCCACTGGAGCACCTTTCTTCATGATTGGGGCATTCTATCTAATTTAATTTGCCTAATTTACTTATAGATGTCAAGCCAGAAACTCTATTTTCGGTTGTAATCCCGTGACGGTCCCTTCATTAGCAATTCGTATTGACTTTAGTATCGCTCCTAGGTAGGGCTACGAGTTATCTAGTGAGAGCTTTTGTGTCCCAAGTGAATGCACGGAGATATGACTATTTTGCAGATTTCCTACTGATCATATTTCAACCAGTCAAGTTTCTAGGGGTATTTTTTTTTTTCCTAGATTGAATTGCCTGTTAGAGGTGTTATGCCCTAGATGGGCTTAATGAATGCCCTAGATGGGCTCAGCGTTATGCCCTGGAGGGGCTTACCGAATGCCCTAGATGAGCTCAGCGTTATACCCTGGAGGGGTTTACCGAATGCCCTAGATGGGCTCAGCGTTATACCCTGGAGGGGTTTACCGAATGCCCTAGATGGGCTCAGCGTTATGCCCTGGAGGGGCTTACCGAATGCCCTAGAGGGGCTCAGCGTTATGAAATGCCCTAAATGGTTTTGAATGTTACGTCCAAGAGGGGTTCAATGTTACGCCGTAGATGGGTTTTAATGTTACGCCCAAGAGGGGCTCAATGTTATGCCCGAGAGTGGCTTAGACAGGCTCAATGTTACGTCCAAGACGGGGCATGATGTTATGCCCTATAGGGGATCATCCCTATTTTCTATGAGGAGCTAAACGGGGTTTAAGTTTGGTATTATGCTTGTCGAATCAGTTAGGATAGCTTTCTGTTTTTGACAGCAGGGTTGCGAGCGCAATTTAAATTCATACATACATTTTTCTTTATGAGTTCGTCTCTTACATTATATGTGTTTCATGTTGTATTTAGATATCTCCTTGTCCGCATTTTGGTCTACAGGAAGCCCGAACAACGTACAAGTTATCCAGCTAAAACAGAATCTGAAATTCACCGTGATTGCTTCGAAAGCCACTGGGTCATCGCAAAACTACCTTTAATAGATGGCAAGACTTTGCTAAAGACGTGTTGCGTATTCCTGATTTTCCGGTCAGACCTTTGGATCGTGCCCTGTATCTGCAACATCTGCTCGAGTCCACAAAGTCAGTGTCTGCATCAATTGTGCTTTCTACTATACGCTTTTAAGTGGGCGCATTAGCTAGCCAGAGTTGATTCTCCTTCAGTACACCCGACTGTCATTGCTGCAAAAGAAGGCGCTCTTCGCCTTGCCAGCCAACCTACCACCAGGAGGAACGAGTCCCTCGAAGTTACTCGTCTCAAGCAACTTGCTGAAAAAACTGATTGGGACAATCTTCTACAATTAAAAAGTCTAGTTATGTTTATTCTCACTTTTTCAGGTTTCCTTAGAAGCTCTGAGTTATGTCTTATTCGTAGCAGGGATGTCCAGTTTAGCTTTGCTCATAACTTAAACGCAAAAGGCCCGGATAGCTGAGAATATCCACTGCCCGCAGTTAGCAGGTTAGCTAGTCGAGGCGATCAGCTAAAACATTTATGTTAAGGATTCACTGCCAAGCAGACTTGAAGTCTTCAAGTACTTGTCGCTCTGAGCTCTAGCCCTTTCTTTTGCTGTCTACTATGGGCCTGGCTGACCAACGCGCCCATGCCTCAACCTTTGAGTGTGTTCGGTTGTGTAGTGAAGGAAAAATATGTAATTTGTGATAATCGGTATTGACATAAATTAATATTTTGCCGACACGGAGCAGAGAACCGGGTACTAGTGTAGTGCGCAGGGGCTCACGGTTCGTGAGTTTGAAAACTGTTCGTTGATAGATTTGTGTCATTCTACGGTCAGCCTCGCCGCCTCTCGTACTGTTCAAACAAGTTAACTTTCGTCTTAGTTGTTTATTGTAATACCTTAAGATTTGTTATCGGCAGTTTTAGCCGCATTTTAGTCGTTTGTTTCTTAGTTAAAAACACCTTAAAACCCCAAAGGTAGCACCACTGCATAGGTCGGGGTTACACGGTCCCTATTTTTTCCAACAGTTGGTTTTTTGGGGTTTACGTGTCCGGCTCTGGTGCGCTTAGAGTTATCGTTATATCATAGTTCTTCGTCAATGACAAAATGTATCGTGGGCCTGGCCGGCCAACCTAGAGTTATTGTGATTTTATAGTATAGTATATTATAGTAATATTGTAATACGATAGTCCTTTGTCAATAATAAAATGTATCGTGGGCCTGGCTGACCAACGCGCCCATGCCTCAACCTTTGAGTGTGTTCGGTTGTGTAGTGAAGGCAAAATTTTACCTAAGCATGATATTAATATCGCGCTTTTGATATATACCAATCATAACGTGTTATTTTGACATGTTTTGATGTTTTCTGTCTTCTAAGAATGATTGCAAAAATATTCTAGATTTCTAAGAATTTTGTTCATGATAGCGTGACCTCAGAGACGAAACTGTGCAAGCATGGTAACTGCTTTGGATCAGTGTACTTGCACGGCATACACACAGAACAGGGCTGACTTATTCATGAAGATTGTAGCAAGGAGAGAAAAGGGGAGAAAAGGGGAGAAAACTGATAAAGGAAGTTTGGAGGTGAACACACCCCAGTAAAACAACTATTGAGGTCTTTAATAAATAAAGCTCTGTGTATCAGAGCATGATATTTTTATCCGGCTCATGATTATATAAACCAATCATAAAGCGTTATTTTGACATGTTTTGACGTTGTCTGACTTTAGAAGATTGTACAGGAACATAGATTTGTATAAAGAATTTTGTTCGCGATAGCGTGACCTGAGAAGCTCGCTGTCATGTCTGTTATTGATCACGAGCGTTTGTAGACCAAGTGATGTTTTGATCTATCGTGCTTACACGTTGCTCAAGCAAAATTCAGTTTGATGTGGCATATGCAAGGGTAGATTTCCTTTATTCTGTGAATCACAATGTACCATAAACCATACAAATCCTTGCCAGACTGAACGGCTGAAACAAAGGAGGTCTTTAGAGTATATGTTTACCGAAATGTCAATATTAACCAAACAAACGGCGTTATTTGACATTTTCATACAATGTCTGACCTGACTTCTAAAAATAAAAAATAGCTACGCAATGCGTACAGAAGCGACGACGAGTTTCAACTTGGCGTTATATCAATAGATGTGGGGTGCTCTGATAAAATCAGTGTATAGCTTGGTTCCACTAGAATAGGGTCGGTGTGAAATGGAAATTTCGGCGACTTTCAGTCGGTGCAGAGCGTTCTGTAACTAAAATTTGCTTAAAAATGCTCATTAAACCAGAATATTGCCCCAGCAAATAATATAATACCAGAAGTAGCCAAAGACTTGTGGAACGTTCATTGGTAAAATGACTTTTTTCCAAACATTTTCAGTTTTTGTACTTATGGTCGTGGGAATAACATGTTTGTCAGTTGTTGATTGTTTGTGTTTGTCTTAAAAAAATATATATCATGATTTTAATTAAAGGTCAAAATATCAATCTGTGCTGTGGATTGTATTTGACGTCTTAAAAATGCGATAGATATGCCATGTTTCCCACCCCCACGCCCCCCCTCCCCCCCCCCCCCCCCCCCCCAAGAAAAAATAAATAAATAAAACCTTTAGTTTCGTCAGAACAACATGTCCTCGAGGCCGGAATTATGAGTATCATAAAATATTAAGTGACGATGAATTTATGATTACCATAATTTTGTAGCACAACAGTAGATGACGGGAGAAAGAGTAGGTTCTAATCAAGGATCGCGGCAAAATACAAAATACTCGGCAAAATCGCATCACGGCGCGCGAAGGACAACAGAGGTCAAGCATGGCTGGTGAGTGTATTGTTTTGTAAAATAGAATAATTATGTTTCGTCATTAGTATGATCTTTTACTTTACCCGAGACAGCTCACACAGTTGATCCAGTGTTTTCGTCGTCCATCTTGGATTGTCGAGCATTCCAATACTATAAACCCAGATCCTCTCTGTTTCTACTGTTGTGCCACAAAATTATGGTAATCATAAATTCATGAGCACTTAATATTTTATGACAATCATAATTCCGGCCTCGAGGACATGTTGGTCAGAAACCATGAAAAGTTGAAAAGTTCCAACCTCGTTCCCAGGGCTTTTCCCCTTTTTAACAAATTTAAAGGGAAAAGCCCTGGGAACCCGGGAACGAAGTTGAAGAAAATTCATTAGGAATGTTATTTATTGTGTTGATTTTGATGTTCCATTGACAGTTAAACCAAAAATTATCCTCCGTTCACCATCCCCTGTGAAGTTAGATGAAGGTACGTCTGCAACGTTAGTTCGTGTTTCCAGTGTCAGTAAATTCGGACAATACAATACCACTTGGCGGAAAGACTCTAAAGTCGTCCAGAAAAAGGATGGTCTCAGCTCCAACTACACCATATCAACAGCTAATAAGGACGATACAGGGACGTACACGTGTACAAATACTGCTGCACCAGTTCCATCAGTTAGTGCAAATTACACCGTTGTCGTGATAGTGAGATGTAAGTTGTTTTCACTTATTAATATTCGAATGTAATCATGGTAACGGCCCCCTTTTACTTGCGGACTTCGCAGCTCCGGGGGTACCCAACTTTTGGGTAGCGGCTACTATTGCCTGGCCATTACTTTTAGACTGCTAAAATATGCCAGCAATCAATTACAAAAATGACCAGGTAAATATCAGACCGCGGAATCGACCCATAGAATCATTATCTCGAAAATTTTACCCGGACTCCTGAATTTTGGCCAATTCTATACCCGGTGAAAATAATAGGAAATAATAAAAGGGTTAATAAAATAAAAGGGTTAATATGTTCTGTATGATAAAGTTATAATTGTTTTTCTTTTATTGCTTTCAGATTCCCCTCAGAACGTCAGAGTCACTGGTCCAGCAGTTGTGGTAATATATCAGACAATAACATTGTCTTGTAGTGCGGCTGGGTACCCATATCCGTCCTTCTTTTGGAAATTAAATGGCAATGATATAGATGGAGCTAATATACGAAGTACATTAGTGTTGTCAAATGTTAAGGTCAAAAATGCAGGGAATTACACGTGCGGGGCAAAAAAACGCCTTGGCTCCAAGGAAAGTGCCGTAAAGATGTTGAAAGTTGAACGTAAGTCGGTGAGGTTAATACCTGAAGAGTGGATTACGATAAGAGAATTTATCCCCCATGATCTCAATGTTAATTCCTCGTACATTAATCTCCTGTACCATCAGAAGTCTCTAAATGTTACAGGTAGAGAATTTCACGGCCTTGTGTCGCTCACCCCCCCCCCCCCCCCCCCCCCCGGGGGAGAGTACTCTCATATGAAAAGTATGGTTTTCAAACAGTTTGGTTTGAGGTAGGGTAAAGAAAATCAGAGAGTTTTGGTTTAGAATACGGTATCTCATTTCCCAGGAAACTAATCAGTGGTATGAAGATACATTTTCTAAAAGATAGCGAATGGGATAGGGTAGGGATTTTGAGTGCCTATAGTTTAGCATAGGGTTGCAAAATGTAGCTGAACGTTATCTGGTACAGAGTAAGAGTTTCAGAATCCCAGCGGCACACCACCTCCCAAAATATACAGAGTCAACCTCCCCTACCCCCCTTTTCCGGGTGTTCTCCGTCTTGAGGTACGCTTAATAAAAACCCTCCAAACCTGATCGACGCAAAGCTGTTGGTGACCAACCGAGATACATAAGATCCCCAACTTTAACTTTTGCTGCAGAGTCAATATACTTGCAATGTAAGGCCAGGATGGTTCTGCTGGAGAACAATAATTGTTAAGCAATCTATTGAGTATACTTTTTGCTAGTGCTGTTAGTTGGTTTCAATCTTTTGGGAAATGAATGTTTTTTATTCTTCCCAGTGTGAAAGAGTTAATTTTGTTGGTATTGTCTCAGATCAACCTACTTTTACGACTTTCACGGCGGGCACTCCAGGAAACTCTGTAATACAAGGAACAACCGTGACTCTTACATGCAGTGCAGATGGTTACCCCGCTCCCATGCACACTATCAGACACGGGCCAAATATAGTGACGCAACAAAGCAAGACAGGGAGGTACGTGATCAACACTGATACAGCTCAATGCCGAGAAAGAGTCGTACGTCTGTGTGCCATCAAATAAAGTCGGAGATGGGCAAAATAAAAGACTCGTGATCACCGTCCAAGGTCAGTGCTCTCATTTGCCGCCCTGCCTCTGTGTAAAGAAAAAAAATTAAAGCACCAATACTGCAAATAAGTAAGAAGCGCGGTGGTGTAGCGGTTAGCGCGTCGGAGTTTCAACCTGAAGGTCGGGGTTCGAGCCTGATCTCTGCCGTCAATTTGTTTCCTTACTCAGGTAAATTAAGACATGGGCCTCCAATTATTTCGCCCAAAAAGTGACGAGGTGGTCTATCTTCTGAGGCTTTATTTGTAACAGCGTATATATTTGCGAGGCTAATAAGTTTGCAATTATTGTCATTTTGACATGCACATAATATGCAAATTAGGTCACGTGACTTATCGCGGCCACAAAGCCTTTAAAAATCTGCGAAAATGGCACCAGTTTATACCAACAGTAATCTGTTTTTACTGCTCCCAAATGGTTCACAAAGTCAACAACCAAAAATCAGTGCCTTGACCTTTTGAAATATTTCATTAATTTTGAAAATAAACGACATTTTGTACTTGTGCTCAGTCCACACATACAAGTAATTTACGTTTTTCACACTTTTGTTTTGATAAAAGGCCGGGCACAGAAATGATGTACTTAATACGCAAAACATTATAATCCTAAAGGCAGCTACCGGTAAATAAGAAAAACTGGTGCCATTTTTCTCAATAGAATTTTGAGCTAAAAATAACTCTGACAGGTCACGTGACTTAATTTGCATACATCATGTACGTCAATATGACAACATTGTCAAACATATTAATCTGGCAAAGTTTTACGTTTGTATAGCTTAATCCTCAGAAGATAGACCACCCCCTCACTTTTTGGGCGAAATAAGTAGCCGGCCCATTCCTTAATTTACCTGAGTAGACAGGAAACGTTGCTCCACGTTGTCTCTCTCCACCCAGCGATCGACATAATGCTGGGGGGTAACCTTGCGATGGACTAGCATCCCATCCAGGGGGGAGTAGTAATACTCTCAGTCGCTTCATGCTACAGATACCCGGTTAAGCTCCGGCAGTTGTGATCCATTAGGCTTGTGAAGATTTACCTTTACCTTATACTGTAAATAAGCAAAATCTACTGTCGTGAATTTTTAGTGTCTTTAGCTCAGGATTCATGGGCAGGATGGAAATTGGTTGCGACAGGAGAAAATGCAACTATAAAAAGTTGGGCGAACTCATGTGTCCGTTAAAATGAGAGATGCGGGTGCCGAGGATTCTGTGAATTTTAAGGTCGGGATACGGGTTAACGAGAAGCGGCGGTATGCGGGAACGTATTGAAAACTACGCCAGACCCAATTAAGCCTATTCGCTCCACACCAAAGCGGGAAGACGAATTGAAGGAACTTATTTCGCACCCTTAAAAATCGTCCCTTTGGTGTTTTATAAGCATTTTATATATGTTTTGTTTTTATATTGTTATTATTTTTATATTATTCGAGAACATTTAATCATGTTTTCATGATTATGGCCAGGAGCATATTTATTATCTTGAAACAGGAAGAAAAAAAAATCACCAAAACTGAGTTATAAACGCAAAGAAATATGAACTAAAGAGGCAAAATAAAGGGATAAAAACTCAACATTCCACCAAAATGGCAATTTTGATTTTTTGACAGTCTATCGCGGAATTAAATTTAATGAACTTTAATCCACTTCCATCCTTGTAATCCTGCACTTTTCCTCCAAACTACTGCTTCTGTTTTGCTCTATAGAATCGTTTTATCCAATTGAATTGTATATTTGGTGGGATTTCAGTCTCTTTAATCGATTTGATTTGCTATTTAAGGCCTAGGCCAACGGGAGGGGTAGAGGTTTATACTATAGACTCTATTCTATCTGTTGCTTTTCTTGTTCCTTTTTAAAATATGTTCTGCACGATGTTGATGACTGCAATGCGCAACATAATAACCCGCACTACAGGAAGGTACTGTTCAATAGCTTTTATTTGAATGGTCACACTCTATGATTTCATTCACAGGCTCAGTTAGACTCAAAAGTTTGAATCGCCTTGTACAGCATAACAAACAGTACCACAGGAAAGTACTGCTCAGTAGCTTTCATTTGAATGGTCACACTTTAGGACTGACTCGAAAGTTAAAACCACCTTGTACAGCATAATAAACAGCAACACAGGAAAGTACTGCTCAGTAGCTTTCATTTAAAGGGTCACACTTTAGGGCTTCATCCACAGACTCAAACGTTTAGAACCACCTTGTACAGTATAATAAACAGTACCACAGGAAAGTACTGCTCAGTAGCTTTCATTTGAATGGTCACACTTTAGGGCTTCATCCACAGACTCAAAAGTTCGAACCACCTTGTACAGCATAATAAACAGCACAGCAGGAAAGTACTGCTCAATAGCTTTCATTTGAATGGTCACACTGTGAGATTTCATCCACAGACTCAAAAGTTAGAATCACCTTGTACAGCATAATAAACAGCACCACATGAACGTTCTGCTGAATAATTAACTTTCATTTGAATGGTTACACTTTACTGACTTTAGGGTTTCATCCGCAGACTCGAACGTTTGGTAAAACCTTGTAATTTATCATTGAGGGATTACCGATGATCTTTGTATCCTATCCGTGTCAGAGCACTATGCGAGCAGAGGTTATTTTTTCGCCCTTAAATGTGCCGGCGTGCACGCGTTCAATCAGTCCTGGTATATTTCCCATGTATTGCACTGTTTACAACCTTTTCTTAGAACAGAGTGCGGGATATTGAGCGTCAAACCGAAGAATTCCCCAAACCCTACCTTCTGCGACGATCGTCTCAGGGAGAAGTAAAGAATGGATACAAAATACAAACGAATTTCATTCTTCTTCAGTTCAGTTCAGTGAAATGAAACATTCAAGGATCACGCAACATTTCACACAATAATATCACCATTTTACTTTTCCTCTCTGTATTTTATCGTTACATTCGTTTGGCAAAAGTCACAGAATATATATGACGCTACTTGTTTCCAAATAAAAGAGAACAATATATTGCGAATCACGGGTAAAAAATACATATGCAAGAAAGTGATATCTGTTTTCTTTTTCTAAATTTAAACTCTTAACAGACTTAATGTTTACAACTGTCAAAAAATATAGATCAGAAGATAATACCGACCACCAAGATCAAATTGTGAATGAAAATAAAAAAGAATAAAAAATATATACTGTCTTACATGCAAGGAACAAATTTGCCGATTCAATTTTGCAACTAATATAATACGTCCCTCTTAGCAGCTATTTCTATTTTCAAATGATGCAACAAACAGCCTCAAATAAATAATGTTCTAGCTAACTGATTCTATTTGAACCAATCCAAAATGCTCAAAATTGAAAAATTCTTTTATGGTGTATGTTTATGTGACAACATAACAGATAAAATACACTAAATTTTAGAATCATATTTAAATTAAACTGCAAGAATATAATGTGCACATTCTGTTCATGGGTCATAAGTGAGATTTAGGCCCCATCCACACGTATACGTTTATGTTCGTAAACGCATACGTTTTTATGCGTTTAGGCCTCACGTCCACACGTAAACGATGAAAACGGTCATCCTAAACGGATATTTTCAAAACGTCCTCAAAAGTGAAAATTATCGGAAACGCTGTTACCCTTTTACGTGTGGACAGTGTAAACGGATAGAGTGTTTTCACTGACGTCATATCAAAATTCAGAAGCAGTTTTCGATTCTAAAATGTTTATAGAATTGTAGAGAGTTTAAAACTACACATCTGGGCCAAATTTTGAAGCGCAAGAGCATTTCATTCAAGAGTTATAGGCGAATGAGTGTAGACATTTTTAGTAAGAAATGTATGGAGCGGCCATCTTGGTGTCCCACTTGGGGACACCAACATGGCGGCCAAAAATTCAGTCTTAATAACACCAAAAATCTCGAAAAATCTGATCACAAAATATTGTATTCACTATAAGAGGCATGAAATCGGCTTATAAGCATCTATAATTCATTAATAACTTTCAACTAGTTCAATTTTGTTTATTTTCACGGCTTATCTGAAATAGTGTGACGAATTGCGTGACACATTTACAACCTTTATAAATCGAAAACGAAACATCGTTAAAACTTGAAACTTTTTGTGAAAGATAATAACACTGGTATCCACATACCATGTTAGAAAGAGTTTTGTAGGATGTATACTTTAGATTTTTTAATTTTTATGACGTCAAGTGAAAACACTCTATATTTTCGTAAACGCTGACGTAGATACTTACTTATCAACGCATGCTCAATGGAGATTTTTAGCGTTTACGTGCGAGAGGCCTAAACGCATAAAAAAAAATTTAAAAAGTTATGTAATTACGTCCAGAAGCCGATTACCATACCTATTCAAAAATTTTAATACAATGATTATTGAAATCAGATACAGCTACCCTTCCATCTTTAAGGACTGCTATAGAGATTGGTCCCTTAAATTCTCCTAACCTGCTTCCTTCTGTTCCAAATTTGGTTACAAATTTGCCATTAATTTCGAACACCTGAACTCTGTGATTTTCTCTATCACAGACCATCAGATGTCCTGCCTTATTCACGGACAAGTAAGTAGGACTAACAAATTCTCCGTCACCCTGCCCCTTCTTTCCGATTTTGTAAGCAACATTTCCGTCCATATCAAGAAATTTTACACAATGATCATCTCTGTCTGACACTATAAGAAAGTTGTCATGTTGGATGCAGTGACATGGAAACTTGAAAGAGCCTTCTGCGCCAATTTTACGCAGCAATTGACCACGAAGAGTAAATATCTTGATTAATTTGTTCGCTGGTTCAGCAACAATAATATTACCATCACTGTCAATGGATAAACCAAGAGGACAGTGATCAAGACTTCCTTTCCCTCCAAACTGGTCAAGATATTCACCCTGATCACTAAACTGTTGAACTCGGTGGTTACCAGCATCCGCTACTATAACATTATCGTTATGAAAAGCTATCCAAGCCGGGTGGTCAAACTCTCCCTGTTTGACGCCCCTTCTACCAAAAGATCTTAAGTGGGTCCCATTACTACTGAATACCTGGATCCTGTGGTTACCAACCTCAGTCACTGCAATTTCATTTCGTTCATTTACTGCTACCCCCCAAGGGTTGTTAAACATTCCAAAAGACGAGCCTTCTTGTCCAAAGGATAACACGGGTCTGAATTGTCTGGGTCTGACTTGAACCTCAAAAGGACTGCCACGAACATGTTCTCCATTTACCTTCACTGATGCCTCGCATGTTCCGGTCTCCTTGGCAAAGTAGCTGATCTTGTATGTGCCATCTTTGTTATCTTGGACTTGTGGTTTTGTCGTACAGTCATTGCCTTGACGATTTCTTATTTCCACTGTTACATAGTCACGTTCTTCATAACATTGTTCTCTGTCGGCAGTTCTTGTTGTCACAATAATCTGTGCTTCAAGTCCAACAGTCGCTTCACTGATTCCTTTTCCTTCAGCACTTGATTGTTGTGCTTTAGTCTTGCTAAGAAAACTTCTGAAAGTTCCAATTCCTTCAGAGTTTGCTTTGTCCATCAACGTTTCGTTTTCTACGAAAACAAATTGACGAAGTTCTTCAAGATCACAGTCGATTTTTTCTCCATCATTGCAGATACCTTCTTGGAAGATTGTGTTTTTGTCTAACTTAACAATCTCGGCATTTGTACTTCGTTTCAAAAGTGTTTCAGTTTTTTCGATTGCTGTCTCAAGCAGTTTTACTTCATTTTCCGTCACGTATTGTTGAATTTCCAGCCGCTCGAGTGAGTCTTTCCCTTTCTTTTCCACGCCATTAATAATTTCCTGCTTTTTTGCGTCCATGGCAGCGATCATATTGTCAACAAATGTCTGTGCTTCTCTCTTCACGCTGTCGACTTTTGCTTGAATGTTTATACAGTTACCTTGCATTTTAGCAATTTTGTCTTTCTTCTGAAGCACTCTTTGTTTCTGAGATTCAATCGCTGCCATGACATGTATCTTGCGTTCATTTGCAGCCTCGTCCAAAAGCATCTTAGCATGACCGTCATGAAGTGTTGCGACACAAGAATAGCAAATGGCAACTTCGCAGTTTTTGCAGAAGAACTCCAATTCCTTTTTATCATGGCCTGGCTTTCCACAAAACGCTGGTCGTTTTATAATGTTTTCAAAGTCTTGATCTTCGAAGTCCTTCAGCGCTAGGGAATAATGATTTTTATTGCCCTTCATGCCATTATGGAAACTGATACAGTCATTACACCAGAACGAACAGCATTGAAAGCAGTAAAAGGTTTTTTCGAAACGTTTGTCGCAGTTTCCACACTTAACACCAGTAGTATTGCACTCCTTTATGGCCAACACATCGAGTAAACTGTTAATGCGAAAATTTGTCGGCAAAGCGCTTAGGTTTCCATTTCCAGGGACTCTGAATTCCTGTCTGCACTCCGGACATGCAATTTTATCTCGGCTCGCACTTGTTCGTTGAATCCCGTTCAGACAGTGAAGGCAAAAGCTGTGCAAGCACGGCAACTGCTTTGGATCAGTGTACTTGCACATACACACAGAACAGGATACTTCTTCATGAAGATTGTCTAGCAACGTCCTTATATCCATGGCAAAAGGGAGAAACGAACGAAGGTAGTTTGGAGTTGAACACACCTTAAAATAACTATCGAGCGAGTCTTGAATAAAGCCTTGTAATTGTGATCATTTACATAAGCATGATATTAATATCGCGCTTTTGATATATACCAATCATAACGCGTTATTTTGACATGTTTTGACGTTTTCTGTCTTCTAAGAATGATTGCAAAAATATTCTAGATTTCTAAGAATTTTGTTCATGATAGCGTGACCTCAGAGACGAAACTGTGCAAGCATGGTAACTGCTTTGGATCAGTGTACTTGCGCGGCATACACACAGAACAGGGCTGACTTATTCATGAAGATTGTAGCATGTATGGTGAAGGGGAGAAAACCGATGAAGGAAGTTTGGAGGTGAACACACCCCAGTGAAACAACTACTGAGGTCTTTATAAATAAAACTTTGTGTATGAGAGCATGATATTTTTATCCGGCTCATGATTATATAAACCAATCATAAAGCGTTATTTTGACATGTTTTGACGTTGTCTGACTTTAGAAGATTGTACAGAAACATAGATTTCTATAAAGAACTTTGTTCGCGATAGCGTGACCTGAGAAGTTCGCTGAGCTGTCATGTCTGTCATTGATCACGAGCGCTTTTTTAGCCCAAGTGATGTTTTGATCTTTCGTGCTTACACGTTGCTCAAGCAAAATTCAGTTTGATGTGGCATATGCAAGAGTAGATTTCCTTTATTCTGTGAATCACAATGTACCATAAACCATACAAATCCTTGCCAGACTGAACGCCTGAAACAAAGGAGGTCTTTAGAGTATATGTTTACCCGAAATGTCAATATTAACCAATCAAACGGCGTTATTTGACATTTTCATACAATGTCTGACCTGACTTCTAAAAATAAAAAATAGGTACGCAATGCGTACAGAAGCGACGACGACTTGCAAATCAATAGATGTGAGGTGCTCTGATAAAATCAGTGTATCACTTGGTTCCACAAGAAAAGGGTCGGTGTGAAATGCAAATTTCGGCGACTTCTCAGTCGGTGCAGAGCGTCCTGTAAATAAAATTTGCTTAAAAATGCTCATTAAACCAGAATATTGCCTCAGAAAATAATATAATACCAAAAGTAGCCAAGGACTTGTGATAGAACTTTCATTGGTAAAATGACTTTTTTTCCAAACATTTTAAATTTTTGTACTTATGGTCGTAGGAATAACATGTTTGTCAGTTGTTGATTGTTTTGTGTTTGATTGAAAACCCAAGGTGTGAATGGTCAGGTCAGCCCTTTTTATACCAGAACTTCCTATTGAAGACCCAATAGTGACCATTATGCATTGCGTGATAAAAACAATGTAAGTCTCGATCCCGTGAAATAAATAACAATAACAGAGGCGCGCGGAGCGTAATGGTCATTAAAAACTCTTATTCTTCGGCCATTTCAACTTTGACAGAAATAAAATACACACTGCGGTTATAAACATGACAAAACAACGCATGTTGTAATAAATCTTTGATTAATGACTTGACGTTTCGTATGCTTCAACATACATCTTCAGAAATGACGGTTGGATATAACACAATAAAATTTAAATGCTATGGAGAAAGACTGGAACCTAATTTAAAAGAAATGACAATAGTGAAAACATGATAATATACAGACCTATCTTAAAGTCTGCTAGAAAATATAAAGATATATTCAAGGCTAGTAAAGAAAAAGTTTCTCACTACCCACATTGTAGAATTAAGGAGACATTATTGATTAATTATTGATTAAGGATTTAAAACCGGCTCCGATATTCTTTACACAACTGATCGTGAATCACCGCACACTTCGTTTTCAGGTAACAGCTCTCGTAGGATACTCAGTTATGACTCAGTTATAAGTCAAGTTCAGTAAATTAATGCTATTTCAGTGCTATTTCTGGCCTTCAGTTCTGATAAGTTCTTTCTGAGACAGGCAAACTTAGATCCGCTTCGAAACAGCGCCCAGACTCGATAATTTAGTGTAGACCTTTTGCCAGGCTATTGCAAGTGCGAGTATGTACTGCTGATGAATGTATGTCACTTCGTGTCTGTTTGCAAGTGAGCGCAAAATAAATTAATATATTCACGATAAATAATTAAGCACGGCGGTGTAAAATTTGAAACAGACAAAACAAACCTAGCTTTTCTCCACACTTCAAAACAAAATGGCGGAGCAAACCAAGCAAACTCTCGGCGACGAGGTGGTCACGTGACCTAGTTCCCAGTGTTTTTCTTATCCTCCAAGGCTAGTTCCCAATGTTTCTCGGGTGTAATCCGGACATCCGGACACCACGGCACGACGGCAATAACGCGAAGCAAAAAAACATCCTGGATTTTTGAGAAATATGCTCAAGAGGTTATCCTGTCATCATCCCCTCAGATCTGCCAGGTGTCTTTGTAAAATGTTTGAGGCTTTGCGAAAGGTCAATCGATACATTTTCCGGTCTACGTCTATGTTTTTAGAACCAGGGATTATGATAAAGATTGATGAACTTTAAAGTTTTAACTCATTAACGACGGTGACTTTTTACGTTTTTGTGTGATTTTCTGCTTACAAACGATCCATAGGATTTCGTGACTCCATATTTGGGGTTACCATGGAAAGCGTTGTTGTTCTAAAACACTGAAGGCTCGAGTTTTCTGGAAACGTCATTCTGACGTAGTGTTTTTGCTTCGTTGAGCGATAATAACGGCTCAAATTTGGCTTGTATGCGATTTTTGGTAAGTTTAAAGCCCTTTTTTTTATCTTTAGTAGCTGCCTGATGAGCATCATTAAGCGTGAAGGTAGCTAAGAGTCCACTTTCTGAAAGAAGCGAGTAAGGTGATGTTCTTCGTTTGCGAATTTGGCTTGTTGGTCGTAGAACTGGAAAAATGGCCGTTCCGAAACGAAGTAGCCTTGGGACTCCACTACTGATGAATTTCTTGACCTACCACGGCATATTTTGGAATTTGCGACCACTGAAGAACACAACAAGCGCGAAATTTCGGTGGTAGGTCGGAGTGGCCGTCGACCGTAGTATAAATATGAAATATGTGGGGAAGGAACGAACGCTGTCAAAAATTCTGGCTATGTCCCAGCATGCAGTGCGGTCGTGATGTTGAAAATCGAGGCAAGACCAGGATGCACTAGACTGCACTAGAACGAGAGGCTGTAGCTCGGCCCGGGCAACGAATAAGAGCAGAAAAAAATCACTTCTAAGGTAGGAATAGGACTGAATTTTGCTGTGTATGTTGACTTTTGGGTTTCCAACGATGATTTCAATAAAAAAACGGAAGGCAAAAACGTGATTTTTGTTGTTTTTTGTGACATTAAAACCGGTCATTTTTATTCTTCTCCAAATTCAAACGCTGATATTCTGCGAAAATCGCTGACTTTTTTGTGTTTATTGGGTGTCTCAATTTGAAGAACTTTCTAGTCAATGCTCACAACTGTAATGTTAAAGCAGTGGAGTCTTATCGTTCTTCTAAGAACGATTTTGGCCAGGACCGTCCTCAATGAGTTAAGCAAAAAAGATATTTTTCTTACTATTGATAGTTTTGATTCTTAAACCACTCAAACACAAAACCCTTAAGGCTTGCAACATATCATCACTATTTTATTTGAAAACAAACATATCCATCAAGATCTGGGGGGAGGGTACCAGTTGCTGGCCAATATTTAATGCAAAGGTGAAAGTTGCATGAAGGCCAACTTGAAGGGGTGGTGATTTTCAAAACTAGACAAGAGAGGTGGAGTTAGAACAGCCATTGACAGTTAGCAGTTGGGGGTCAGTTCATCTAGGGTGATCAAGTTTGATACCATTGCCTATCACGTGACCTGGCCAACCCTAAACCTGGGACCTAACCCTAAGTTAGGCCTGGCCCTGAGCTAAGCTATCCCCCACCCTAGAAATTGTTCTAACCCTAGAATCTTAACCCTAACCCCAGGTTTGAACTATCCCTAACCCTAGCTTTCGCCAGGGGGTGTCAAAAGCCCTGGTCACGTGACCTCCATTTTCCTGTTTAAACAATAAATGCAGTCCACTTTTCCATCGATTTGCTATTTCATTAATGTATTTCATTTCATTAAACTAAACTGAAGTAATACTCAAACTGAAGTTTGAGCATTAAAAATGGAGCAAAACAAACGATTGTTGGACCTAAAAACATCAGTTGTTTTACTTCTAGGCCAAGGGTTGGGGGGGGGGGGGGGGGGTGAGGCGGTACAGTAACTGCTTGTGGTATAACAAAGGGAAGCGAAACTTGCAAGTTTAGAACTTGCAATGATGCGCCGTTTAATAAGTGAAAGAGCTGATCAACGAAATCTACGTGTTAAGGAGAAATGTGGGCTTCGACTGGAGGGTCGTGGGTTCGAATCCCATCTAGAACGCGGAAATTTTTTCCGAGTTAAGATGCCATTTTCGTTCATGTTTTATTTAAAAACAAATAAAATGAAAGGCTGATCGTACAGAAAGGAATATATTTTTAACCTTTTTAACCGATTAATTTCGAACGGCACGGCCGCTCTTCTTCAGGGTATAACCATTTCTTCCATTTCATTTCTTCAGGGTATAATCATTTCTTAAAAAGACTCACTTGGAGGTTGGTTGGTTGCATCCTCGATATGCCTTAAGGTGGCTCGACTGGGTTTTTGAGCGACGATACCGTTTAGCTTTGAGAAACTTGTGTACCACCACAAACGAGCCAACGGAAAATCGATTGCCACAGCTGTACTAGAGAAAGATTAAAGTTTCAGATGAGATTAGTTTTATGGAAATCGGAGTTGCCAAAGCAACGTTATGACGTCACTTCCTGTTTTACATAATACCGAATACCGTCACAACGTTGCTTTGGCAACTCCGATTTCCATAAAACTAACCTCATCTGAAACTTTAATCTTTCTCTAGTACAGCTGTGGCAATCGATTTTCCGTTGGCTCGTTTGTGGTGGTACACAAGTTTCTCAAAGCTAAACGGTATCGTCGCTCAAAAACCCAGTCGAGCCACCTTAATGTGACTGCGCGATGCAGTTAGGAGTCATATGTGTTAAGTTATTTGGCTGTGTGACCGCGCGATGCGGTTCCAATCGATTAAGCCCACATTTCACCCTTGCTCACCACAGAGTTCTAGTAGCTCAGTGGCAGAGCATCCGATTAGATCACGGAGGGTCGTGGGTTCGAATCCCATCTGGAACTCGGAAATTTTTTCCGAGTTAAGATGCTATTTTCGTTCAATAATAATTTACATACTTATATTGCGCATATTCCATGCAAATGATGAAATGCGCATTACAATATTAACTAAAATACATTATATATAACAAAATTACAGAAAGGTTAAGGTGCCTCGACTGGGGTTTTGAGTAACGATACCGTTTAGCTTTGAGAATTAAACTTGTGTACCACCACAAACGATCCAACGGAAAATCGTTTGCCACAGCTGTACTAGAGATAGATAAAAGTTTCAGATGAGGGTTTCATGGAAATCGGAGCTGCCATAGCAACGTTATGACGTCATTCCCTGTTTTACATAATACCGAATTTCTTGTCATCAAGAGATAATTTTGGAAAACGCTCTCTGGATCTTCGACCTGACGTACTTGTCCTAAGGTCTACAAAATTTTACAAATTTCTATGGAAGCGTTTTCGAGAAAATTTCGAGTGAAGTTTTAAGGGGTTAAAATACAACAAAAACAAAACAATTTTGAAATGTTATTAAAACTTATGTCTACAGGACTTGATGAAAAATGTTTTTGGTCTTACATGAATTTTATACCATCCAAATAGCTGAAGTGAAAATCTCAAGGAAATCGCTCCGTTTGTATTTCAGAAATATTGCCTTGAATATGAACTGGCCTGGAGTGTTATTTCGCTTTTATGTCAAAAATTGACCCTACCCTTATTAAAATTGTCACGAATTAAAAAGCGAATGATGAATTTTTTTAAAACGTAGTCCTCATGAAGATTAATTAATGTTTAATACAACCTCCAAGTTTCAAATTCATTGAAACATTCTAAGGCTGTCAATTTTTAGCGCCAACTCAGGAAAATATTGAGCTGATTTTCGCGCTTGTGGCTTGCAAATTGTTGTTTCATTATGCATCTCCATTGTATCAAATCGCCGTGGAATTGTAGCTTTCAGTACATTATGAATTCATGTAACGCTTAAAACAAAGAAATGAAGTGTTTATGAATTGATTATGTACTGAAATTTACAATTGCATGGCGATTCGAGACAATGGAGACGCATAATGAGATCAACAAACCACTTTCGTGAAAATCAGCTCAATATTTTCCTACGTTGAGGCTGTAAATTGACAATCTTAGAACGTTTCAATGAATTTGAAACTTGGCAGTTGTATTGAATATTAATTAATCTTTATGAGGACTAAGTTTTAACAAAATTCATCAATCGCATTTAAATTCGTGACCATTTTAATGAGTGTAGGGTCAATTTTTGATAAAAACGCTAAATAACACTCCAGACCAGTTCATATTCATGCCAACGTTTATAAAATTCAAATGGACGATTTCGCAGAGATTTTCACGCAAGGTATTTGGATGGTATAAAATTCATGTAAGACCAAAACATTATTTCATCAAGCCTTGTAGACATAAGTTTTAATAACATTTCAAAATTGTTTTGTTTTTGTTGTATTTTAACCCCTTAAAACTTCACTCGAAATTTTCTCGAAAACGCTTCCATAGAAATTTGTAAAATTTTGTATACCTCAGGACAAGTGCGTCAGGTCGAAGATCCAGAGAGCATTTTCCAAAATTATCTCTTGATGACGAGTAATTCGGTATTATGTAAAACCGGAAGTGACGTCATAACGTTGCTTTGGCAACTCCGATACCTCATCTGAAACTTTAATCTTTCTCTAGTACAGCTGTGGCAATCGATTTTCCGTTGGATCGTTTGTGGTGGTACACAAGTTTCTCAAAGCTAAACGGTATTGTCACTTAAAAACCCAGTCGAGCCACCTTAAGAAAGATCTAAAATGTAAAAGCTATGAAATAGAAAATTATCTCTTCTAAAAATAAAATACAATAGGGAATAAAAATCTAATCGTATACAAGCCTAAAAAGATATGTCTTCAAATGGCGTTAAAAAATATACAACGCTTCATTCTTGTGATGATCGACTTTTTTAGGTTGAATAGTCAGGCTGTTAGTGTAGCTGGTGGGATAATCTTCTTTTCAGTCAGTACTCCTGACGAAGGGCTAGCGCTAATAGAATTTTCGTTTTTCACTCCCCTACGAATACCGACGCAGCACCACAGTTTCTTTAGAAACTAACCCTTTACCCTGAATAACCTCATGTCCTGATTGACTCGCTGTTTATTTCGTGTACACTACAACAAGAAGTAGTTTTGAGAAGTTTTATTGTCGGACTGTAGTTACACACCATAGCACTCATTAAACCTAAATGAAAGGTCACATAAATAATAACAGAAATAAGCATTTATTCAATTTTTATTCCACTTCTTTTATTTCTAACTAATCAGCCCACCTACAGCACATGCGTAACATTCTACTGTCAAAACAGTTTCTAAAGAAAAAGATAAATATTTTTAGATCTGTGATTTTCAATATATCCAGAGCAGGAGAGGACGAAGAATTAGAGAAGGGATACCCCATTTAGAACGATTTTCAAGTGAGTGTCGAAAGTAATTTCGCAATTTCTTTGGTTTTGCATTACTACGCTCTTCTGATAGGACTAAATACCTCGTGCCAATTTTTCATCCAATCAGAAGCAAAACTAAAACAAATCATGTCTTATTCGTACGCAATTTCCCGCGCTTGGCGCCGGCTACATGTATTTGATTGGTCATAACGGATTGTCTGTCTCTGTTGTGATTGGCTAGAATGATTACTTTGGTTTTGGTTTTACGACAATCAAATAAGCTAATACACTCAAGTAATCTAATACACTCAAGTAATCTAATTAACAAATAGATTCCATTTGGCCGTGCGTCTGTTCAGTTATAGATCACAGATGACGTCAAAATGTGGTAAGAACAAAAAAGTGGCACACGAGCCGCAGGCGAGTGTGTTACTGATGTTCTTACCACATTTTGACGTCTTCTGTGATCTATAACTGAACAGACACACGGCAAAATGGAATATATTTGTTTTATACAATGAACCGAACAGTAAAAAGAGTAAAATCACGAACTTGCCTCGTTCCAGTTTAGGTATTTTTCAAGTCGCCAAGAACACTTTTCATCTCGGTTTCTTCTTTTCCCTGCTTGTAAACAGCTCCTGCTAAACATTTTTCGAAGTTTTCACTTGCTCAATCCAGAATAATCTCGCAAACATTTTCAAAACTGTGCGCCATGTTGGACAAAACAAAGCAAACATTTTTTCTATGACGTCAGCCGTGCGTCTGTACTCTGATAGATCATAGGCAACGACCAATCAGAGAGCGCGTAGTATTCAGTTCATTGTATAAAAACTGCTTTATCACCCAATCAAAAGTAAAGCCAAAACCAATCATGACTTGCTCCCATATCTTTTCCCGCGTTTGTCGCAGGCTCCACGTATTTGCTTCGAGGTCTGATTGGTTCATTTGATTGTCTGCGTCTGTTGTAATTGGTCGAAGTAATTACTTTGGTTTTGGTACTGTACTCTGATAGATCATAGGCAACGACCAATCACAGAGCGCGTAGTATTCAGTTCATTGTATAAAAACTGCTTTATCACCCAATCAAAAGTAAAGCCAAAACTAATCATGACTTACTCCCATATCTTTTCCCGCGTTTGGCGCGAGCTCCATGTATTTGCTTCGAGTTCTCGGATTGGTTCATTGGATTGTCTGCGTCTGCTGTGATTGGCCGAAGTAATTACTTTGGTTTTGATTTTAAAACACTGAATTGAAAACTGCTCTTTGCCTACATTAAGAGATAATGTTTTCAAGACTTTTAATAGATTATTTTTATTATCATCAGCGCCTCTTCCAAAGTTTGTCCTCGCGTGTTGCACAATACGAACTTTGGGCGCTTTGATCGGACAGAGGTGAGAACAATTGATCTTGATATCAGCTGGCATTTATGGGGTACCCCCCATCGTCTATTGCTTTGAGCGCGTTTGTGAAAGAATTCTGTAAACAGCATTAACATTCTTTCCTGCAACTCCAAACGGACATTGAGACTTAGCAGCTACACCAAAGCGATCATAATGAACTTTAGATGTTTCTCCATTCCAGCACTCCCAGTCTGAAAACAGAAAAAAAACTGAAGAAAAACATAATAGGCCACTCCGAAAAAGACCATAATAATCTTTTATATGCATACCCCCCATCGTCTATTGCTTTGAGCGCGTTTTTGAAAGAATTCTGTAAACAGCATTAACATTCTTTCCTGCAACTCCAAACGGACATTGAGACTTAGCAGCTACACCAAAGCGATCATAATGAATTTTAGATGTTTCTCCATTCCAGCACTCCCAGTCTGAAAACAGAAAAAAAACTGAAGAAAAACATAATAGGCCACTCCGAAAAAGACCATAATAATCTTTTATATGCATGGTCAGCCTCGCCTGGGTGTAATCATTTAAGTCTCCTTTGTTAGAATGGCACAATGGAATTCAGAGTACATGTAGGTACGCTAGGATGTAGCATTGTGTGTTGTATACAAATGTGCACCGTATCCAAATTGCCAAGAAGTTGAAGTACAGTACATGCAGTCCGTGCTCAAAACAAAAGAAATTGGAAAAATCAGGCTTACATCAAGCACTACCTAAACCTGCACTTTAAAGAGTATTATGGTATTTTTCAAAGTTTCTGGAGTGGGGAATTAAAAAATAACGGCTCATTATAAAAAAAACTGATACCTCCCCCCCACCCCTCCTCTTTCCTGTCCAAACGTACACGCTTTGGCCATGGAGATTATTGAAAACGCGTTCTCAAAACGCGTTTCGTCCATAATAATAATAATAATAATAATAATAATAATAATAATAATAATCGAATATTTATGCAGGATAACTCTTCAGTACTATAGTACTGTTTGCAACGAGGTCCAACTCACTAAAAAAGATATACATAAAAGGGAAATGATGTACTAAGTTACAAACTAAATAAGAAATTAAAATTCTAGTAAAAACATTAAAAACTCAATGAAACCTTACAAGTAAAAATCATCTAGCGCTTTCCTAAATAATATTCTAGAGTTAATGTTTCACTCAGGTATAGCGGATTAAAAATCGATGCACCTAAAACATAAAAACTACGGCCGTAAAATCAAGTTTGATCTTGGGAAGTTTTACTGTTTCTCCGTTGTTTCTAATGTTTGCGTTGTGATGTAATCGTTCGAAGTAATTTTTAAACGGAGAACAAACAGTTCCTTGAAGCCCTGCGTATCACATCGAACGTTCGGTTTTCGTTCGATTGCATTGAGTTCGAAGGAGTTCGGCCATCGAACGACATCGAACTCACAAAAAAAAAAAATTCCAATCGAACAAAATCGAACGTTCCATTTTCGAACTCAATCGAACGTTCGGTTTTCGTTCGATTGAGTTCGAAGGAGTTCGGCCATCGAACGAAATCGAACTCACAAAAAAAAAAAATTCCAATCGAACAAAATCGAACGTTCTATTTTCGAACTCAATCGAACGTTCGGTTTTCGTTCGATTGAGTTCGAAGGAGATCGGCCATCGAACGAAATCGAACTCACAAAAAAAAAAAATTCCAATCGAACAAAATCGAACGTTCGATTTTCGAACTCTTCATGACAAGTGCGTAAATTGATCCAGCTTTAAAACAATCAAGGCGATGTGAAATCTTGTTTCTTTTATTGTGTCCATATTCTCAGTTTATTCTTATTATATTCCCTGTGAAAATGTCACTGTGTTGATTGTTTACCAAGGAAAAAGGCTTTTCTGTCCACAGCGGTCCTGAATCGTCTCGATCATCTTTATCCATCGCGGCAAAATTGTCCTGAATCGTAGCAAATATTCCTAAATATTACTAAAAATTCAAATTTATCGGAAAAATACGGAAATTGCAAATATTTTTTGCTAGAGTTGCAAAATAACATACTATTAAAGATTTTAATGTTTTTGGTAGCATTTTACATGTTTTTTTTTTTCACTGAAAAAAGGTGAAAACCGCGCATTTTTATTAAAAAATGGCTTGACCTCATGTTACTTATGACGTCATATCTTGTTACCATAGCAACCGGTTGTCGCCAAACTTTACCAAAATGTGTCTCAAGGATAAACGAACAGCTACTGAAGACAGCATTTGCTAATCTTAAACGGTCTTGAAAAAATCGGAGAAAAACCTTAAGGGGGGGCTGGTATCCAACCCCCCCCCCTCCCTTGTACGAATGGTGGTTTAATATTCACACTTCCTTAATGGTACCCAACTACAAATTTTAACCCCTAAAAGGTACGACGATCACACCCATCACTTTAATATGGGAATCCCCATCCTCTGGGGCCTGCGTGAGCTAATAGTGTTAAAGCCTGTAGTTGCATTTTGTTTATGGGCGAAACTCGGCCGTATACACCCTTTTAATAAATAACAGAATGCATCATATTCCGTTATCGACGTAAAATGTATTCTTTTGAATTGTAAAGAGAATTCAAAAGAATATGTTTGACGTCATTAGCGGAAAATGATGCATCGTGGTATTTATTAAAAATGTCTATATTCAGGCACAGTTTCGACAAAAAGTAAACATCGAAGTCCCTGTGTTTCTTTTTCACAGTTCTCCCGACATTTCCTGGTCAAACATTACCAACCAAGCAGATCAAAGAAGAAAATCAAATTGTGACCTTCTCGTGTACGGCTGAAGCAAAGCCTGCTGCGAAATTTTTGTGGATGTTGAATGGACAGAGTTTGCCCAACATCTCGCCTTACAGTATGTCAACATCAGTGCTACCAATCCCACGCTCCACATTTTCGAGGACAATCGGGTATCTAATCATTAATAAAGTCACTTGGATGCAAAGTGGCCAGTTTTCCTGTGTTGCCATCAATGATGCTGGTAACGCAACACAAACTACGGAACTTGAAGTCTCATGTAAGTACCATATGACGAGTTGAAAGATTACATCCTTGCGCAAACTATTCAACAAAATTCCATGGCAAATTTAGACTTCAAAGTCTTCAAATATAGTCTATCCTGGTAATTGCATTTTTCTGTTTCAGGAAGTTGTTCCTCGCGAAAATGAGTTCTTCGAGACTGGAGTGAGCGAACGAGACGAGCTTTTCTCCAGTCCCACCTCGGCTCGCGTTAAACTTACTTTCGCTCGCTTGGTCGAACGCCGATCGCGTGATTTGTTCGTTCGCTCGACTCTCCACGGAGGGAGGGGGGTTGCTAGCAGACTATGTAGAATGTCTGATAAAAAAGTGTTTATAAAAAAAAAAACGTTGAAGCTGATCTCTTTTCATATATGGATACTGATCGCCCATCAAATATGTAGAATGTCTTTCACTCGTGTCTGTGCTTTGATTACACTAACTTTATCTAGTACTCAGTAGCGTAACGACACAGTTATCATAATTTAACTTAATTTGTTCTTAATTTCTCAGCGAGCGAACAGGCCGTACCCGTTTGTAACAGTTGGAACATTGCATTGGCTGAAAACTTTTTTGTTACGACTTAACGCCCTCCAGCTGGCCTGTACACAAATACTTACACGAACAAAAACAAAGGAATCTAGAAAGGAAAAGAAAACTGCGAAGAAACGGGATGTCAGTTTCGATGAAAAAGAAAAAAAAGCTCACACATTGTTTTCTCCTGACCATTGTTTTGCGGTTTCATCTCGTATCTGATACGTAGCTTCATAGCTGACGCATCAGAAGCAAATCAAAATTGTTTACTGAAGCTAAGGTCCGTTAACACAAGTCACTTGTCATTTGTAATGCAATATTTGTCGCGATTTTCACTGCAGTTTTGGTGCGCGGTCGCAATTTGTACTGCATTGTTTTTACCAGGCTCGCAGTGCACTTTGAAATGGTGCATAAAAACTGCTGCAATTCCAGTACAACTTGGGCATCCTTTGTCGAAGGGAAGTTTCCAACTAACTTGAAATTTGATGTAACGAGCGAGGAAATAATTGTAATGGAAATTACAACAAATAAAATTGCACTGACAAAATCGCCTGTGTAACTAAATGGCCCTTCATAAACTACATTGTACGTGTGTGCCTCATGTCTTCAATTCTTTATGTTGTAGCTGCACCCACAGAATCTGGCAAAGTAAACGGTCAAAACGACAACCAGCAAAAAGGTAAATGTCATCTTGTATGTGTGAGCAGTGTGGGTAAATTGTACATTTGAGGCTAGTTCGAGCGAGCGATGCAAACACAAACAAACACACGTGTGAACTACAACCATAACGCATTTCATACGTGTGAACTGTAGCAACGCAAACTCAAACGCAAGCTGAAAAAAATCTCGTCCCATGGCCTCTACGGCTAAAGTTGAAACCAACATGGCGTCGTCCGCCATCTTGGTATCTTCGTCCGCCATCTTGAGTTTCTCAAATCCGCATGCGTATCTTATGTCTGTTGGATTTACTTTCGTCATTGCGCTCTTTGCAGTGAAGATATATGCATTGCTGTTGGCAAATTTGTAAGAGATATTTGAGATAAGACTTACATTGAACTAGCTTATTCGGTCTATATAGGGAAAACATGTCTCTTTCTTATTTTTTGCAAGTGTACATTTTTAGTTCTCGCCAGCGACTCGCAAAAAGACCTCCATCTTATCACCCACGATCTGCTCTTGTGCAGTGTCGTAGTTCAAATCGTAGAGTGACGGAGGATGTAATCTGGAATCTCACAGAGGTCAAATATATTTTTCTTTGCCTCGTGCACGATGGTCTCCATGCATTTCTTACTAGGACTAACGCTCAGGAGCAAATTTATGTGTTGTTCTCAGCACTAAAAGTTACCACAGAATTAATTCTCTGATTTCCTGGCAATATTTCGCAATGGGCGAATCTTTGTTTACAATTATTGCTGCTTCATGAGCGTATGAGCCTTATTCTCTATTTGAGCAACAAATGTAAATGTAATGTAAAAATAATGTAAAAAAAAAAAACCTGATGAATTTTTACCTTGTTAAAATAAAGATTTGAGATTTGAGAACAACAAAAAATAAAGAACCCCGGATATTATTGAAAAGGCATAGCACAATTATACTTTCTCTGGAAATTTGAGCCCGATATAATATAGAGCGGTTTTCAATTGAGTGTCCAAAGTAATTTCGAAAGTGCTTTGGTTTTGCATTGCTACGCTTTGTGATTGGCTAAAAGATCTCGCGGCACTTTCTCAATCTATTACAAGTAAAACAAAAACCAATCGTGACTTGCCTGCACGTATTTTCCCGCGCTTGTATTTGTTCGCGTTTTGATTGGTCCATTGGATTGTCTGCGTCCGTTGTGATTGGTCAGAGTAATCACTTTGGTTTTGGTTTTACGACACTCGAGTGAATAACAGTCTATACTCTTTGTGTGATGCTATTTAAAATACTCGAAATTTTACAAAGAATGTAAGGCTCATTAGTTTGCGACCCAGCAGCAATTTTTCAGTTTTTCATAGCTGACATTTCTTTAAACATTGAATGCAAAGAGCTAAAAATAGCGTAGATTACTAAGTTTAACAACCTCTTTCAACTTTCGAAGACAATTCGTACCGTCTCTGTGTAAATTCGAATGTTAATGGCACGAAGTGTAAACAATGACGTCAGAAAAGATCCGCCTATACAGCATACAGACCTCACGCTAATTCAATATTTTTTATCAGAATCAACAGGCGGACTGTCTAGTTCTCAGATGTCTGGAGTTATTGTAGGCATTCTCATACTTTTGGTCATTATTCTGGCTTTATTTGCTTATATTGTGAGGATCAAAAGACAAGGTAAGCCTTTAACTTTCTAATATTTAAGAATTCAAAACATATTTTCAGTATAAAAAGATATTGTTCGTTCCGTAGTTATAGGCGAGAACATTTTTTTAACATCCAAGTTACTGCTGTCCTGTAGCAAGACAAGCTACGATGGAATGCGTGTTTAGCTATAGTACCCCATATTCCAACTGGTCTCGTAACGTTAATGTCTTCTACCTAATCTGACTCCGTCAAAAATTGCATTGAGAGATACATTGTAGAGTGTAGTACAGCGCGTACCTTCTATAGCTTTCTATTAATAGCGGCCAGTTTTCATAGTCCCGAATTTTCGTCCATACAAACTTTGTATTTGCTACCTGTATTAAACGGCCACATCTATCAAGCGCTAGCGGCCACCCTTTAGCAGTCCCATGTACGTATGTCTGTCTTTGCAATGTTTGCTATTTTAACCTGTATTAAGCGGTCAGACTTGAACTCGTTCGTCATTTCCTTAGGGTCGGAATATGGTTTAGAGACGGTTTTCAATCATCCAACTCTTGAAACTCTAGAGTTCCGTGAGTTAGGATTGTCACTGCAGTTACAAGGCAGAGATCGTTTGATTGTGTTATAATACTGTACGTTGATAAATCGACATTTGTACACGCCCACAAAATATTTTTAATGAACCTTTCTAAGCGGCCAACCTGTAATAAGCGGGCAATTTTAAAAGTCCCGAGGGTGGCCGCTTAATACAGATTCGACTGTATGTATTTGGCAAGTTGTCCTGCAATGCTCTCGTGAGCCTTGCAAGGCGCAAGAAAACGCTTGTCTTGCGTATAAGTTGCCTAGTACCTAGACCTCATTATTTCGACGCGGTCATGCGTTGTACGTCACCGAAATGCATGACAGTGAAAGCATGGGAAGAAGCATTACAGGAACTAGGCAAGCCGTCAATACCTTAGTCCCTTAATTAATGTTTGATTTGTTCTCAATTCATAAATGAAAAAGTAATTCGAGTTTTTAATTCGAGCTTTTTCTTCGCTTTACTATGCTCTACTGGAGATGCAGTTGTCATTCACAGATGTGTGTTTTCCTGGGTGTTTCTTGGTGTTGCGGAAGCCATTGTTGGTTAGCTTTTGTGTTGTGGTGTGGGTATTGTTCAGTGTCTTTTGAATCTTTTGCTTTACGTCATTTGGTAATCACACCATTCGCAACACCAAGAAACTACCGTTTTCCTGTGCCGTCTGTCTTCATTTGCATATATCGACATACAAGTTTTTTTTCGAGTGCTGATTGGTTCAATACCTGGCAGTGTTTGTTATGATTGGCCGCAATAATTATCTGCATTGGTTTTGTTTTGGAACGCTCAATTATAAACCTCTCTTTATAGCGTTACGTAAGTCGGTAATCGATTTTCTGTCTTCTTATTGTTTCCTAGGAATAAAACGAACAGAAAGGTGAGTCAACTGTAAAGTGTAAGATTATTTTAGAGGAGGAAATACGTGTCTCTCACAAACCGATCACTACTTTTTGACAGATACTAATCCATGTTTAAAGGGAACTTCCATTGTTATAACAAATTGACGTTAAATTGTTGGAAATAAAGTCTAAATTTCAAATCTTTAATAACAAATAGGAAGAAAATTTCAGTGTACAAAAAATGGATATGATTATCGTCAATTTTTGCTTTTAAACCTCCAGCCATTTTGAATTTTTATGATGTCATAAGTTTGCCGCGCTATTGTTAAAGTGCCCACAACGTTTAATTTTTTATTTTCAATATTCCAAAAAAACGTACGTTACGGTTAATCAAGGAAAATCATATTATAATTATTAATAGCTTTCTATGCACTAATAGATCTGGCATGGAAAACGGCGAGAGTATACCAGATCGGTGTGCATTCGTGGTAAGTACGATTTTTCTTATTTTATTTTATTTTATTTTATTTTATGTAACTCAACCCTCAGTGGTCAAAACTGTTTTAGACAAACGCAAAAATGGGCGCATTTTTCTGCGTCTCACTTATGAATAAAACAAACACAGAAACGTAGAAATGATCCCCTCACCTTTGCGTCACTAAATGGTGTATTGAACGGGCTGGCGACTCACATGACCAGAATAACACTCAGATAAGGGGCGCCGAGTGTGTACTCATCTACGCTCGGCTTCGACGATTTGGTTGTAAAATTAAGCGCGCTTGAAAGAAACTTAAATAATTTATAGAAAGCATGATTCACATTTGCTTAAAAGCATAGCTTAATACATGAGGCGAAATAGAGGCAAGTAATTACAACAATTATAATGTTTTCATTTTTGAAAACTAAAGTATGACTCCATAATACGCTATAACATAGCCTGCGAGCAAACGATTGAGCTCGAGGACGGGGGATGGGGGAGGGGAGTGGGATGGGGAGGGGTAGGGGTAGGGGGAGGTGTAGGGGAGGGGTAGGGGAGGGGGGATGGGGAGGGGGTAGGGGGCAGGACCTAATACTACATACGGGTACTACGAGTAACATACGAGTACATTCGAGTACATACGAATACATACGGATACATTCGAGTACAATACGAGTATGTACTCGAATCTACTCGTATGTCACTCGTAGTATCCGTACGTAGTATTAGCCCTCCCCAACCCCCGCCCTCGAGCCCTCGAGCCTGCTCGCAGGCTGCCAATAACACGTTTCGATTTTATCCAAATGTACAAAAAATCAAAAACACATTATATATTTTTTTCCTATGGTATCATTTCTGTCATAAATGGTGATTTACATAATCACACTTATGATTATCTTGTAGGTGACTTCCGCCCCTCCTCTTTTTTTAAATATGTATTGCGACATTCTCCTTTATATAATGTTGTATTTTCATTTTGTAATTTAGTTACATCTTAAAACCTGAAGAAGGCTGGTCTGGCCAGCCGAAATATTGTTTCAAATACATTTGCTCGTTGTATCAGCTTTGCAGTAGTCCTTGGACTTATCGTTTATATTGATTTACATATGAATATTGAATAAATTGAGTAATCTTTCATAATATTGTTTGATTTGATGACAGAATGAAGCACTCGAAATGGCGCATGGAACAAGCGATGTGACACCTGAGAGAGATGAAGTAAAGGCCTGAAGCATCCCAGGGAACGACTCCAATTTTTCCGTCATAGTTGAACTGTTCAAAGTTCTGTATGCGTTGACGCATTTAGAGGCAAATGAGCGATACCGTTTGTGCATTACACGTCACTCGTTTTGAGGCTTCGTATTCTTGTAACCGTTTGTAGCCATTTTAAATCTCTTAATTTGCACTAACTGTTAACGGAAATTAAAATGCAAAATGGCAATAAAAAAGTTTTCATGTGTGGTTTTAAACACCCAGTATTTCGTCTATTGTTGGGCGTTTAGGATAGTTATATATTTCATGGCATTTGGCAATAGAGCAGTTTTCAATTGAGTGGCAAAAGTAATTACACAATTGCTTTGGTTTTTCATTGCTACGCTTTGTGATTGGCTAAAAAACTCTCGCGCCACTTTCTCGACCAATCAGAAGTAAAACCAAAACCAATCGTGACTTGCTCGCACGCGTTTTCCCGGGCTTGGCGTCGCCGACATGTAATTGCTTCGAGCTCTGATTGGTTCATTGGATTGTTTACGACCGCTGTGATTGGTTGAAACTAAACTCAATTTAGTTATTTCGGCTGGACAGTGTTCCTTTAAGCAAGTGTAAACGGGAAGGAGTGGGAAAAGGGGTGGACTGGTAATTAAGCTGACTCACAAATATCAAGTCGTATTATATATGCCATTGGGCATTCGGTAACTGTCACCTCAATGTTGTAGCTTTCGGATCGTCAGAGCATGTTTAGATTGGAGACTTTCCCGGCTCGGCGTAGATAAACAAAACTTGACCGGCTGTGACACACCACAACACATCAGCCTAGGATAACAACAAAATCTTGACGACTTCTATGTTTTGCTCCATTCGTTTGGTACAGCTTCTAGAAGTTGCAAGAAGGGAGATAATTAAAATACTAAACGCTCTCGATGTAGTTCTCCGGGTGACTTCACGTGTCCGAAAATTTCGACTAATAGCTGCATTTTGGAACCCTATTCTAGACTAAACACCGAAAAACCCTACCCTATCCTAGACCTATTCCAGACTCGCTATATTTTTCAGAAACTCGTTCACTATCACAGTCTAAGATGCACACCAAAAACAGGGGTTAGAAAACCATACCCTTCACAGCGGTACATACCTATCTGGCTCATATATGGGAGTACACCCCACACCCACCCCCCCCCCCCCCCCCTGCCACCTACACAGCACCACACAGTTTCTTAGAAACTAACCCCTTTAATCTTTTTTAACATAAACATGTTCGTTATTGGCCTCTCGATTAAATTTAACATTAATTAATACTGTACTTTTCTGAAGTGCTGTTTCAATATTACGCTGTTATGGTTCCAACTATTGAGTCTGTGAATGAAATCTGCTTCAAGTGAAAGCTATTGAGTACAGAAACATTCTTTTAGTGCACTTCCTTTTGTAATATTTTCCAATAATATTTTAGATTTTTAGAATTCTTTACAGGGGCGGATCCAGGCGAGGTGTTGAAGTGGTTGTAATAATAATAAGCAGCACCACATGAACGTTCACTTGATAATTGTCTACTATGTATCTACTATTTCTACAATGATACATTGTAAAGAATAATTTTGAATGAGCTCTGGAGAAAACACTCCCTAAGTTATTAATTTTAATTGACAGTCCATGGCTCCTGTCGTATGTGTTGTGCTTATAGATTTTCTATTATATATTAGCAATTTCTCCAAATAATTATCACTCAGCATCCATGAAATTAAAGCCAATATAATCCAATTTACTGTCTTTTATTGACCTACTGTCTGATTTTTGTTGTAATAATCCTGTTTTGCATAGCAGCGCAATCCAACCCCGCCCTTTTTTGCTTATTATAGCTCTGTATTGGCAATATCTCCTTATTGTTATTAAGCATCCAGTAATAAAATAAAAAGGGTCACCGATGTCTATCTTTATTGAACTGTTGTCTCGTTTCTGTTGTTGTCTTGTCTTTTTTGCTGCATTATCGAGACCCCCTTCCATGTAGCCAAATATGTTGCATTTTTACGGTATTAAAATCTAATAAAATGCTAAATTTAAATTAAATCCTAAGAACATTCTAAAAAGTGGATATTAAAACTTTGTTTTAATATCAATTACAGCAATAGAGTGTTTTCACATGACGTCATAAAAATTAAAAAATCTAAAGCACCATCCTACAAAGCTGTTTCTAACATGGTATGTGGATACCAGTGTTATAATCTTTCACAAAAAGTTTCAGATTTTAACGATGTTTCGTTTTCTATTTATAAAGGTTGTAAATATGTCACGCAATTCGTCACGCTATTTCAGATAAGCCGTGAAAATAAACAAAATTTAACTAGTTGAAAGTTATTAATGAATTATAGATGCTTAAAAGCCGATTTCATGCCTCTGATAGTGAATACAATATTTTGTGATGAGATTTTTGATGTTATTAAGACTTTAAAGTCTTTAAATTTTTGGCCGCCATGTTGGTGTTCCTAAGTGGAACACCAAGATGACCGCTCCATACATTTCTTACTAAAAATATATGTCTATACTCATTCGCCTATACCTCTTGAATGAAATGCTCTTGCGCTTCGAAATTTGGCCCAGATGTGTAGTTTTAAACTCTCTACAATTCCATAAACATTTTGGAATAGAAAACTGCTTCTGAATTTTGACATGACGTCAGTGAAAACGCTCTATTTGCAGGGACCGCGCAGAGGGAGGGGCTGGGGGGCTTTAGCCCCCCCCCCCCCCCACTTTTTTGCAAGAATAATAATAAATTAAACAAAAAAAAAATTAACAAAAGTAACGGAGTGAAAAATTATAAAAAATCGTTAATTCGAAAGTGACCAGAGTTACTGGCAAAGACAAACGCGCAGATAAATAGACAGAATGAAGCATTAGTCGTTACAATTGTAAAATATGTTTTCGCTTCTAACCTAGCAGAGGTAAACGTCTTTTAAATGGCTTCTTTTTCCTGCGGACCTCTCAGGAAAAACGCGTTGTTGTTTTGTAACTTTAATATCATTCACTAAATTATTTTCAGTTACCGTTTTGTTTTGCCGTGTAAATATTTTGAATGAATAATTAAACAATTATTGAACTCGGCTTTTGTATGATATGAAGATATACAGATTTCGGAGGGTGTTATCCACCGGGCTCAAGCCTTCGGCTTTGGCGGATAACCCCCTCGATCTGCATAACTCTTCATATCATACTCAGACTCGTGCAATAATTGCTGAGTAGTTATATAGCGTTGAGTTCAAGGCAGCTCAAGCGAAATCGTTGGATTTCTGGCTTATTTATAGTAATTAAAGGTTGATATCAATAGTATAACATAACAATCTATGATATTTCAATTTAGTGATGGTGAATTTTCAGACCCGATAGCAACATCACTGAAGATGTGGAAAAAAATCAATAGTTTTATCGTTATAATAGCATTCTCCGTCACTTTAGAGAAATTGAACAGAAATCCACAAGCATGCCCCCCCCCAGTAGTCGAGGTCGCTCAACATTTGAGCGGACCAATCAGGAGCGAGTACATCTCATTAGCATCTCATTAGCATCTCATTTGCATCAAATTTGCATCAAATTAAAATCTGTACACGTGCAATGACATCATGGGTTCGGGAGACCGGAAGTGACCGCGTAAAGGTCGTAATGATGGTGCAATTGGTTGTCTCAAACAACCCGGATGTGTCGAGGGTCCCAGATCCCGCTCGGGAATGGTTCGGGGATGGTTTGAGTGCTGGTCGCTCTGGTTCCGCACGCGGGGTGGGTCCCAGATCCCGCTCGGCCATAGAGACAGAAAAACAAACAGAAATTAACACCAAAAAAATGCCTTTTTAATAGTCACACAACGAAAACAAAACAAAAGCTAGTTTTACAAGCGGGGACATGGGTTCCATCCCCGACTGGGAGAACGCCCCTTTGTTAGTAGTCACACAACGAAAACAAAAAGCTAGTTAACAAGCGGGGACATGGGTTCCATCCCCGAATGGGAGAACGCCCCTTTTTTAATAGTCACACAACGAAAACAACAACAAAATACTATGTTTACAAGCGGGGACATGGGTTCCATCCCCGAATGGGAGAACGCCCCTTTGATAGTTCGTCGGCTTTAATCGACGAGATCGTCGTCGGGTCGAAGCCAACTGTAACCGCAGGGATGATGAGGCAAATCCTTGTTGTTGAATCCCTTGTCGCACAAGTGGCAATAGTAACTGCGTCCGAGAATGGCGGAAATGGAGGTCAACCCGTAATAATGATCGTCGTGTTTCAAGAGAAACAGGTAACGTTGGTCGGCGCGTTTCTCACCTTGTCCAAAGATCACTTGGTAACCCTCATCGGCGCTGAAGACTTTGATGTGATAGTCAGGCAACACGATTTGGAATTGACGGAGGGTTCCCAATCCGCAAGGCCCTTCGGGAACACGAGCCAAAACGTGCAAGGCCTTTGCCAATCGGGTTTGACCCGGACCACCTTGTTTCAAGGATGCGTAGCCAAGCTCCGGCGTCCGTCGACGTGGGGAAAGTTCGTCGGCCCACGCTTGCATGGTGACGAGAGCCCGAGCGCAGCACAGCTCGTCTCGATTGTGGATTTTGACGACACATTGTTTCTTTTGGAGAAAGGTCGTGATGGGCACATTGTTCTGTACGCGTTGACGGTGCGCGGTTTCGGGAGAGGCGATCGGGCATCCGTTGTTTAAGTGTCTGTAAACTGTTGGCTTACTCCGTTGTTTCCTGCAATTAGGACAGGTCATCTTTGGGCGGGGTTGTGTACTCAGCTTTTTGCAAGCGTATTTTTGATGTTCAACAAGCGAGTGTTCCTGTGTGAAGTTTTTACCGCAGTATTTACAAGGATTATAACTCAAAGACCTTTTATATTTCGCAAAGAAATCACCATCATTTACCAAAGAGCTTTCCATCGTAGATTGATTCTGTGGTGTAAGGACAAACTGATTCTTTTGGAGAAAGGTCATGATGGGCACATCGATCCGATCCCGGGGTGAGTTGGTACTCGAAGAGATGTCCCTGTTGTTTTCTTCCGTCGTTTCCATGGCCGCCAACAAGACGTCATCGTTCATTTCCTCGGGATGCTCCTCCGGGTCGGCCATTGTAGGGGTGGACGCAACTGCTTGGTGGGACGCCATCTTTGTTGGGTGTGACTCGTAAGAACTGAGTGAGGCGTGAAAAGGTAGCACCCACACTCTTTTTATACTCTTTGAGGAATGACGTTGTAGGTTGGGAAGGAACGGGGTACCCATGGCGGGGGGGTATGTTTTTTTTTCACTCGCCCCAGATCCCGGCCGGGAATTGCGAGGGGAACTATATAAAGGCCGCGGGCGTGGCTTCAAACTCACACCAAAAATCCAAAGTCAAGATAATGTCTGTGGATACATGTGTAGATATTTTTTCGGTGGATATGGCGGAAGAGAGGGGAAGAGCTGAGGGAAAGAAGAAGAAGGAGAAGGAAGAAAATCGAAAGTGTGTCATTTGTTTAGAGGAACGGAAGCTGACAGTGCGAGAGTTTAGGAAGCGAGACGGCACGCTGGGTAGACAATTTGTCCGTACAAGGGCGAACAAACTGTTGTGCTGTAGAGGGTGGTGCCACGACAGTTGCTTGATGAAGTGGGTGCGAGAAAACGGGCGGCTTCTTCTCTTATTCAAGTGCCTGCACTGCAGATCCCTGGGGTGTGACCTCAACGAGATGGAAGCTTTCCAAGAGGGAGAACTTTGAAAAAGAACATCATTTATTTTGAAGAGACAATCAAAGAAACATTTATTTAAAAAAGGAACATTTTATTTTCAAGAAAACATTTTATTTTACAAAGAACATTTTAATTTTTTTGTGAATCAAAACACAATAAAACAGTTGTGGTTCAAAGTCTCATTTTGCAGTGTTCTCATTGTCTCATGGGGTGGGCGTCAAAAAAAAAAAAAATAATAATAATAAAAAAAATTAATAAAAAATAATAATAATCAAAGTTCCGGTTCAAAGTGTCAATGCAGTGATTGTAGACAACCCACGGTGCGCTCGAATAATCCGGCGAGGGCCTCTTTCCATCGGGGGTAATTGTCCACATAGCGGGAACCCACAATGGCACTCTGGGTGTGTAAGAGGGGAAAATTGCCGTTCCCCATCGCGTGAAACGTGCCGGTGCCATAGTTGTACTTGTACTATCGCGATTTCTCCAGGTCGTAGGCAAAGATCTGCCGATGCAATTGTTTGGCATATTCCACGGTCCACCCCGTCCCTCCTTTCATCTGTTTATGGTAGTAGGTAAAGAACCCAAACGCGTAGACGGTGCCGGCCCGTGCCGCAATGTGAAAGTTGCGTTTCAAGTATTCGGCCGTGATGGCGTTGGAAACCCCTTTTCCCAATCGATTCTAGGCCGTGATAAAGTAACTGTCGGCTCGGTTCAATTCTTCTTCCGTCAAGGGTGTGATGGTTTGACGGCGAGGGTGATGGGGTCCAATCACCACGTCCAAACGAGTCCCGAAATGGAGGGCTTGACGTTCCGCCTCGGCGTCCACGCCCAGCGCTCCACCCGTGATGATGGTGTAATCGTTCAAAACGGGAATGTCCATGGCCATCGACATGATGATGAGCGCTCGTGAAAGAAATCAACGCAAAAATGAGTCCGAGCCGGGGCAAGCGGGGTCTTTTTATTTAGACCGTCGTCGACTTTGTCCACACGGGGCGGTTGGCGGACTAATGGAATCTGTACGTCGACTGACACGTCATCCCGCATTGTCGTCGCATCCAATCCACGAAATGATGGCATTCGACTTGCGGGCAATGATGACGTATGGGGTCGGCGTGAAAACCGCAACCTTCCACGCGATCCAAACGTTTCATTTTACGAAACGGGGGACACCCGTAAGTTTCGAGATCGAGGTGGGGGATGCCGAGTCGATCCAAGAGATCTTGTTCCACGTGCCCCCCTTTGAAGGCCACCGTATCTCGTTCGTCGGTGCGGAATCGTTCGTACAGAGCTCGGATTTGCACGTCCAAGAGCCGGTGGGGGTAGGGCGCGGCGGCGGGGGGTGGTTGAAAGTGAAGTCCGTGAATGTTCCGCATGACCCAACGGGCGGTGATCTTTTCCTTGTCCGACAACTGAGCGTACTCGATGGGGAGATGGTAATGGACGACGCCCGAATGCTGTCGCGTCCAATTGCAGTACCCCATTTCGCGGCACAGAAAACGTCCCTGGATTTGGAACCCTTCCAGGTCGATGCAAACGCATACCTTCTCCATGTTGCTTGTTGTTTGTTTTGTTTGTTGCGTTCGAGGGTCGGGGGTGTGTGGCTTTTATAGAGACTGGCAGGTGGGGTGGTGGTTTTATTTTTAGCCAATCGAAGGAGGCCACGTCACGAGGACGCCCGCCAATCGGATACGACCACGTCACGCTACAGGGGGTCGTGGACTTGGCATTTAAGGCGTGACGCATTCTCTCTCGCCCTCTTTTCTTCTTCGTTCCGGTAGCAGTGGTCAAAAAGAAAAGTTATGAGTATGAGTCGAGTGGCCACGCAACCGACTCCTGTCGCTGCACCTAAAAAACGTAAAACCAAGAGCGATGCCGATGGGAGTAGAAAGAAGAAGAAGAAAGACGAGACACTGAGCCCCGAGGACATGGCGGTCTTGAATGCCCCCGTGGACGCCTTGCCACCTCATCCCGCCGAACCTCTCTTGTTGACCGAGGAAGAAGAGAACGAGGCGGATGCGTTTCTGGCGAGCCTTTGCAAAGACCCGGTTCTTTCCACCCGAGTGGAAGCGGCCACGCAGACGGACCCTCCACCTCAGTCCCCCGTCGTCGTCACCGACTTGTCGTGCCGCATTCACGAGTGGGAACCCTTGTGCCCGGGCAGTTGCGGGGATTTCTCTTACGAACGTTGCGGTCACGAGGGATGTCTGGTGTTCATTCCCACCCGTCACCTGGACACGATGTTGAAAGAATTGAAAGACCATCTTCACCCCGCCCGGAAAGCCCAGTGGTCTTCCTTGCGTTGCGACTACGGGTTGAGACCGAGAATGAAACTGAGTCTGTCCCCCAACAATTACCAAAAGGTCTTTCTAACCTGCGGCGTCAACCAGAAAGGCGTGGAACAGTTTGGCAAAGAACGCTGTGGGTATTTCCAGTGGATCCATTGGAAACCTCGCGTCAGGAAAGAGGTGTACGACCTCGTGCCGTGGACCCCTTGGGAATCGCACCTGGTCGACAAAGAAAGCAAGCCAGAAAGAGAGCCAGAAAGAGAGCCAGAAAGAGAGCCAGAGATTTCCCGGTGGAACAAGTTTTGGCGAGGTGGGTTCGTGGTGGCGGGAACGAAGAACACCATCGCCTATCCCGAAGAATTCAGAAATTTGAGTTCTCGCCCTTACCTGAAGGAGGCGTACGAGGAGATGAAACGGGTCCCAAAATGGAAAAAGATCATTTATTTGGACACCTTGAGCCGGTACCTGAAAGAGGAAGACCCTTCGTTGGAGATGTTGAAGGACGTGCAGTGGTTGAAAGACAAGTACGTGCCCGACGATTCTACCCCCCTCTTTGACTATTGGATGTGTCGAGTCACCGAGAGGTTGGCCAGAGCCGCGGAAGAGTCACCCCGTGGCAAGTACAAATACGTGTCAGACGGGATTGAACATTGAACATTGCTTTTCTTCATGTAAAAAAAAATTATCTTGTTTGGTTGATTAAAAAAACATGTTGTTGTCACGAACATTCACGGTGTGGTTGTTTTTGTTGTTTGTTAACGATAAAAGCCCCCTCCCCTCCTCCTGTTTTACGAGTGCTTCGGATCCCATCGGCGAACGACATGGCCCCGCGTGCCAAATCCCAAAAAAAGCGAGCCTCGGTCAGTTGGGGAGAGGTTTACGAATCCCCCGAGAAAAAAGGCAGTTTGGGGGGCGTGCAACGATTTGCCCAGCAGACGGGATTTCCTCTGGCGCGGGCCAAACGCGTCTTGGAAGGGCTCTTGAGTTATACCCTGCACAAACCGCGTCGGAAACGGTTTCCCACCACCCCCGTGATCGTGTTTGCCCGCGACGAACAATGGGTGGCCGATTTGGTGGACGTGTCGGCCTTGAAGAAATGGAATAAGGGGTACCGCTACATTTTGACCGTCATCGACGTCTTGTCCAAGTACGCGTGGGCGGTGCCTTTGAAGAACAAGACCGGTAAAGCCTTGACGGAAGCCTTTGCCTCGATTTTGCGAGGGAGTAAAGGACGACAACCCTTGCGGTTGCAAACGGACGATGGGACAGAATTTTACAACCGGCCCTTCCAAACGTTTCTGAAAGAGCGAGGAATTGCGCTCTTTTCCACGCGCGGGGATAGCAAAGCCGCCGTGGTGGAACGATGGAATCGCACGTTGAAGGAACGCATGTACCGCATGTTTACCGCCCTGAATACGCTCCGGTACGAGGATCGGTTGCCGCTGTTGGTCCGAGGGTACAACGCCACCCGGCATCGAAGTATTGGCCTGCCCCGAACCAAGTGACCCGCGCCAACGAACGCACCGTGTGGGATCGCTTGTACGAGAAACGGCTTCGACGGCGAAAACGCCCGACATTGAAGGTGGGAGACCGCGTTCGACTCAACAAGAAACATCGTCCTTTTCAAAAGGGGTATTTGCCCGGATGGACGGAAGAGGTGTTCATCGTGCAACGCGCCCGACGAGGCCCCGTGCCCACCTACAAGATCCAAGAATGGGACGGGACGCCCGTGGAAGGGACCTTTTACAAAGAAGACGTACAAAAAGTCGAGGTGCCGGACGATGCCGTGTTTCGGGTGGAAAAAGTGCTTCGACGACGAGGACGGAACGTGTTGGTGCGTTGGAAGGGGTGGCCCAGCAAATACGATAGTTGGATCCCCAAACACCATATGACCTCGCTATAAAGAGGGGGATCGCACACCCAGACTGACCACGAAGTCGTCGTCGTCGACGTCATGAATCGCGTGGTACTCCTGAGCGATGTCTCGCCGGAATTTCCCAACAACACCCCGGATGCATTCAAGGTACGATTGGCGGAACCGCTGGCGTTGGAAGGGGATTGGGAAGTGGGGTTGCTGTCCCTCTCCACCCCCGATAGCGGACGGACGTTGACGCACGTCGCGGTGCTCGAGAGGGCTCTCTTGTTTGTGCTGTCTTACACCTTGGCGGATACCCTCGATCAACCGACCGTCAAACACTACATGATCAGCGGCACGCAATTGCAAGAAGACCAATTCATCAAGGATGGGGTGGACATGATGGCCTCCATGATTCGACTCTTCGAGCGGGAAGCCTTTGCCCAAACGCAAGCACTGGGACTTCGTTTGGAGAAGGCCCGTCGACCCACCTTTCGTTGGGAAGGCCCGTCCTTGGTCGTGGAACACAAACTGTTGGAGCACATTCGACCCGATCCTTCCATGACCGACCCTGCCGTGCGGTTGATGGTGAATAAAAAGTTGGCGGTGGGCATGGGGTGGTTGAACGCGGAGGGGATGGCACTGGGGGAAAATCTTCACTACACCCTGCCGTTTCAAGAATCCGACCAGACCTTTTATTTTATCAAGGACACGGAACTGGGTGCCAAAGAGTCCGACGAAGAAACGGAGAAGAGAAAGCTCTGGAAGACGGACGAGGGGTACCTGTATCTCTCGCTGACCGTGAATTGGCACTTTGTGAATCTCAACGATGCCTTTGGCGAGTACGTGGGGAGTACGGGACGACGCTTCTTCGTGTACACGGATCTGGTGGAAAGCAATCGGATGGGCGGTCAACTCCACCCCTTGATTCGAGAAGCGCATTTTCGCAAAAGCGGAGAAGGGGTGCAGTGAACCCTTGCACATCCAGTGGGTCCCCTTACGACGCCCCTGGATCGACATCGTCGAAGTGCAACTGGCCGACCCGACCGGGACCTTGGCGAAAATGAAAAAAGGCCAAACGGTCGCCACCTTCTCGTTCCGCAAGGTGACGGTATAAAAAGCCAACCCTCCCTCCCTCGTCGATCCTCGAGTGTCGTCATGTTGGGAGGCAGTTTAACGCGTTATCATCCCCCCTCGACGAGAACAGGGACGGGGCAAGGTGGAGGTGCCTTCATGTAAGATTTGATCAAATTGGCCACCCCGTTGCTCGCGTCGTCGTTGCGCGAAGGAAAAGCGTCGCTGGACCGAGGTCAATCGTGGAAACAGGCGGGAAAAGCGGTGTTTGGCGCCTTGGGACGAGGGGTGAAAAAAAAAAAGCCCAGACGAGCAAGCAAGGGATCTATAAAAAAGCGGCGAAACGAGCCCGAGACATTTTCGGCGAGTGAAGACAGAAACATTAAGGAAAAAAAAACAGCACCACCACCATCATGGTCCACCCCCTGGTCGTGCAATCGCAACTCCGGCATCTGACGGGAAGGGGACGGTATAAAAGTCCCGTCCAACGCGGGGGTTGGATCTCGTCGGACGTGGCACCTCCTCCGGGCTATTGGTTCACTCGACAACGTCAACGCGGAGGTTCGATCTCGTCGGACGTCGCACCTCCACCGGGGTATCGGTTCGCCAGATACATAAAAAGGGTTCACGCTCGTCCACGGCAACGCAAACGTCCACGTCCCTGAACGCAACCATGTCGTTGGAATTGTTTACGATTCCCACGGCCGACATTGCTCGGCAGGGGTATCGAATGGTCAAGTACAGTCCGTCCACCACGGGCATCCGACCCATCACCTTCACGGTGCAAGCGTTGGACGATTTTTGCGATTTGGATCGAAGTTATTTGGAACTGGAACTGCGTTTGCATTCGGCTTCCACCAACGGCCTGGTGGCGGACGCGAATGCCGCCTCGGACGCCGACGACACCCGATTCGTGTACGCGGTCAACAACATTGCGCATTCCATCTTCAAACAAATGAATTTACGCTTCAACGGAGCCCTCATGAGCGAACAGACGGACACGTACGCGTACAAGGCATTCCTAGAAACCATCTTTAATTTTAATAGAGAGGAAGGAGAGACCTTGCTGGCCGCGCAAGGGTGGGTGAATCAATTGGATGTCGTCCCTCGGATCCAAGCCGGCGGCGCCAACGACGACCTGCCCACCACGGACGGATGGTTGCACAATTCGGTGCAAGCCTGAAAACGGCCTCCGTGCGATTTCGCGGCAACCAGACCGTGACGTTCCTGATCAAGCCGCACCTGGAAGCGTTTCACACGGGACGTCTTCTCACCCCGGGCGTAGAAATGGTCTTGGAACTGTTTTGCCACGCCCCCGATTTTTTCACGTTTGGCACCAAGACGAGTGGTACGGGCGTGAAACGGATGGTGACGTTGAACCACGAGGATCTGAAAGTGACCCTGCATCTGTGCCGCGTGAGTTTGAATCCGACGGTGTACAGCGCGTTGCAAACCGATCGAAAAAGCAAGCGACAGACGGCCAAGTACCCGGTGGTGAGAAGCGAGATCCGGTCCTTTTCGTTCGACGGACGGACCACCAAATTCACGGAAGATAACGTGTTTGTGGGAAAAGTGCCCGATCGGATGATCGTGGCGTTGGTGGACAGTCGAGCGTTCAACGGCGATGTGGAATGGTATCCCTTTGCTTTTCAAAAATTTGGGGTGACCCGCATCAAGCAAGTGGTGGATGGCGAAGAATACCCGTACCCCACCCTGGAGTTGAATGGAAACAATAATTTGAAAGATTTGAAAGGCTACCGTCGGTTCCTGGAAGCGTGTGGACGGTTGCAGCACCACGGTTCCTCCATGGTGAGACCGGAGGATTGGGGGCAAGATGGACAATGCACGTTGTTCGCGTTCAACAATGTACCCTCGGGCGTGGCGGACAACCCCGAGTACCGAAACCCGAAACAAGCTGGCAATCTACGCGTGGAAATTGATTTCCAGGCTGCTCTGAATACCAATATCACCGTGTTGGTCTGGGGCGAGTTTGAAAATCTATTTGAAGTGGATGGCAACGGCGCCGTCTTGTATAACCTGCACCGTTAGCTGAAGAGAACAAGAAAGAAAGAAAGAAAGAAAGAAAGAAGAAGAAGCATGGAATTTGTAGCGCTGAGCGATACCGTGTTACGCTACTTGGCCAGGGACGACGACGCCTTGAAACGCGTGTTTTGGGACGTGGTCCCGTCGGACGGATTGCCGCAACCTCCCACCGTGACGACCCGGGCAGGCTACATCGTGAACACGGACCCGACGGGGGAACCGGGCAAACATTGGCTGGCCGTGTGGACCGAACCGGGACGAGGTTGCGAAGTCTTTGACAGTTACGGGCTGCCCTTGAACACGTACCCGGCCCCGGGCATGCACGAATGGTTGGCGCAATGGCCCACGGTGTTTCGAAGCGGCGTCACCCTACAAGCTCAACGGAGTCAAACCTGCGGACATTACGCCTTGCTGTTTCTCAAAGCGCGAGTACGAGGGGTCTCGTTTGAAGAGTTCTTGGCCGACTTTTCGCCGCACGACCTGGTGTCCAACGACGCCAAAGTGGCGCCACGAGTCAAAGCTTTGATCCAGGAAGAACTGAGCGAAGTGGACAATGCCGTCCCCAATCGTCAATGCAGCGTGAGCTTTCAAGAGAACAAGGAACATTTCCATGTGTGAAACAGAGGAAAAAGGAAGAAAAGAATAAACAGTTGTTGTTGTTATTATTGTTATTATTGTTATGGTTGTTGTTGTTGTTAAAAAAGAAAATAAAACAAGTGGTTGAAAAGAGTTTCCGGTACATTTTTTAATTTAAATAGATAAAAAACAGGCCCATTTGACAGCGAAATGCTCTGATGGTCTAGTGGTAAAGACGCTGCGTTGTGGCCGCAGAGACCCAGGTTCGAATCCCGGTCATTGCATCTCTCTTTTTGTTTTCTTTTTTCATCATAAAAAGAGTCATCCCTTGCTGGGGAGGGAAAAAGCATTCGAGACGCCTCTTCAACATGCCGCAAGGGAATCGAACCAAACGACAAAGACGACGACGACGAACCACCCGAGGGTTCACGGGCAAATCGGGACCCAATCCCTCCTTTTTGACGGTGTTGGGAAAACGCCGGCAGATGGGCGAGACCTTGCGACGCAAACGAGAGCAGACGGGCGGAATCTTAACCGTGTTAGCCTCGGCGGCCAAACTGGGGTACCAACTGGGAAAAATGAAATCTTACAAAAGGATGGGCGTGACGGGAGCCACGGGTCATTATCGCGGTCGATGCAAACCGTGGGAAGTGTGAAAAAAAATCAACCATGATCACGCGGCAAGATGCGCAACACGTGATTCAAAGCCTGAGGGCGTTGCAATGGGGTGAGATTCTACGCCATCCCGAGGATGTCTTGTGGAATCGATGGGATTATCGTCAGTATCGTCGATTGCGCGCCTTGGCCGAACGAGGTGACTGTGATGCCCTGGTGACCGCGCTTCAAACTTGCAGGGAAACCCGCGTCAGGGAAAGCGTGGCAACCTCGATAAAACAACGCACCCCTCGATGGTACGATCACTACCTAGCACGATGATTCGTATGCCGAGTAGCGTCATGGTCGGCGGCGCCTCGGGATGCGGCAAAACCCAATTGCTGGACGACCTGTTGACGGAACAACGCGCGTTTCAACGGACCCCGGCTCGGATCGTGTACTGTTACGGGGTGTGGCAACCCCGCTTTGCTGGCATGAAGAAGAAAGGCCTTCGATTTCATCAAGGCATCCCGACCCCCTCTCACTTGGGACAATGGTTCGAGGGTCGAGGGGGCGATATTCTGGTGTTGGACGATCTCATGGAAGAAGGGGGCAACGACAAGCGCGTGTTGGATTTATTCACCAAAGATTCCCATCATCGCAACGTCACGGTGTTTTATTTGACGCAAGATTTGTTTCCGCCCGGTAAATTTGCCAAGACCATCAACCGAAATGCGCATTATGTCATCGCCTTCAAGAATCCGCGCGATCGCACGGGTATGCGAAATTTGGCGTTGCAAGCGTTCCCGGACCAATGGCAGGGGGTGATGGACGTGTTCAACCTCTGCACGTAGAATCCCTTTGGCTATTTAATGTTGGATCTCCACCCGGCGTCCGACAATCGGTTTCGGTTGTGGACGAATCTGCGCGAACGAGAAGCGCCTCCGGTGGTCTTTGAAGAAACGAGATGAGTCGTGAAAGTTCACTCTCCCCGCAACTCATTTGCGATGCGCGGGAGAGCGACGACGCCCTGCTGGATCCGGCATACCTGGAACAGATGGAACGGTTTTGGGCCACGCTGTCGCCGGCCGGAGTAGGCACGAGCCCCCAACCCGCCGCCACGGCGCGTCCGGCGGGGGTGGGGGTGTCGACCTCCTTTTCGTCCCCTCGAGACCTGAACCCGGCCGACTTGTTGCAAGAATTGGGGTTGGCGGTGTCCCCGTCACGTCGTGCCGCCTCCTCCTCCTCCTCCTCTTCCTCGTTTCGGTCTCCGTCGCCGTCCCCGCCGCCCACTCCGTCCGGGACCGTGTCTGGCACGAGAAGGAATTTGGTCATGCATCGGATCCTCAACGCTCCCATGACGAAAGAGGAGGAAACGCGATTGCGCCAACAATACCGTATCACGGACGACGATTTGGACAGGTACATGGCCACTCTCCCCCCGTACGACGACGCAGGCTCTCCCGCGTCACCTACCGCCGTCGCCACCCCGCCCACGACCGTCTCGGCCACCAGGACGGCAGCAGGCGCTCCCGGCGGACCGGGAGGGTCCCCTTCCTCCTCCTCGTCATCGCCCTCTTCGCCTCGTTCCCCTCGCGAACGAGACAGGCGACCCAGAGGACGTCGGGGTCCCGGCCCGACCAATCAACGCAATCAAGAGGAAATGCGTCGACAAATGGATCTGTTGGCGGAAGATGCCAGACAGCAAGCCCGCAACCGTCGCATACGCAACATCACGCATACCAATACCGTCATCACGGTGTACGAAGACAACGGCGAAGCGCCCACCGTACGACGGAATTCCGTCACCAATCCATAAAAGCGAGGGAGAGAGAGGAAAAAAAAAGACACACCCACACTTTGGTGCAGACAGTGATTGCCATGGTTCGAGGCAACGGGGTGCGTCGACGCACGACTCCCCGCATCCGACGACGACGGCGTGGAAGGTCCCAACGGGGAGGAAATCTCCTTCCCGTGTTATTTCGCGACCTGCAACGGACCTTTGGGAAAAACACCGTGGGCACTTTGGCCAAAGTCGCCTCCAAAGAAGCGCAAGCCTTGGCGTTGGCCAAAGGCAGTGTCGCCGTGGGCAAAAAGATGAAACGAGCCTTTCAACGGGCAAAACAACGCATTCCGCCGGAACTACGTCGACACCTGATCTTCCTATAAAAAACGGAAAGGGGAACTTGCCCACGTCATTGTGGGGCGACAGGATGCCAAAACGACGGGCCGTGAAAAGACGTCGACGGCGGCAGACCATTGAGCTTCAACGCGGGGGTGGCTTGGAACAACTGATTCCCCCCATCCTGCGCGCGGTGAAATCGCTCATGGGAGGTCAATCCGTGGGAGCCTTGGCGAAAAAAGCCGCGAAAGAATTGGCCAAAGAAACCGTCAAGAGTGGGGCGCGAGGGGTGGCTCGTAAAATGTCCAGTACCGTGCGAGGTATCAACCGGAGAGCCACGCGGGCCGCGCAAAGCGTCAAACGACGTCTGCCGGGACTATAAAAAAACGGTCGAGAGGGCTTCCGAGGAAAATTATCCTTTGCCGTCGACACTTACGACCTGGATCATGCCGAAAGGAAAACGACAACCACGACAACGTGCCCTGCGTCGATACGGAGTGACAACGCGACGACAACCCCGCAATCGTCAACACGGAGGCGTGTTTCCTTTACTGGCCTTGGCCGTGCCCGACTTGATCGCCGCGGGCAAAGCGGCCACCTTGAGTGCGGCGGGGGGCGCGGCGGGGTTCGGTGCCAAAAAAGCCTTGGAAGCCGCGACGCGTAAACGGAGGTGAAAAAAAAAACAGAAAACAAAAACAAGAGAGAGAAAAAACCCGTGGAGTATAAAGCGAGCACGATGCCTGCGGACGGCGGTCGAACTGAGTGTGTGTCATGCGTCGCATCCATCGTCAATTGCCCTTCTTGAAAAGTGTCTTGAAAGAAGCCGATCAGCATCGACGACAAGAACGATTGCAATTAGCCAATGCGGATCAAATCAATGCCATCAGCGAATTGGCGATGAATACGTTACGGGGCACGGTCCCCCTCTCCCGCGCCAATTATCGAGTGCTACTTCCCCACCGCCAGGCCTTGCGCGAGATGGCGAAAAAAAAGAATTCGATAAAAAGACGTCGAGAGACCATGCAATCGCAAACGGGGGCGGGTCTCTGGCGCGGGTTGAATTGCGTCTGCGAAAGAGCCCTCAAGTCGCGATGAATCGCGTGTCGCACCTTATAAGAAGAACGGAACGACGGGAACAAGAACGTCAGGCCACCTTACAGCGCGTGGTGGAGACCTTGCAAAGTCGAAATCGAGACGTGGAGAGGCTCGAAGAAGAACTCGACACGCTTCGCGAGCGATTGAGGCAAAAAGAGGACCACGTGGAGGTATTGTGTCAACATTTGCTGAATCTACGCGATCATCAACTCTGCCGCTACTGTCGAGTCTACGCCGACGTGTTGGGAGACGGAAGCGGCAAAGAACGACCATGAGCGCGTTCCAGGCCCAAGCCGTCACCGACCCTCGACGGTTTCTTCAATTGCAAGAACAGTACAAGCAACGGTTGATGGAAGACAGTCGATTGAATAAGGCGGCGACCTTGGCGGCCGAAGAAGACGTGTTGCTCAACTCCGACCTGGACCCGGTGCTCAAAGTCGCGTTGGCCAAACCCTTGGCGCGTCAAGTGCGCGTGTGGACCAAACGCGTCCGACAACCGGGCATGACGGCCCCGGGCACGGGAGTGGGGGCACCGGCGGCGGAGGAGGAGGATCTGGCCGAGGCGCCCATCTCCACCTTCCTCAAACACATGATAAAAGGACGCACCCCGTCGACACCCGCGCCAGGTCCAAAACCGGCCAAACCGACGGGAACCCCGAAAAAGGTCAGCGTCAAGAAACTCACGACCCCGTCGGGCATTCCGAGACCCATCCGTCCGAGGCAACTTCCTTTTGACACGCCGGCGTCGGCACCTGGTCCGTCGACGTCCTCATCTCTCAGCGGGACGTTGAAGAAACGAGCCAAACAGACGATAGGGAGTGTCGCGAAAAAAACCCAACAAGCGATCCGAGACAAAGCCAAGGCGGCCCTCGAAAAAAGAGCGAAAAGGGAGTTGGAGAAACTCAAGACGAGTTGGTTGGATTGGAAGTGATGGGACGCGGTCAAACACCCAAACGGAAAAGGCAACGGGCTCCCCGCCGACGAAGAGCCATTCGCGGAGGAAGTTTCGACCTTCAAAAGTTACTGGCCAAAACCGGGATCGAATTTCATTGGCCGGGGTATCAATACATGGGCCCAGGAACGCATCTCGCCAAACGCCTGAAACGAGGGGATCCCGGAAAAAATCGATTGGATCGATTGGTCAAGCAACACGACATCGATTACGGTCGTGCCAAGACGTTGCAGGACAAGTGGAAAGCGGACGAAAAAATTATCCGAGGGATTGCCAACCTGCCGGAAAAACACACCCTGACGGAGAAGATTGTGAAAAAAATCATGCAAGTCAAGAAACGTTTAAAATTGTGAAAAGACACTTTATTGTAAAAACCAACGTTGGGTTCAAGTTGACAGACAAAAATAAATAAAATCAACCACTTGTAAAGAAATATCAAAGTTTGTTTTGAGTCAATTTGCGTCTCCTTCGTCGTACGTAAAATCAAAGTCTTGACTCCATCGATAGATCGAGTCAAAGAGTTCGTCGTCGATAAGAATTTCCTCGACGGGGGACGAAAACTCGCGTTCCAATTCCGCCGCAAAACGCGCAAGGTGATTGTGAGGATCGATGGCATTTGTCGTCGTCATTTCCGACACGATGGCATCGATTCTCTGTTCTTCCCGCAATCGAGCCGTGACCCTGGCCTGACCTTCTTGCCGGACCCTTTTTCGTCGTTCCATCCATGCCTCGACCCAGTGATCCTCATCCTCGTCCTCATCCTCATCATAGTCCTCTTCCCGCAGACAGAGGGGGCGGCAACGTCGAGGGGGAAGACCGCGACGAGGAGGAAGAGGAGGAGGAGGAGCAATCAACCGTTGGAATGCCTCTTCTTTTTCTTCCTCGTCGCAGAGGCATGGAAGGCGAGGAATCCACGGGTAGCGGCACCCCAACACGCCCAACCCCGGAGGCATGGTGCGATCGACGAACCAATGGGACGGACCGAGGGGGGTGAGATGTTTTGGTTCACGTTGTCGCTGTCGTTGTCGTTGTGGTTCACGTTGCTGCTGTGGTTGTTGTTGTTGTTGCTGTTCACGTTGTTGCCTTTGTTCACGTTGTTGATTACGTCGTGGTTCACGTTGTTGTTGCCTTTGTTCGCGTTGTTGTTGTTGTCGTTGTTGCCTTTGTTCGCGTTGTTGTTGTTGCCGTTGTTCGCGTTGTTGTTGCTTTCGCCGTCGCGCTTCTTCCTCCCGACGTTCGATTTCCTTCCTCACCGTCGGCGACACCCTCCGATCGGATTGACGATGCAGGCGTTGTAATTGTGCACGACATCGTTCAAAGCGGCGGGATCGAAACTGTGTCATGCGTTGAAGGGGCACCAACACCACGCGCAGCGAGTGCAGTTTGAGATAATCCGCGCGTCTCAGGGCCGAGCGACGTCTCCTTTGACGTTGTTTTCTCGCCAAGTAAGCCCGATAGGTGCGCAGGGAGGTTTCGTTTGTCTTGGATCGTTCCTGTCTCCGCCAATCGTGGTATCCCGGATGTCTCGCGCGATACCTTCGATGTTGTTCTCGCACTTTCTCGGGATTTCTCTGTTTCCACAGTTTCACCTTCTCAGCTTTGGTCAACGGCATGGTGAACGAGGGTCGTCAAGCACAGAATGAACCGTTTGGTCGTATCGACAAATCATACACCTCAGAGAAATGTCACGCAACGCCCAGGGTGACAGAAACAAAATACCCATACCCCCCCATGGGCACCCCGTTCCTCTCCAGCATGCAACGTCCTTCTCCTCGAGGGTATAAAAGAGTGCAGAGTGAAATCTAACCAACTCGTTTTTTTGTGCCGTGGCTGTAAAAACGCTGTTCAACCTCGAAAAAACTCAAAAAGGCACTTTCTTTGTCAATGAACACTTTGCCTAGTATTTTTCTCCTTTAAAATGGCCGACCGCGAAGACGATCCCGAGGAATTGGACGATGACGACTTGTTGGAGGCCATGGAAGACGCCGAAGAGAACAACCGGGGCCACCTCTTCGAGTTTCGACTCACCCCGGGCACGGATCGACGTGTGCAAAAGTTTCGCTTACGTCGTCGCGTGTTCGATGCCACCCTCCACGCTCGCACGGAACTCTTACACCCCCCACAATACGACGTGGGCTACGAACTCGAAAAGGCGTTGCGTCGAGCCATCGATCAAGAATTGGAGGACGACCCCCTAGACGACGACGATCACGTGTTGTTTACCATGCAACATCCCAGCTTTCTGCAGGCCTTTCAATCGTTTCACGTGCCGGTGAAGGAATGGCGCGAGCAGAGTGAACGGGTCACTCTCCTCTTGCAAAAAATGGCGGAGAAATTAAACTCCAGCGAACACATCAAAGCGGACGATCGTTTGAAAGTGCAAATCACCACCATCAAGGATCCCGGACGGGGAAGCGGTCGTCGAAAGGAAGCTGTACCGGGCAACGTGCCCCTCCTGACCTTTCTCCAAAAGAAACCATCAGTCGTCAAAATCCACAATCGGGACGAGTTGTGCTGCGCTCGGGCTATCGTCACCATGCAAGCGTGGGTCGACGAAGATCCCCCGCGTCGACGGACGCCGGAGATTGGTTTCAATCACTTGAAAAGAGGAGGAAAAGGTCAAACCCGATTGGCCAAAGCCTTGCACGCGTTGGCTCGCGTTCCCGAAGGGCCTTGCGGGTTGGGGGCCCTCCGTCAATTCCAAATCGTGTTGCCGGACTATCACATCAAAGTCTTCAGTGCCGATGAGAGTTACCAAGTGATCTTTGGACAGGGCGAGAAACGCGCCGACCAACGTTACCTGTTTCTCTTGAAACACGAGGATCATTATTACGGGTTGAAATCCATTCCCGCCATACTCGGACGCAGTTACTATTGCCACTTGTGCGAGAAGGGGTACGATCACGAGGATTTTGCGCATCATCCCTGCGTGAAACGACGTTGCGTGGCCTGCAAACAAAAAGATTGCCGCGATTACCTGGCACTCCTCCCGGGCGACAGCAAACCCCCGCGACCGACGCAACGTCCCTGCCCGGACTGCCTACGCTGTTTCTACGGAGACCGTTGCTACGAGAATCACCGGGTGTTTTCTCCCAACGGACAAGGGGCCGACACCCCGGATCACTCCGTCTGCGCCAATCTCCAAACGTGCGAGAATTGCCGCAAATCTCTCGATTGGTGGAAAAATCGACGCAAACGTCAACGTCCCCACAAGTGCGAAGAATATTATTGCAAGACCTGCAAGGATTATGCGGACGTTGCCACCCATCGTTGCTACATTCAGCCGGTGCACGATCCAGACCCGGAGGAGGTGGAAGCAGCAGCAGCGGGACCGCCTCCCGCCAAACGCGCCAGACCTGCCCCGCGTCATGCCGCCCACGCCGTCCGCTTCCTAGCCGCCAACGAGGCCGAGTCGGGGGAAGAAGAGAACGAGGAGGAGGAGGAGGAGACTCGGGCCCGATTACCGCCCCAATTCGTGTATGCGGATTACGAATGCACGCAGGACGACCAATTGCACGTACCTATCCTCATCTGCGCCAAAGGAGAGGACCATCTCGACACCGTGCCCGCCCTGGCGTTCTACGGTCGCGATTGCACCGGGCAATTTTACGATTGGCTGCTGACCAAAACGGAGGTGCTGGGCGAACCGCGGGAAGTCATCGTGATCTTTCACAATTTCAAAGGTTATGACGGGATGTTCGACCTCCAGTACCTCTACGACAATCGCATCGACGTCAAAGATCAAATTTGCGTGGGATCGAAAATCTTGAGCCTGAGAGCCGGACGGTTGACGTTCAAGGACAGTCTGTGTTTCCTCCCCTTTCCCCTCTCCGCCTTTGCCGCCACGTTCAATCTGACGGAAAGCAAGAAAGGCTTCTTTCCGCATTTCTTCAACACCGAGGCCCATCAAGAGTACGTGGGGCCTTGGCCCGAGGCGCGCCATTACGACCCCGAGGGCATGAAACCGGACGTGCGAAAAGAGTTTGACAAATGGTATCCGACCGTACAACATCTCGAGTTCAATTTGCGCGAGGAAATGCTAGCCTACTGTCGATCGGATGTGCAAGTGCTCAAAGCCGGCTGCGAGATCTTTCAACGGCAATTTGCCGCCGAAGCAGATTTCAATCCCATGGAGAAATGCGTCACCATCGCCTCGGCCTGCATGCGGTATTACCGCAAAAAACATTTACCTCCCCAAACCCTGGCCTTGGAACCCCCCTGCGGATGGAATGGAAAAAGGGGGCAGCAATCCCTGAAAGCCTACCAATGGATGGAGTGGCAGAATTCCCAACAAACTCAAGGGGTTATTGCGCACGCGTTCAACGGGGGCGAATGCACTCTCCAAGTCGGGGGCCGTCGGTCTCAAGTGAACGGGTTCAACGAGACGACCAGCACCGTGTACGAATTTCACGGGTGTTTGTGGCACGGATGTCCCGTGTGTTTCAAGGGAAGCATGGACAAGACCACCCGTCTCCACCCAGATCGCACCAAACGGGAAATGTACGAAGCCACGATGCAAAAACAGCAGCTACCGCGTGGTGGTCCTCTGGTAATGTCAGTGGGAGCAGTTGCGTCAACGATCTGACGTCGCCGCCTTTCTCGAGTCGCGCCCGTTCACGGTCCCTTCGCTCGGCCCGCGCGACGCCTTCTTCGGGGGCCGCACCAATGCCGTACGACTTTGGGACGAGATCGACGAAACGCAAGGGGGAGAAATTCGGTACGTGGATGTGACGTCACTGTATCCCACCGTCAACAAGTACGATCCATACCCCATCGGACACCCCGTTATCGTCACCCAACCGGTGCAAGACATCTCCCATTACTTTGGCATCGCCGACTGCACCGTGTTACCGCCCGAGGGGTTGTTTCATCCCGTGCTGCCGTGCCGTTGCAAAAAGAAAATCACGTTTCCCCTATGTCGAGCCTGCGTGGAAGAAGAGATCCCCAAACGCATGACCGAGCGAACCTGGGTGTGCGAACACACGGCGAGTCAACGCAGCATCCGAGGGACGTGGTGCACCCCCGAACTCGTCAAAGCCGTGGAAAAGGGGTACCGCATTCTCCAAATTCACGAAGTGTACCACTTTCCCCCCGCGCAACGACGTACCGGGCTGTTCGAGGATTACGTCAACACGTGGCTGAAAGGAAAAACGGAAGCCTCCGGGTGGCCGCCGAACGCCGACGGGAGTCTCAAAACACCCGAGCAGCAAACGCTCTTTCGGGCCGTATATGCTGCGCGAGAAGGCATCTACCTCGACGCGAACAACATGAAATCCAACAAGGGGAAAAAGGCCACCAGCAAACTGGCCCTGAATTCCTTCTGGGGAAAATTCGGCGAGCGGGAAAACAAGCGAAAGATCGAGCAAATCACCGTGCCTGCCAGGCTGCAAGAATTCTTGACAGACAGAACGATCGTCATCCATGATCACCGCATCATGAACGACGATTGCCTCGAAATCGCCTACGACAAAATCGGCGACGATGTCCCCGGCGGTCAAACCACCAACGTCTTCGTGGCCGCATTCACCACCTGTTGGGCCCGGCTACGCCTCTACCATCACCTGGATCGCGTAGGAGACAATGCCCTGTATTTCGACACAGATTCCGTGGTCTACAAATGGAAACCCGGCGAACCCGAGATCCCCCTGGGTAATTTTCTCGGCGAGATGACGGACGAATTGGACGATAAGAAAGGCAATCGTGACGTCATCGTCGAATTCGTATCCTGCGGTCCGAAAAACTATGCCTACAAAACGCGTTTGGGAAAGACGGAAGAGAAAATTCGCGGGTTCACCTTGAAAGTGCGCGGGCAACAACGCCTTCATTTTCAAGCCATGAAAGACACCCTGCTCCTAGAACTGCGATCGCCTCTCCCCAAACCCCGTACCGTCAACGTACCCAACCCGCATTTCATCCAGAGAGACAAGCGCACCAAGACTTTGACCACCGTCCGCAGGGACAAACGATGGGGGGTGGTCTACTACAAACGCGTCATCGGCGACGAATTCACTTTCAAGACTCTCCCTTACGGTTACAGTTGGCTTCGACCCGACGACGATCTCGTCGATTAAATAAACCCGGACACGAACCCGGGGGTAACGTGACTTTTGAGCCGACGAACTGTCAAAGGGGCGTTCTCCCAGTCGGGGGATGGAACCCATGTCCCCGCTTGTAAACATAGTATTTTGTTGTTGTTTTCGTTGTGTGACTATTAAAAAAGGGGCGTTCTCCCATTCGGGGATGGAACCCATGTCCCCGCTTGTTAACTAGCTTTTTGTTTTCGTTGTGTGACTACTAACAAAGGGGCGTTCTCCCAGTCGGGGATAGAACCCATGTCCCCGCTTGTAAAACTAGCTTTTGTTTTGTTTTCGTTGTGTGACTATTAAAAAGGCATCTTTTTGGTGTTAATTTCTGTTTGTTTTTCTGTCTCTATGGTCGAGCGGGATCTGGGACCCACCCCGTGTGCGGAACCAGAGCGACCAGCACTCAAACCATCGCCGAACCATTCCCGAGCGGGATCTGGGACCCTCGACACATCCGGGTTGTTTGAGACAACCAATTGCACCATCATTACGCCTTTAAGAACCTTTACGTCACCTTTACGCGGTCACTTCCGGTCTCCCGAACCCATGATGTCATTGCACGTGTACAGATTTTAATTTGATGCAAATTTGATGCAAATGAGATGCTAATGAGATGCTAATGAGATGTACTCGCTCCTGATTGGTCCGCACAAATGTTGAGCGACCTCAACTACTCCCCCCCGCCCACAAAAAAATTGCCTTCACGCATTCTTCTTTAGCCCCCCCCCCCACTCGAAAACTTGCTGCGCGGTCCCTGTATTGCAGTTATACAAATGTAATTATATATTACATTTTATATACCATAAATGAACAACAAACTAATTTATCATTGAGGGATTACCGATGATCTTTGTATCCTATCTGTTTCAGAGCACTATGCGAGCAGAGGTTATTTTTTCGCCCTTAAATGTGCCGGCGTGCACGCGTTCAATCAGTCCTGGTATATTTCCCATGTATTGCACTGTTTACAACCTTTTCTTAGAACAGAGTGCGGGATTTTGAGCGTCAAACTGACGAATTCCCCAAACCCTACCTTCTGCGACGATCGTCTCAGGGAGATGTAAAGAATGGGTACAAAATACAAACGAATTTCATTCTTCTTCAGTCAGTTCAGTGAAATGAAACATTCAAGGACCACGCAACATTTCACACAATATCACCATTTTATTTTTCTTCTCTGAATTTTATCGCTACATTCGTTTGGCAAAAGTCACAGAATATATTTGACGCTACTTGTTTCCAAATAAAAGACAACAATATATTGCGAATCACGGGTAAAAAAATACATATGCAAGAAAGTGATATCTGTTTTCTTTTTCTAAATTTAAACTCTTAACAGACTGAATGTTTACAACTGTCACAAAATATAGATCACAAGATAATACCAACTACCAAGATCAAATTGTGAATGAAAATAAAAAAGAATTAAAAATATATACTGTCCTCCATGCAAGGAACAAATTTGCCGATTCAATTCTGCAATTAATATAATACGTCCCTCTTAGCAGCTATGTCTATTTTCAAATGATGCAACAAACAGCCTCAAATAAATAATGTTCTAGCTAACTGATTCAATTTGAACCAATCCAAAATGCTCAAAATTGAAAAATTCTTTTATGGTGTATGTTTATGTGACAACATAACAGATAAAATACACTAAATTTTAGAATCATATTTAAATTAAACTGCAAGAATATAATGTGCACAATCTGTTCATGGGTCATAAGTGAGATTCAGGCCCCATCCACACCTATACGTTTATGTTCGCAAACGCATTCGTTTTTATGCGTTTAGGCCTCCCGCTCACACGTAAACGTTGAAAACAGTCACCCTAAACGGATATTTTCAAAATCGTCCTCCAAAGTGAATATTTTCGAAAACGCTGTTTACCCGTTTACGTGTGGACAGTGTAAACGGATATTTTCGTAAACGCTGACGTAGATACTACTTATCAACGCATGCTCAATGGAGATTTTTAGCGTTTACGTGACGAGAGGCCCAAACGCATAAAAAAATTTTAAAAAAGTTATGTAATTACGTCCAGGAGCCGATTACCATACCTATTCAAAAATTTTAATACAATGATTATAGAAATCAGATACAACTATCCTTCCATCTTTAAGGACTGCTATAGAGACTGGTTCCTTAAATTCTCCTAAACTGCTTCCTTCTGTTCCAAATTTGGTTACAAATTTTCCATTAATTTCGAACACCTGAACTCTGTGATTTCCACTATCACAGACCATCAGATGTCCTGTCTTATTAACGGACAAGCAACCAGGATCATCAAATTCTCCGTCACCCCGCCCCTTCTTTCCGATTTTGTAAGCAACGTTTCCCTCCATATCAAGAAATTTTACACAATTATCATTACTGTCTGACACTATAAGAAAGTTGTCATGTTGGATGCAGTGAAGTGGAAACTTGAAAGAGCTTTCTGCGCCAATTTTACGCAGCAATTGACCACGAAGAGTAAATATCTTGATTAATTTGTTGTTTGGTTCAGCAACAATAATATTACCATCACTGCCAATGGATAAACCATGAGGACAGTGATCAAGACTTCCTTTCCCTCCAAACTGGTCAAGATATTCACCCTGATCACTAAACTGTTGAACTCGGTGGTTACTAGCATCCGCCACTATAATATTATCGTTATGAAAAGCTATCCCAGCAGGGAGGTCAAACTCTCCCTGTTTAACGCCCTTTCTACCAAAAGATCTTAAGGGGGTCCCATTACTACTGAATACCTGGATCCTGTGGTTACCCCACTCAGTCACTGCAATTTCATTTCGTTCATTTACTGCTACTCCCCAAGGGTTGTTAAACATTCCAAAAGACGAGCCTTCTTGTCCAAAAGATAACACGGGTCTGAATTGTCTGGGTCTGACTTGAACCTCTAAAGGACTGCCACGAACATGTTCTCCATTTACCTTCACTGATGCCTCGCATGTTCCGGTTTCCTTGGCAAAGTAGCTGATCTTGTATGTGCCATCTTTGTCATCTTGGACTTGTGGTTTTGTCGTACAGTCATTGCCTTGACGATTTCTTATTTCCACTGTTACATAGTCACGTTCTTCATAACATTGTTCTCTGTCGGCAGTTTTTGTTGTCACAACAATCTGTGCTTCAAGTGCAACAGTCGCTTCACTGATTCCTTTTCCTTCAGCACTTGATTGTTGCGCTTTAGTCTTGCTAAGAAAACTTCTGAAAGTTCCAATTCCTTCAGAGTTTGCTTTGTCCATCAACGTTTCGTTTTCTATGAAAACAAATTGACGAAGTTCTTCAAGATCACAGTCGATTTTTTCTCCACCATTGCAGACACCTTCTTGGAAGATTGTGTTTTTGTCTAACTTAACAATCTCGGCATTTGTGCTTCGTTTCAAAAGTGTTTCAGTTTTTTCGATTGCTGTCTCAATCAGTTTTACTTCATTTTCCGTCTCGCATTGTTGAATTTCCAGCCGCTCGAGTGATTCTTTCCCTTTCTTTTCCACATCATTAAAAATTTCCTGCTTTTTTGCGTCCATGGCAGCGATCATATTGTCAACAAATGTCTGTGCTTCTCTCTTCACGCTGTCGACTTTTGCTTGAATGTTTATACAGTTACCTTGCATTTTAACAATTTTGTCTTTCTTCTGAAGCACTCTTTGTTTCTGAGATTCAATCGCTGCCATGACATGTATCTTGCGTTCATTTGCAGCCTCGTCCAAAAGCATCTTAGCATGACCGTCATGAAGTGTTGCGACACAAGAATAGCAAATGGCAACTTCGCAGTTTTTGCAGAAGAACTCCAATTCCTTTTTATCATGGCCTGGCTTTCCACAAAACGCTGGTCGTTTTAAAATGTTTTCAAAGTCTTGATCTTCGAAGTCCTTCAGCGCTAGGGAATAATGATTTTTATTGCCCTTCATGCCATTATGGAAACTGATACAGTCATTACACCAGAACGAACAGCATTGAAAGCAGTAAAAGGTTTTTTCGAAACGTTTGTCGCAATTTCCACACTTCACACCGGTAGTATTGCACTCCTTTATGGCCAACACATCGAGTAAACTGTTAATGCGAAAGTTTGTCGGCAAAGCGCTTAGGTTTCCATTTCCAGGGACTCTGAATTCCTGTCTGCACTCCGGACATGCAATTTTATCTCCGCTCGCACTTGTTCGTTGAATCCCGTTCAGACAGTGAAGGCAAAAGCTGTGCAAGCACGGCAACTGCTTTGGATCAGTGTACTTGCACATACACACAGAACAGAATACTTTTTCATGAAGATTATCGAGCAACGTCTTTATATCCATGACGAAAGGGAGAAGCGAACGAAGGCAGTTTGGAGTTGAACACACCTTAAATAACTATCGAGCGAGTCTTGAATAAAGCCTTGTAATTGTGATCATTTACATAAGCATGATATTAATATCGCGCTTTTGATATATACCAATCATAACGCGTTATTTTGACATGTTTTGATGTTTTCTGTCTTCTAAGAATGATTGCAAAAATATTCTAGATTCCTAAGAATTTTGTTCATGATAGCGTGACCTCAGAGACAGAAGTAGAAACTGTGCAAGCATAGTAACTTTGGATCTGTGTACTTGCACGGCATACACACAGAACAGGATACTTATTCATGAAGATTGTAGCATGTATGGTGAAGGGGAGAAAACTTATGAAGGAAGTTTGGAGGTGAACACACCCCAGTAAATCAACTATTGAGGTCTTTAATAAATAAAGCTCTGTGTATGTGAGCATGATATTTTTATCAGGCTCATGATTATATAAACCAATCATAAAGCGTTATTTTGACATGTTTTAACGTTGTCTGACTTTAGAAGATTGTAAAGAAACAAACTAGATTTCTATAAATAATTTTGTTCGCTAAAGCGTGACCTGAGAAGCTCGCTGTCATGTGAGTCATTGATCACGAGCGTTTTTAGACCAAGTGATGTTTTGATTTATCGTGGTTACACGTTGCTCAAGCAAAATTCTGTTTGATGTGGCATATGCAAGGGTAGATTTTTATTCAAAAATGGCTTGATCTCATGCTACTTATGACGTCATATCTCGTTACCATAGCAACCGGTTCTCGCTAAACTTTACCAAAATGTGTCTCAAGGATAAACGAACAGCTACTGAAGACGGCATGCGCTAATCTTAAACGGTCTTGAAAAAATCGGAGAAAAACCTTAAAGTGGTACTATGATCAAAATTTTGCACTTCCCTTTCTCTTCAGTTTTGGAAAGTAGAAGTGCTGAATACTTACCATGCCAAATTTTAAGTTAAAATTCCAGCGGGAAGCGCAGTTATTTTAAACGTAAAGTTCAGCTTCGGCTTGCCGCCATTACTCGATTTAAAAATGGCCGAGAACGACATAGAGAGCTGGATCTAGTTGAGTCGAGAGAAAGATGACGTCATATTCGCAACACAACAATGGCCGCTTCGTTGTGTCACTTATGAAACGTGTCATTTTTTTGTACAAAACCATGGTTAAAAAGAATAAACAGGGTCAAAAACATGTCTGTTTTAACCATGTCAGAATATCGAATAATATCGAGTCGAAGAATGCAAATCATTGTTTTGTTTGCATGTTTGTTAAAAAACCTGCGGTTTTACACGTTTTAACAAGATTATTTGCTCAACGCTCGTCCGCATTGGAGTATTTTGTAGTGTGGTTAATCTTCGCGTAAATCATGTCGGCACTCGCCATGGTTTCATCTGGGTAAAACCGTTCATTTCCAACCACGTTGAATAAAAAGTTTAAATTAGACGCAATAACACAATTCTGGTTTCACGTTAGGATATATTTCTCTACCTCTTCACGATTATAAGATTTTCATCGGCTTAATTCGTTTAGTTATGCTTTAAAATCAGTGAAAAATTTCACCAACAACATTGCGCTGTAATATTGACCAATAATATAGACAATATACTGAGTGCAACTGATGACCAAAAAGTCAGAAGGGCACAAACTTGAGGCACAAATTTTGAAACGGACTAAATACAGCACAATCGTTGTTCAATAATATGTTCAACAATGATGGATAAAATAAAACAGTAGAAATTTCCCTGTTACCCAATGCAATAGCTAACGCCTTTTTGTAGCTGTCAAACAATTTTTTAAATAGTTTAATTTAACAAAAATACAATGATAGTTTAATTTAACAAAAATATAATGTTAATGTCTAAGAATAAAAAATAAAAATAAATAAAAATAAAATAAATTGAACATCACATTTGTAGCTGTCACTTTTTCTATCACGGGATTGCAATGGGTTCCCCCCTTGCCCCAGTCCTTGCTAACCTTTTTATTGGTTACCATGAGAGAATTTGGTTGGAACAATATACATCCTCGAACGTTTTATTTTACAGAAGATATGTAGATGACACTTTTTGTTTATTTAATAGTGAACATGGCGCCCTTTTGTTTTTTGACTATATTAATACTAGGCATTCTAATATACAATTTACCAATGGAAAGAGAGGTTAACAGCAAACTGCCATTTCTAGACATTATGATTGACAACAGTCAGTCAGCGTCGTCCCGGCCTATTACCACTGTCTATCGGAAAAAGACCTTCACAGGTCTTTTAACTTATTATCTTAGCTTTGTTCCACGTTCCTATAAACTCGGACTAGTGAAGACATAAAAAATTGGTCCTTATTTTACGTAAGAAATGCTTCCTCTCCTGGGTGATTAATAGGGAAATTTTTAAGTATGTTACTAAGGTCATGGATTCCACCATTTCATGCTCTAATTCCTCTGTTGGGCCCAACAAAACACCCACACATTTCTACAAACTCCCTCACACAGGTTATTTCTCTAATGTCATTCAAAACAAGGTAAGACGGCTATTCAAACGATACTGCAACGATCTTGACATCGGTTAGATTTTGCTACAGTTAAACTTGGAGATTTGTTTAGTGCGAAGGACTCCGTTCGCGCGTTGTCTATAAATTTGTATGTCCTAGATGTAATGCAAGTGAGACCACTCGCCATATTTCTAGGCGCGTCCGTCTTGTCTTCGGACAAAAACTCACACATTTACAAACATCTGAATTCTTCGGAAACTTACGTGATGTTTGCTCTGAGGAATGTTTCACCATTTTCGACTCTGCCAACACAAGTTTCCAAATCAAGTTAATTAAAGGAAGCTACGTACATTAAGTCAGGGAAAAACCGTATATCTTTCTTCATCTTTGTAACATTTTATATGATAATATGTAACACCGTTTGGTCCTTACACATTTATACAATTTACTTTATTGCAACTTCATTGTTATTAGCTATTTGTATGTATTGCATTGATGCAACACCTATTCTTGTATTTATTAGGAAATTCAAACTATAACTTTTGTAACTGTATTAAAAGTTGAAATGTGTTGTTTTATGCCTTCAAATCTTCCAACTCAGTCATAAGTTCAGTTTAGGTAAAATCAACTTCTGCTATATATGGTCATATATGAATCAGTTATTTGACTCGGATCACATCATCATGCGTTGCGACAACTGGAAGTGTAACCAAAGTGCGAGGCAGCGAGTCATAAGCGCGAGCCAGTTGTTATATTAGAGAGGATGGTCATCCTAATATAATTTATAATAGTACTAGGCATAACCGCAAATGAAAGATTACGAAAACCTAGCCAGAAGTGACTCGATTGGTATGTTTCGCCATACGAAGCAACAAAATTTAACAAAGCGAACCAACTGAAGCAACCCGTATTCTATTTCAGAAAACCGGCGGGCTAACGGTCGCTATCACGCCTCGCTGACTCGCTTGCTGTTCACTGAGGTCTTCACTTGAATGGTACCCGTACTTCAAATAAAAAAAAATTTTCGTTCACGAAAACAAACATCCCCGTTAGTTGTTCTGCTTATTTTATTGAATGGCTGTGTTTCATCGCCTCTTGTAAACATACATACGTGAGATCAAGTTTGCCGGTTCTCTTTAATGATCCCGGTTTATATCGGGTGGGTACCATATCCTTAACTGCGTCTGCAGTTGTATAGTTGATCCAATTAGAGTTGATTTTTTAGCATGTCCACTGATATAAGCTATTTTTTCTCTTCAAAAGTTTGTGGCCTATGGTTTTGCTATTCATTTACTTTTGCAGAGTTTTCAGTGGTAAATGGGTGAATGGCGCCAAAAAAAATTCAGATCGAAGGTACCAACGACTTTTAACATGGACTCTTTAAGTGTATTCAACCTAGTGTTATAGAGTAAATAAATATATCTAGAGTACGACCGAATTAGATTTACTAAATGAAAAAATATATACTGAATAACTTTTCGTTTCAAAGTGTCCAAAGGAGTTAAGTGGGACGCGACGGCCTCGCCATCACCAACCGTTACAACAGCTCTTGCGCCAGGAATGGACGACTCATGCAACAACAGTCCGGTACGCGCTTCCCGCCTAACGCGAAATCTACAGCACGCTAAATTTCATTTCACAATTCATAAAGAATGTGGTTTTATTGAATTGACGCGGTGTCTTTTTAATTCGCCGTCTTTTTCTATAGTTGAAACTACCGACTGCGCGTTTGCTGACTACATATGGTAGGTGGTGAAATGTGACAAAACCATCCTCTTTTTAACATGGGGTTTTAATATAGGAAGGATAGATCTAGGAGCGTTAAAATGTCAATTTATCAAGTTGTCAAGCTATCAATTTATCATGAAAGTTCAGTTGACTCATCACTCCAAGGAACACGCAACATCTCGGATGGAAAAGTTGGACTTCCAGAAAAATCGTGCATTTTTTAACTGGCAACTGAAGGAAAACTAACTTCTAACACGAAAGCTACTGCACGGTAAAAATAGTCAGTTTTCTATTTATCAACATCTTACATTTGACACGTGTACTTGTTTGATACTGTAAGATAATTTGCTGGATCTTATTTATTAGTCACTTTAGTCAGCGTGTAAATTCATTCCTTTCCAGAGTGGATGATGTATCCGCGCACTCATTTGTAACATATACATTTCGTTGCTTTGTTGATTGAAAGTAACTTGACAAAGTCCTGTGTTACAGTTGCACTTATCTATGGAGCTTAACCGGTAAGCTAAGGCCGTGGTGAAATATACGAACATACTCGTAAAAGACCACAGAATGGTTAAGGTGGGAGGTACCGGCCAGACCATCACACATTTACCACAGCTAAGGTTCCCTGGAGAAAAAGGAGTAAGACCAACTAAACCACACGACGCGGTGTGTTTTTCAGTAAAACATTGGTGTGTTGATTGGAGTCTTAATCTGTAGCTGTAACTGCCGATTGAGCGTTTGCTCTCTAGATATGGTAAGTGGTGAAACGTGACAAAAAAATGTCCCCTTTTGACCACGACCTTTTAATGTACGGAGGATAGGTTTCGGAGCGTTATGATGTCAGTTTATCAAATTATCACGAAAGTCAAGTTAACTCCAAACCCAATCAAGACGGGGCTCACTGAACAAAAAAAATTAATCACTCAAACTAACACCCAATATCTCGGATGGTAAAGATGGATTCCCTGCTAAATCGTTGAGTTTTTAACAAATAAGCTCTTTTAAGAAACCACGGTTCTCAGGAGTAGTTCATCGATTTACAAGAAAACTTAACGGATGTATTTTATTTGTTCTATTTACCATTTTCCATTTGAGCGAAATCTGATGTGCATGTTTGTTCTTATGATCGTTTATGGTGGGTGGGTCTCAGACACACCAAACCGCATCAGGCCACATTCATTCGATCGGTATTTGATATTTAGTAGGTTCGCGGAATACGTCAGTTTTTTTTCTTTAAAAATGTATGTATATAACTTAAAGAAGGTATCATGTGGCGAACGTTTCGTGAAATTCGTTTGTTTCTCAAGAGTTATGGTAAATGGTGGAAAATGACCAAAAACTTGTATTTTTTAACCACGACATTCAACAGCCTCAATATGCCGCCTTAGATCTATTGTTTTTAAAAGAGCATACCAAGAACAAGTATTTTTTTCCAATCTAGAACAAGCATCAAAATAAATCTAAATTACTACTAAAAAAAATCACGTCTACTTTAAAGGTAACAAACTCGTGCCGAACCACAGAGGGGCTAACTTGAGGGCGGGGCGCGCCGTTCGCACCATCGCCTATTTGTCATAGCTATCGCGTCTGGATTGAACAACTTATACCTGGAAAAGTAACCTATAACACGAAATCTACTGTACGATAAAGTTTGTCAGTTTGCTATTCATCAGCGACTTTCTAGGTTTGACAGGTGTTCTTGTCTGACGCAGTGAGTCAATTTGTCGGCTATTATTCATTGGTCACCGCATTCATTCATTTATTTAAATTCAGAGTGGATGATGTATCCGCGCACTCATTTGTAACATATACATTTCGTTGCTTTGTTGATTGAAAGTAACTTGGCAAAGTCCTGTGTTACAGTTGTACTTATCTATGGAGCTTAACCGGTAAGCTAAGGCCGTGGTGAAATATACGAACATACTCGTAAAAGACCACAGAATGGTTAAGGTGGGAGGTACCGGTCTGACAATCACACATTTACAGCAGCTAAGGCGTCCCTGGAGAAAAAGGAGTAAGACCAACTAAACCACACGTCGCGGTGTCTTTTTCAGTGAAACATTGGTGTGTTGATTGGAGTCTTAATCTGTAGCTGTAACTGCCGATTGAGCGTTTGCTCTCTAGATATGGTAAGTGGTGAAATGTGACAAAAAAATGTCCTCTCTTGACCACGGCCTTTTAATACAGGGAGGATAGGTCTCGGAGCGTTATGATGTCAGTTTATCAAATTATCACGAAAGTTAAGTTAACTCCAAACCCAATCAAGACGGGGCTTACTAAACAAATAAATTAAATCATTCAAACTGACACCCAAGAAGATGGATTTCCTGCAAAATCGTTGAGATTTTAACAAATCAGCTCTTTTAACAAACAACGGCTCTCAGGAGTAGTTCGTGGATTTACAAGAAAACTTAACGGATGTGTTTTATTTGTTCTATTAACCATTTTCAATTTGAGCGAAATCTGATGTGCATGTTTGTTCTTATGATCATTTATGGTGTGTGGCTCTCGAACACACCAAACCGCGTCGGGCCACATTCATTCGATCGGTATTTGATATTTAGTGGAATTCGTCAGTTTTTTTCTTTAAAAAGGTATGTATATAACTTAAAGAAGGTATCATGTGGCGAACGTTTCGTGAAATTCGTTTGTTTCTCAAGAGTTGTGGTAAATGGTGGAAAATGACCAAAAACTTGTATTTTTTAACCACGACATTCAACGGCCTCAATCTGCCGCCTTAGATCTATTGTTTTTAAAAAAGCATACCAAGAACAACAAGTATTTTTTCCAATCTAGAACAAGCACCAAAATAAATCTAAACTACTACTGAAAAAAAATCACATCTACTTTAAAGGTAACAAACTCGTGCCGAACCACAGAGGGGCTAACTTGAGTTCACACCATCGCCCATTTATGAGAGCTGTCGCATCTGGATTGAAGAACTTATACCTGGAAAAGTAACTTGTAACACGAAATATACTGTTCGTTAAAGTTTTTCAGTTTGCTATTCACCAGCAACTTGCTAGGTTTGACAGGTGTACTTGTCTGACGCTGTGACTCAATTTGCCGCCTCTTATTCATTGGTCACCGAATTCATTCATTTATTTCCATCCAGAGTGGATGATGTATCCGCGCACTCATCTGTAACATATACATTTAGTTTCTTTGTTGATTGAAAGTAACTTGGCAAAGTCCCGTCTTACAGTTGCATTTATCTATGGAGCTTAACCGGTAAGCTAAGGCCGTGGTGAAATATACGAACATACTCGTAAAAGACCACAGAATGGTTAAGGTGGGAGGTACCGGTCTGACAATCACACATTTACAGCAGCTAAGGCGTCCCTGGAGAAAAAGGAGTAAGACCAACTAAACCACACGTCGCGGTGTCTTTTTCAGTAAAACATTGGTGTGCTGATTGGAGTCTTAATCTGTAGCTGTAACTGCCGACTGAGCGTTTGCTCTCTAGATATGGTAAGTGGTGAAATGTGACAAAAAAATGTCCTCTCTTGACCACGGCCTTTTAATACAGGGAGGATAGGTCTCGGAGCGTTATGATGTCAGTTTATCAAATTATCACGAAAGTTAAGTTAACTCCAAACCCAATCAAGACGGGGCTTACTAAACAAATAAAATTAAATCACTCAAACTAACACCCAAGAAGATGGATTTCCTGCAAAATCGTTGAGATTTTAACAAATCAGCTCTTTTAACAAACAACGGCTCTCAGGAGTAGTTCGTGGATTTACAAGAAAACTTAACGGATGTGTTTTATTTGTTCTATTAACCATTTTCAATTTGAGCGAAATCTGATGTGCATGTTTGTTCTTATGATCGTTTATGGTGTGTGGCTCTCGAACACACCAAACCGCGTCGGGCCACATTCATTCGATCGGTATTTGATATTTAGTGGAATTCGTCAGTTTTTTTCTTTAAAAAGGTATGTATATAACTTAAAGAAGGTATCATGTGGCGAACGTTTCGTGAAATTCGTTTGTTTCTCAAGAGTTGTGGTAAATGGTGGAAAATGACCAAAAACTTGTATTTTTTAACCACGACATTCAACGGCCTCAATCTGCCGCCTTAGATCTATTGTTTTTAAAAAAGCATACCAAGAACAACAAGTATTTTTTCCAATCTAGAACAAGCACCAAAATAAATCTAAACTACTACTGAAAAAAAATCACATCTACTTTAAAGGTAACAAACTCGTGGCGAACCATAGAGGGGCTAACTTGAGGGCGGGGCGCGCCGTTCACACCATCGCCCATTTATGAAAGCTGTCGCATCTGGATTGAACAACTTATACCTGGAAAAGTAACTTGTAACACGAAATATACTGTACGTTAAAGTTTTTCAGTTTGCTATTCACCAGCAACTTGCTGGGTTTGACAGGTGTACTTATTGTCTGACGCTGTGAGTCAATTTGTCGCCTCTTATTCATTGGTCACCTCGATCATTCATTCATTTATTTCCATCCAGAATGGATGATGTATCCGCGCACTCATTTGTAACATATGCATTTAGTTGCTTTGTTGATTGAAAGTAACTTGGCGAAGTCCTGTGTCACAGTTGCACTTATCTATGGAGCTTTAGCCAACTAACTACGGACGTTGTGAAACAGAGAAACACACACGTAAAAAACCCAGAGCGGTTCCGGTGGGACACACCGGCCTGACCATCACACATTTACCACAGCTACGGCGTTCCTGGAAAAAAAGACAGAGACCAACTAAACCATACGACGCGGTTTCTTTTTTTCAGTAAAATGTTGGTGTGTTGATTGGAGTCTTGTTCTGCAGCTGTACTTGCCGACTGAGCGTTTGCTCTCTAGATATGGTAATTGATGAAATGTGACAAAAAATGTCCATTTTTGACTACGTGCTTTTAATATTGGGAGGATAGGTCTCGGAGCGTTGCAATGTCAGTTTATCAAGTTGTCAAGTTGAAAGTCAAGTTGACTTCAAACCCAATCAAGGCAGGATTTACCGAATAAATAAAATTAAATCACTCACACTAACACACAACATCTCGAATGGTAAAGATGGATTTCCTGCAAAATCGTTCAGTTTCTCTTTCCCAGCTTTACTCCGTCGAGCGAGAAACGTTGAAACTGCTGACTGAGCGTTTACTGACTAGATATGGTAGGTGGTGAAATGTGACAAAAATGTCCTCTTTTGATCATCGGCTTTTAATATAGGTAGGATAGGTCTAGGAGCGCTTAAAATGTCAGTTTATCAAGCTGACAAGTTATCAGCTATCATGAAAGTCAAGTTGACTTCAAACCCAAAATAGTGACCTTTTTAACAAAGCAGATCTTTTACAAAGTTAACCAGCTCTCTGCCAGTAGTAGTTTATCGATTTACACGAAAACTGAACGGAAGCATTTCATTTGTTCCGGTGGTCCCCTTTTTTTATTGAAGCCGTATCACTTAGTGCCTTTTGGTAGAAAATGAGCGAAATCTGTTGTTCATGTTTGTTCTTATGATCGTTTGTGGCGGGTGGCTCTTGGACACACCAAAGTGCGTCGGGTAACGCTCATTCCATCGGTATTTGCCATATAGTAGGTACGCGCAAGCCAACATGTGGCGAACGTTTCGTGAAATTCGTTTGTCCAGTTCTCAAGAGTTGTGGTAAATACTTTTTAACCACGACATTCAACAGCCTTAATCTACCGCTTTAGATCTATGGTTTTCAAAGAGCATACCAAGAACAACATGTATTTCTTCCGATATAGAACAATCACCTAAATAAATCTAAATTAATAAAATAGAATGACATCCACTTAATAAAATAACACACTCATACAAGACCACAGAGAGGCTAAGGCGGGGCGCACCGTTAGCACCATCGCCCATTTCTGAAGGCTGTCGCGTCGGTATTGAACAACTAATTCCGGAAAAACTAACTTCTAACAAGAAATCTACTGCAACAGTTTGCTATTCATCGGCAACTTGCTAGGTTTGACAAGTCTACTTGTTTGACGCTGTGAGTCAAACCACGTGCTTTTAATACAGGGAGGATAGGCCCAGTCGGAGAGTTACAATGTCAGTTTATCAAGTTGTCAAGTTATTACGAAAGTCAAGTTGACTTCAAACTCAATCAAGACAGGGTTTACTGAATAAATAAAATTAAATCACTCACACTAACACACAACATCTCGGATGGTAATATAAAGATGGATTTCCTGCAAATTAAAATCGTTCAGTTTTTAACAAAGCAGCTCTTTTAACAAACCACGGCTCTCAGGAGCCGTGGTTTGTTAAAAGCGAAATCTGATGTTCATGTTTGTTCTTATGATCGTTTATGGTGGGTGGTTCTCGGACACACCAAACCGCATCGGGTCACGTTCATCCGATCGGTATTTGATATTTAGTAGGTACGCACAAGCCATCATTTTTTTTTTCTTAAAGAAGGTATTATTTTTCTTAAAGAAGGTATCAGGTGGCGAGCGTTTCGCGAAATTCATATTGTTTCTCAAGAGTTGTGGTAAATGGTGCAAAATGACCAAAAACTTGTATTTTTTAACCACGACATTCAACAGCCTCAATCTGCCGCCTTAGATCTATTGTTTTGAAATAGCATACCAAGAACAACAAGTATTTTTTCCCATCTAGAACAATCGCCAAAATAATCTAAATTATTAAAATAGAATCACGTCTACTACTGAAAAAGTTACAAACTCGTGCAGGACCACAGAGAGGCTAACTTGAAGGCGGGGCGCGTTGTTCGCACCATCGCCCATTTGTGACAGCTGTCGCGTCGGGATCGAACAACTAATGCCGGGAAAAATAAATTTGTAACACGAAATCTACTGTACGATAAAGCTTGTCTGTTTGCTCTTCATTAGAAACTTGCTAGGTTTGACAGGTGTACTTGTTTGACGGTGTGAGTCAATTTGTCGGCTCGTTTTCATTGGTCACCGTGTTCATTCATTCATTCATTCCCATCCAGAGTGGCTGATGTATCCGCGCTCATTTGTAACATATAGATGTACATTTCGTTGCTCTGTTGATTGGAAATAACTTGGCGATACAGTTGCACTTATCCATGGGGCTTTAGCCCACTAGCTACGGTCGTGGTGAAACAAAGAAACGTACGCGAAAAGGACCTTAGAGCGGTTAAGGTGGGACGCAACGGCCTGACCATCACACATTTACTACAGCTACGGTGTCCCTGGAAAAAAGGAGTGAGATCAACTAAACCACACGACATAGTGTCAGTAAAACGTTGGTGTGTTTTTTGGAGTCTTGTTCTGTAGCTTTTACTCTCTAGATATGGTAAGTGGTGAAATGTAACAAATATGTCCTCTTTTGACCACAGTATTTAATACAGGTTGGATTAGAAGACTAGACTAGGACTAGAAGCATTAAAATGTCAGTTTGTCAAATTGTCGAGTTATCAAGTTGTCTCGAAAGTCAAGTTAACTTCAACCCAATCAAGACGAGGCTACCTAAGAAACAATTAAGTCACCCTTGTACGCAGCATCTCGGATGAAAACTAAGATGGATTTCCTGCAAAATCGTTCAGTTTTTAACACAAACCATGGCTATCAGGAGTAGTTTATCGATTTACACGAAAACTGAACGGAGGCATTTGATTTCTTTAGGTGGTTCCCTTATTTTATCGATGCCGTATCGTTGACCACCTTTTGGTAGAAAATGAGCGAAATCTGATGTTCATGTTTGTTCTAATCATGATCGTTTATTTATAGCGGGTGGGTCTCGGACATACTAATCGGCATTTTATTACGGCCACTTCAAGACGGCAAAATCCTCTGCCTATTATCTATTTTGGAAAGTTAAATTTAAGTTTGTTTGCTTTTATAGAGCGTCGGGTCTCAGAAAACAGAGAAAGGTAGTATTATATTCGACGAGTTCAAAAGGTCATATCTGTGGGTTATAATTGGTGATGGATTTCGATCCAGTTTGTTTCTGCTTCAGAAGAAAAGTGGGCGTAAAATGCAAATCGATTTCGCTTTTACGCCCACATGAATGACCTCCAAGAAACACTAGAAAAACGCTAGCCTAACTTAACAAGATATAAACGAAATGGAAGTTGGCGGCAGAAAGGGCATACAGTTCGCATACTCTACTGAAACTAAGAAGACCATGGACAGAGGATGATCTTAGTGCTAGGATGATGCTAGCACTAGGATCATCCGAGCGCGACATGTTTTCTGCTTTCAGTTTACATGCGAATTATTGCACGCTAGGATGATCCTAGCACTAGGATCATCCTATCTGAGAGGTATAATGATGCTAGCGATAGGATCTTCCTCGTGCCGCATTTTTGCATGTAAAACAAATGAACCTGCTAGGATCATCCTAGCACTAAGATCATCCTTTTTCCATCTAAATTGGGCCTACGAACAATCGGGCCGACAAAAATTATCCCCACACTTAAATCGGTCTCTCCTAACAAATGATCGAATCCAACGCTATGAAGTATGATAGTAAACTGAACTGCGAAGCCGATACGTTATTGTTAACCCGTTTATTACCCTGCAATGACCAGTTCTATATCTTCTGTTGATAGCCTCTGAACAGACTCCTGAAATGGGAATAGGGCACAAAGGAAAAAAATCGGCGAGCGGAGCGAGGCTTGGAGAGCTAAAGCATCACACGACTCCAAAATTCAATATTATTTCGCTCCAGTCACCGATTTTTCTTCCATCCTTTTGCCATCTAAGGTTCACAGGCCAGTATTTTGTCCTGGCAATGGGACTTGTTCTCTGGTCCGAGCTTCTCTAGAGGGCAATATGTCTGTTTTAAAACTTTATTCATGAATACACGCAGGGTTCTAACCTAGGGAGTTTGAGGGGTGTCAGCTACCCCTCCCCCCAGTTATCATTACAGTTTGTAAGTAATAAAATAAATCGAAAAATCATCCAGGTCAGTGTACGTGAAGCAAGCATTTCTTGGCAAAGGACACTATATGTAAATGAACACAACCATGGTGTGGAGCGAAGCCCCGACCGGAAAACAAGTTCTACTGCCTGTACAAAATAGTGTTTTCAGAATTGTCTGGATCAACGTTGACTATGTCTTAGTTGCTTTAAATATCTTTTATGAATGTGAATATATGAAAATCATAAATATTTGAACTGCGGATCCTAGTTTTTTTTTTTTAGTTTCTCGGTTGTCAGTGCGATTGTTGGAAGCTTTTATCATAAACGTTTGTTTTCCCGCCTTTTTTGTCCGTTTTATGCCTTGCTGACGTCTATAAAACCAGTTGAAAATGTCACCTGATGATATCAGACATCGTTAATTGATTAAATAGTCATGTCTTTGAGGTTGTTTAAAAAACTGCTTCGAGTGGGTATTATTAAAGTACTTTTTCAACAACATCACACACGCACACACTGTCTTTTTGTATTAATTATTTTATTAATTTTTCAGTACAATTTCTCTGATCTTTGTTTTTCTTGTTGATTTCTTCTTCTCCATTAATTATCCTGTAATTAAAAAAAATATATGCTTTAGACTTTTGCAGGTTTTTCCCCAGCAGAGAATTTCAAAAATACCCAACGAGAATCAATACCGTACCAATGCTTTAAGTCGGCTTATGTGCATTAATCTAAGTACTTTTTTTGATTTCTCTCACAACTTTATTGCTAACTTTAAGGTAGTTCGATACAGTTTTCTGGAGACCATAGCTACATTTTTCAATCGGCTTTTGAGCGGTCTTCTCCAAGTCAGATCAACGTGAAACTGGTTTTGAATTGAAGTTTGGCAAGATATATTGTCTGGTAAAATCGACATTACCATGACGACGATAAACAAGAAACTTAGAAATCAGTAAAAGTGAAATTTAGCGCGTTTAAGATTGCAGGAATGCAGTGCGCATTGATTCGAAATCATTATTAAGCATAACTTAAAAAAGTAAATTTGTAACGCCATTTTTTCGGCCGGTTTGTACGTCGTCTTCGTCTTTAAATTTAAAGGCGTTCCAGTGAATCAATGTCAATGAAACTTTCAGATAATATTTTGCACGTCGGTAAGCACGCACAGTAAATGTTTTAAAAAAATCCATCGAGCCGTTTCTCAGATTTTTGAAAAAGCGATTTAAATCGAAATTTACCCTAAAATTGCACGTTAGGAAGCGATGTTAGGAAAAAAAGGGTAGTTCTCAAGATCGCAAAACAGACAGTAAACAAAACTTTGAAGATTTACAAACATAACATCAAGCTACGTTTTGACACTATCATTAAGGAATTTCACAAAACCAGGGTTGACTGATCTCTCGATCAATTTAATACCAGTACACAAATAGTAAGGTTTGAAATGTCATTGCGATTTATTTGAAATCAAACATACAATTTTTTTTTTATTCTTGCAAAATATATATGCCATATACCATATTTTAAGATGTCTATGTGGGATTTTCAATGCGAAATCTTAAACGCGCTAAATTTCACTTTTACTGATTTCCAAGTTTCTTGTTTATCGTCGTCATGGTTATATCGATTTTACCAGACAATATATCTTGCCAAACTTCAATTCAAAACCAGTTAGTGGTGAAAATTTCACGTTCATCTGACTTGGAGAAGACCGCTTGAAAGCCGATTGAAAAATGTAGGTATGGTCTCCAGAAAACTGTAAACCCCACTCTTGCATGAGAGATGACCAAATTCACATAACAGATTACTCTGGCAACGTCTTCATTAAATGTAGCGCTGAACCAAACAATTAATTTTGGCTGCTGTGATATTATCAACCACAAGTTATCTATGCTTCTGATTGGTTCACAAATAGTGACATTAAACAGGCTTACATCATAGTATGCACATGCATGCACCAAATTAATAAGCCCTCCCTTAAGCCCCTTCCTGAAATAAACAAAAGGTACTGAAATCTTTAATAAGTCCCCCCACCCCCTCACTTCCCTAAAAAGTGGAATAAAACTGAAATGCTAGTACATCAATACACTGCAATTAAGGGGATGGGGGCTTATTAAAAGGGGGAGGCTTAATAGAGGGACGAAGCTTACATGGAACTTGTTCAAAGTCGTAGTTCTATGTTTAGCATATATGTAACGGAAACAACTGGTGGTTTTTCAATCAACACAACCCACCACACATTATACTACAAATATTAAAGAAATTAAAAAGAGCCAAGTGCATTGTTGAGTTATATAAGTATACAGGAATTTTTAAGAACACAAGAGAAGTGCAGAGAAGCACGAGCCGAAGGCAAGTACTTCTCACTCTTCTTGAGTGTTCTTAAATATTTGCAAGTGTTATAAAACTCAACAATGCACAAGGAACAAGTTTTGTTATTTCTTTTATAAAATAAAAACGACCACAAAGGGACAAAAATTAATCAGACAACAGAAATGAGCGTGCATGTTTTAGCAAGTTCTAGAACTTGGTTTGACCAATAATAGCGTGCATTTCCTTAAGCATTTTATAAAGTGTTTCAACGAACTTCAATATCACTGAAAAAACAACATAAACAAAGTGGCAGTGGTGGGGGAGCTTCATAGAGAGAGGGGTTTATTTGAAGGGCAGAGAGGGGGGGGAATATTAGAAGGGATGGCTTAAAAGTGAGTGGGGATAAAATAAATAAAGGAAATATGGTAATAGAATAAATTGTAGCCCCAATGTCATTTTCTCATCCACCTTGTTTATAAATTAATTTGATCAAAGATCACTTTTTGGAGTTTCTAATAATAAATTATTGTTGTGGGCCAGGTTGTTCAAAGCATGATTAAGCTAACCCAGGGTTTAGCATCAATTTTGAATCCAGTCAAACACATGTAACTCAACTCCAAACATTTCTGCTCTTCAGTTTTGACTTAAACTTGTGTTCACTACTAACTATAAATGACCTTTTGAAAACATTTTTAAACACAGAAATGAAATCCTCAGTTAACTTTTAAAAGGGGTAACTCTTAAAACAGTTACCCCACAATTACTTATCAGAATGAATGGGATTCCACTGTATGAAAGTCTCAAGCATACGGATGGTTGTAACATCAGGAAATTGTCCAATTAGTACTTAAGTAATTTTTAAAAGTAATTATTTATACTCACATTTAAAAAACTTTGAAGTCCCCCCAAGTGGGGGACTGTTTCTTGCCAAGCACACCATGGTACTTGACGCAATGGGTCCACACCTCTTCATCCTTGCAGAGGTGTGGACACATTGGTCGTGGACATGCAATGGTAGCTTAATTCCTTTGAAAGAAAGAAATTTGCATCTTTTATGACTCTGAAAGAAAAATAAATCTAGTTACATTACTTTTTACATGTAATGCCAAAGAAAACCTTACAAAGACTTGTTACATTCTTAACTATGGTTTCAAGCAGGCTTTTAGCCAGAAATTGAAAAGTGGCCGTCCAGACGATATTTTCCATCATAATTTTTGAAAGGATTAGGTGCAATTGTTATGAATTTCTTCAAAAAGTGGGCGTCCACAGGACGCCTGGACGCCCTGCTGGCTAAAAGCTTGGTTTCAAGGCAGAAACAACTCACAATGTGAATAAAGTATAAATTAAATATCAAACTCTCTCGTCCCCTTTACCCCTTCTTTCACCTCCTCGCCTTTTCTTGGTTTTTGTTTTTGGACTGCTCCTAGGTTCAGGCCTGTCAAATGACCTGTGTACTTCACACCGTTACCATCTACTTCACACTGGAGTTCATAAATCATGACTTATAACAAAATACATCACTAGCACTTACTACCTACTACTTCTGTTACCCTGCCTACCACTACAAAACATTCTGACAGGGCTGCAGTTGAATGCCTGGAACAGGCAAAACTCCAACCTTGGTCCCAGGGTCTCTACTCTTCCCCTCCTCGGGACAGGAAGAGGAGGGACCCTGGGAATGGCAGCTTTTCTAACTGCCCCGGGAAGCCAGTGCAGTCTGTGGATAGGGGATAAGGTCATAATTTTGTGGTTCAAACTTTGTTGCCTATATGCAGCTTTCATTTTCATTTATTGTCTGTAACAATTATCAGCTGCAGGTTTCGATTAACTTCATGTTCTACCGGGATGGCAACTGGTGCCTTACAGTGTATTCAAACAATTTTGTGTGTTTCTGATCCTGTGCAATTAGAGGCGTTTGGAAAAAACAAATCAGTAATTCACCGTGAGATGAGATTTCTGGGGAATCGGTGAAAAATGTGTGAAAGCAAAAAGGGGAATTTTATTTAATTTTTGCAGTTTTAGCCGCATTGTATTTGGATAATGATTAGTCTATTTTGAGGTGCACTTTGCAAAGGTTCAGAATTAAAAAATGTCATATAGACTCCTAATCCATATTCAAATAATTGTTAAAAGTAGGTCCAAACCATTTTATGTGTTTCAGAACAGGGCAAAAAGAGCAAAGTCGCATACTATATGTTGGCATCATGCTTTTGAAGTAAACAGCTACCTTGGGACAGAGAGCTTCCTGATCTTCCCGGGACTACCTGTGATCAGGCCATATTTGGTGATGTCACTTGGAGACCACTGGGCAAGTTGTACGAATATACAGAAAAGCGTGCGCAACAAAGCTGGTATAATGTTAATATCAATTAAGGTGGCCTACTACAGTTTATGGGGGTCATAATGCTTTCGATAATAAAATATTAGATGCTTTCAATAATATTGATCACGGGTTGACTATTTGTGGGAACAAGCAACAATTACAAAGTCAAAACCATCGTACAAGACAATGGGTGTTTGTAATTTCACCATCCTCTTGTTAGAAGTGGCTTAAAACAAGCGACAGACTGGGTTCAAATTCTATGAGGACATTTTACTGAAAAACCACCCGTATGACCCTACCTCAAAATCTTACCATTTAAACTTAGGAATTTCAAAAAAACATATTTTAAAATCTGTCTTTAGATTTTGAAGATTGCTGTTGATGTATATTTAAAACTATCGATAATTGAGTATAGGTCATATGGCTAGATTTTGAGAAATTTACGACCACAAAACGTTTTGTACAATCTCCATTTGAGCATGTGCACTATTACATTTTACACCACGGCCATTCACTTATCTGCGCGTGCATTACTACAGCTGTAATATTACATTACTAACATTCACTATTATTCAACTGCACTCGGTAGAGTACAAATAACACCCAAAACAAGTACAAATATCTCATGGTATTTGTACTCCAGAAGACCGGTTTGACCGGTTTTTCACAAACGTCACTTTGAGCATTTGTCTTACGTAAGCAGTGAAACAATGGCTGAAATTGTTCCCAAACTAGAACGGTCAAAACTGAGAAAAACTGAAGGGATCTATTGACGTTTTTACCCAAACAATTATGCGTTTAATCACACAAAGTCTTTCTTTGCTGAACAAAAAGTACACGCGATCAAACAACCACACGACTGACAATTCGTCATCATTTTTTTTAACAAAGCGCACGCGCTGACAAACAAGTTCAAATAGCGTGCACACAACAAAATTGAAAAAGTACGATTAAAACGGCGTTCATGACTTAGTTGAATAATAAATCTCTTATTGGACGGTTTAGTGTGTAGTATCGTGGGATATTTTTACTTGTCTCATATCCCACGATACTACACACTAAACCGTCCAATAAGATGTATATACTAACATTCATCGCTCGCATGATTTTTGCTCGCGCAGTATTACTTGCGCGACATATGTGCGTAAGGAAATTTATTGTCCCACAAAACTGTAAGCCACCTTAAAATCTTGGGATTTTCATCGAAAACAAAAGCACCTACACTCAGATAATCCAAAACTTATAGCTTCCAAGAATAAAGTAAAATTATAAAATCAGGGGTCAATTCAATAAAACTTTTACAAGTGTAATTTACAAGTGTAGCCATTGTTTTCAACCCCGTGAAACAATGGGTACACTTGTAAATTACACTTGTAAAAGTTTTATTGAATTGACCCCAGGTTGTCTATCTTGCTTTTACAAAATTTAAGCTTAAGTTATATGATTTTCTTTCTATTTAAGCATAAAACATCATTGAAAAATCAAAATTTCCATACAAACGTTCATATCACGCTTTGATCTCCTGTGGGCGAAAGCACTTGTAAGCAAATACACTTGTGAACTACCGTACGTAACGCAAACGAAATGGAAAATTTTCCATTAAACTCCTCTTCTCTTTTATGAAGTTGGTCTTTCAGGTTAAACTTTTTAAGCTCAGTAGTTTATAAATATGATCACACTCCATCGAATTTGATAACTGTAGCTTAAATTAAAATTATCTTACAACTTGTGTTCAGACATTTTCACATCGTCTATTTAAACATAATCCTCACCAAACTCTCCTCGACGTTTGTTGATGCCTCACCAACGTGCTCCCCGTTTCTTCTTCTTAGTTTTGCTTCCACACAGTCGTTAAAAACCCCACTGTACTGGCTAAAACCTTTTGGTAAAAGCATCCCGACTGACCAATAAAGTCGCGGGCTCGTGGTGAAAGCGAGGCTGTTTTTGACCCTGTTATGGTTTTGTAGTGAAATTTGACTCGTTTTATACCTCGTTTGAATAATAGTGAATGTTAGTAATGTAATATTACAGCTGTAGTAATGCACGCGCAGATAAGTGAATGGCCGTGGTGTAAAATACAATAGTGCACATGCTCAAATGGAGATTGTACAAAACGTTTTTTGGTCGTAAATTTCTCAAAATCTAGCCATATGACCTATACTCAATTTTCGATAGTTTTAAATATATATCAACATCAATCTTCAAAATCCATAAGACAGATTTTAAAATATGTTTTTGTGAAATTCCTAAGTTTAAATGGTAAGATTTTGAGGTAGAGTCATACGGGTGGTTTTTGAGTAACATGTCCTCATAGAATTTGAACCCAGTCTGTCACTTGTTTTAAGCCAGTTCTAACAAGAGGATGGTGAAATTACAAACACCCATTGTCTTTTACGATGGTTTTGACTTTGTAATTGTTGCTTGTTCCCGCAAATAGTCAACTGTGATCAATATAATTGAAAGCATCTAATATTTTATTATCGAAAGCATTATGACCCCCATAAACTGTAGTAAGCCACCTTAATTGATATTAGCATTATACCAGCTTTGTTGCGCACGCTTTTCTGTATATTCGCACAACTTGCCCAGCGGTCTCCAAGTGACATCACCAAATATGGCCTGATCACAGGTAGTCTCAGGAAGATCAGGAAGCTCTCTGTCCCAAGGTAGCTGTTTACTTCAAAAGCATGATGCCAACATATAGTATGCGACTTTGCTCTTTTTGCCCTGTTCTGAAACACATAAAATGGTTTGGACCTACTTTTAACAATTATTTGAATATGGATTAGGAGTCTATATGACATTTTTTAATTCTGAACCTTTGCCAAGTACACCTCAAAATAGACTAATCATTATCCAAATACAATGCGACTAAAACCGCAAAAATTAAATAAAATTCCCCTTTTTGCTTTCACACATTTTTCACCGATTCCCCAGAAATCTCATCTCACGGTGAATTACTGATTTGTTTTTTCCAAACGCCTCTAATTGCACAGGATCAGAAACACACAAAATTGTTTGAATACACTGTAAGACGCCAGTTGCCATCCGTGTAGAACATGAAGTTAATCGAAACCTGCAGCTGATAATTGTTACAGACAATAAATGAAAATGAAAGCTGCATATAGGCAACAAAGTTTGAACCACAAAATTATAACCTTATCCCCTATCCACAGACTGCACTGGCTTCCCGGGGCAGTTAGAAAAGCTGCCATTCCCAGGGTCCCTCCTCTTCCTGTCCCGAGGAGGGGAAGAGTAGAGACCCTGGGACCAAGGTTGGAGTTTTGCCTGTTCCAGGCATTCAACTGCAGCCCTGTCAGAATGTTTTGTAGTGGTAGGCAGGGTAACAGAAGTAGTAGGTAGTAAGTGCTAGTGATGTATTTTGTTATAAGTCATGGTTTATGAACTCCAGTGTGAAGTAGATGGTAACAGTGTGAAGTACACAGGTCATTTTGACAGGCCTGAACTTAGGAGCAGTGCAAAAACAAAAACCAAGAAAAGGCGAGGAGGTGAAAGAAGGGGTAAAGGGGGCGAGAGAGTTTGATATTTAATCTATACTTTATTCACATTGTGAGTTGTTTCTGCCTTGAAACCATAGTTAAGAATGTAACAAGTCTTTGTACAGGTTTTCTTTGGCATTACATGTAAAAAGTAATGTAAGATTTATTTTTCTTTCAGAATCATAAAAGATGCAAATTTCTTTCTTTCAAAGGAATTAAGCTTCCATTGCATGTCCACGACCAATGGGTCCACACCTCTGCAAGGATGAAGAGGTGTGGACCCATTGCATCAAGTACCATGGTATACTTGGTGAGAAACAGTCACCCACTTGGGGGGACTTCAAAGTTTTTTAAATGTGAGTATAAATAATTACTTTTAAAAATTACTAAAGTACTAATTGGACAATTTCCTGATGTTACAACCATCCGTATGCTTGAGACTTTCATACAGTGGAATCCCATTCATTCTGATAGCTAATTGTGGGGTAACTGTTTTATTTAAGAGTTACCCCTTTTAAAAGTTAACTGAGGATTTCATTTCTGTGTTTAAAAATGTTTTCAAAAGGTCATTTATAGTTAGTAGTGAACACAAGTTTAAGTCAAAACTGAAGAGCAGAAATTTTTGGAGTTGAGTTACATTTGTTTGACTGGATTCAAAATTGATGCCAAACCCTGGGTTAGCTTAATCATGCTTTGAACAACCTGGCCCACAACAATAATTTATTATTAGAAACTCCAAAAAGTGATCTTTGATCAAATTAATTTATAAACAAGGTGGATGAGAAAATGACATTGGGGCTACAATGTATTCTATTACCATATTTCCTTTATTTATCCCCACTCACTTTTAAGCCATCCCTTCTAAAATCCCCCCCTCTGCCCTTCAAATAAACCCCTCTCTCTATGAAGCTCCCCCACCACTGCCACTTTGTTTATGTTGTTTTTTCAGTGATATTAAAAATAAAAATACAAAAGTACAAATACGTGTCAGACGGGATTGAACATTGAAAATTGCTTTTCTTCATGTAAAAAAAATTATCTTGTTTGGTTGATTAAAAAAACATGTTGTCACGAACATTCACGGTGTGGTTGTTTTTGTTGTTTGTTAACGATAAAAGCCCCTCCCCTCCTCCTGTTTTACGAGTGCTTCGGATCCCATCGGCGAACGACATGGCCCCGCGTGCCAAATCCCAAAAAAAGCGAGCCTCGGTCAGTTGGGGAGAGGTTTACGAATCCCCCGAGAAAAAAGGCAGTTTGGGGGGCGTGCAACGATTTGCCCAGCAGACGGGATTTCCTCTGGCGCGGGCCAAACGCGTCTTGGAAGGGCTCTTGAGTTATACCCTGCACAAACCGCGTCGGAAACGGTTTCCCACCACCCCCGTGATCGTGTTTGCCCGCGACGAACAATGGGTGGCCGATTTGGTGGACGTGTCGGCCTTGATGAAATGGAATAAGGGGTACCGCTACATTTTGACCGTCATCGACGTTTTGTCCAAGTACGCGTGGGCGGTGCCTTTGAAGAACAAGACCGGTAAAGCCTTGACGGAAGCCTTTGCCTCGATTTTGCGAGGGAGTAAAGGACGACAACCCTTGCGGTTGCAAACGGACGATGGGACAGAATTTTACAACCGGCCCTTCCAAACGTTTCTGAAAGAGCGAGGAATTGCGCTCTTTTCCACGCGCGGGGATAGCAAAGCCGCCGTGGTGGAACGATGGAATCGCACCATGAAGGAACGCGTGTACCGCATGTTTACCGCCCTGAATACGCTCCGGTACGAGGATCGGTTGCCGCTGTTGGTCCGAGGGTACAACGCCACCCCGCATCGAAGTATTGGCCTGCCCCGAACCAAGTGACCCGCGCCAACGAACGCACCGTGTGGGATCGCTTGTACGAGAAACGGCTTCGACGGCGAAAACGCCCGACATTGAAGGTGGGAGATCGCGTTCGACTCAACAAGAAACATCGTCCTTTTCAAAAGGGGTATTTGCCCGGATGGACGGAAGAGGTGTTCATCGTGCAACGCGCCCGAGGAGGCCCCGTGCCCACCTACAAGATCCAAGAATGGGACGGGACGCTCGTGGAAGGGACCTTTTACAAAGAAGACGTACAAAAAGTCGAGGTGCCGGACGATGCCGTGTTTCGGGTGGAAAAAGTGCTTCGACGATGAGGACGGAACGTGTTGGTGCGTTGGAAGGGGTGGCCCAGCAAATACGATAGTTGGATCCCCAAACACCATATGACCTCGCTATAAAGAGGGGGATCGCACACCCAGACTGACCACGAAGTCGTCGTCGTCGACGTCATGAATCGCGTGGTACTCCTGAGCGATGTCTCGCCGGAATTTCCCAACAACACCCCGGATGCATTCAAGGTACGATTGGCGGAACCGCTGGCGTTGGAAAGGGATTGGGAAGTGGGGTTGCTGTCCCTCTCCACCCCCGATAGCGGACGGACGTTGACGCACGTCGCGGGGCTCGAGAGGGCTCTCTTGTTTGTGCTGTCTTACACCCTGGTGGATACCCTCGATCAACCGACCGTCAAACACTACATGATCAATTGCAATCAATTGCAATTGCAATTGCAATTGCAAGAAGACCAATTCATCAAGGATGGTGTGGACATGATGGCCTCCATGATTCGACTCTTCGAGCGGGAAGCCTTTGCCCAAACGCAAGCACTGGGACTTCGTTTGGAGAAGGCCCGTCGACCCACCTTTCGTTGGGAAGGCCCGTCCTTGGTCGTGGAACACAAACTGTTGGAGCACATTCGACCCGATCCTTCCATGACCGACCCTGCCGTGCGGTTGATGGTGAATAAAAAGTTGGCGGTGGGCATGGGGTGGTTGAACGCCAAGGGGATGGCACTGGGGGAAAATCTTCACTACACCCTGCCGTTTCAAGAATCCGACCAGACCTTTTATTTTATCAAGGACACGGAACTGGGTGCCAAAGAGTCCGACGAAGAAACGGAGAAGAGAAAGCTCTGGAAGACGGACGAGGGGTACTTGTATCTCTCGCTGACCGTGAATTGGCACTTTGTGAATCTCAACGATGCCTTTGGCGAATACGTGGGGAGTACGGGACGACGCTTCTTCGTGTACACGGATCTGGTGGAAAGCAATCGGATGGGCGGTCAACTCCACCCCTTGATTCGAGAAGCGCATTTTCCCAAAAGCGGAGAAGGGGTGCAGTTCTTTGAACCCTTGCACATCCAGTGGGTCCCCTTACGACGCCCCTGGATCGACATCGTCGAAGTGCAACTGGCCGACCCGACCGGGACCTTGGCGAAAATGAAAAAAGGCCAAACGGTCGCCACCTTCTCGTTCCGCAAGGTGACGGTATAAAAAGCCAACCCTCCCTCCCTCGTCGATCCTCGAGTGTCGTCATGTTGGGAGGCAGTTTAACGCGTTATCATCCCCCCTCGACGAGAACGGGGACGGGGCAAGGCGGAGGTGCCTTCATGCAAGATTTGATCAAATTGGCCACCCCGTTGCTCGCGTCGTCGTTGCGCGAAGGAAAAGCGTCGCCGGACCGAGGCCAATCGTGGAAACAGGCGGGAAAAGCGGTGTTTGGCGCCTTGGGACGAGGGGTGAAACGAAAAGCCCAGACGAGCAAGCAAGGGATCTATAAAAAAGGGGCGAAACGAGCCCGAGACATTTTCGGCGAGTGAAGACAGAAACATTAAGGAAAAAAAAACAGCACCACCACCATCATGGTCCACCCCCTGGTCGTGCAATCGCAACCCCGGCATCTGACGGGAAGGGGACGGTATAAAAGTCCCGTCCAACGCGGGGGTTGGATCCCGTCGGACGTGGCACCTCCCCCGGGCTATTGGTTCACTCGACAACGTCAACGCGGAGGTTGGATCTCGTCGGACATCGCACCTCCACCGGGGTATCGGTTCGCCAGATACATAAAAAGGGTCCACGCGCGTCCACGGCAACGCAAACGTCCACGTCCCTGAACGCAACCATGTCGTTGGAATTGTTTTCGATTCCCACGGCCGACATTGCTCGGCAGGGGTATCGGATGGTCAAGTACAGTCCGTCCACCACGGGCATCCGACCCATCACCTTCACGGTGCAAGCGTTGGACGATTTTTGCGATTTGGATCGAAGTTATTTGGAACTGGAACTGCGTTTGCATTCGGCTTCCACCAACGGCCTGGTGGCGGACGCGAATGCCGCCTTGGACGCCGACCACACCCGATTCGTGTACGCGGTCAACAACATTGCGCATTCAATCTTCAAACAAATGAATTTACGCTTCAACGGAGCCCTCATGAGCGAACAGACGGACACGTACGCGTACAAGGCATTCCTAGAAACCATCTTGAATTTTAATAGAGAGGAAGGAGAGACCTTGCTGGCCGCGCAAGGGTGGGTGAATCAATTGGATGTCGTCCCTCGGATCCAAGCCGGCGGCGCCAACGACGACCTGCCCACCACGGACGGATGGTTGCACAATTCGGTGCAAGCCCTGAAAACGGCCTCCGTGCGATTTCGCGGCAACCAGACCGTGCCGTTCCTGATCAAGCCGCACCTGGAAGCCTTTCACACGGGACGTCTTCTCACCCCGGGCGTAGAAATGGTCTTGGAACTGTTTTGCCACGCCCCCGATTTTTTCACGTTTGGCACCAAGACGAGTGGTATGGGGGTGAAACGGATGGTGACGTTGAACCACGAGGATCTGAAAGTGACCCTGCATCTGTGCCATGTGAGTTTGAATCCCACGGTGTACAGCGCGTTGCAAACCGATCGAAAAAGCAAGCGACAGACGGCCAAGTACCCGGTGGTGAGAAGCGAGATCCGGTCCTGTTCGTTCGACGGACGGACCACCAAATTCACGGAAGATAACGTGTTTGTGGGAAAAGTGCCCGATCGGATGATCGTGGCGTTGGTGGACAGTCGAGCGTTCAACGGCGATGTGGAATGGTATCCCTTTGCTTTTCAAAAATTTGGGGTGACCCGCATCAAGCAAGTGGTGGATGGCGAAGAATACCCGTACCCCACCCTGGAGTTGAATGGAAACAATAATTTGAAAGATTTGAAAGGCTACCGTCGGTTCCTGGAAGCGTGTGGACGGTTGCAGCACCACGGTTCCTCCATGGTGAGACCGGAGGATTGGGGGCAAGATGGACAATGCACGTTGTTCGCGTTCAACAATGTACCCTCGGGCGTGGCGGACAACCCCGAGTACCGAAACCCGAAACAAGCTGGCAATCTCCGCGTGGAAATTGATTTCCAGGCTGCTCTGAATACCAATATCACCGTGTTGGTCTGGGGCGAGTTTGAAAATCTATTTGAAGTGGATGGCAACGGCGCCGTCTTGTATAACCTGCACCGTTAGCTGAAGAGAACAAGAAAGAAAGAAAGAAGAAGAAGCATGGGATTTGTAGCGCTGAGCGATACCGTGTTACGCTACTTGGCCAGGGACGACGACGCCTTGAAACGCGTGTTTTGGGACGTGGTCCCGTCGGACGGATTGCCGCAACCTCCCACCGTGACGACCCGGGCAGGCTACATCGTGAACACGGACCCGACGGGGGAACCGGGCAAACATTGGCTGGCCGTGTGGACCGAACCGGGACGAGGTTGCGAAGTCTTTGACAATTACGGGCTGCCCTTGAACACGTACCCGGCCCCGGGCATGCACGAATGGTTGGCGCAATGGCCCACGGTGTTTCGAAGCGGCGTCACCCTACAAGCTCTCCGGAGTCAAACCTGCGGAAATTACGCCTTGCTGTTTCTCAAAGCGCGAGTACGAGGGGTCTCGTTTGAAGAGTTCTTGGCCGACTTTTCGCCGCACGACCTGGTGTCCAACGACGCCAAAATGGCGCAACGAGTCAAAGCCTTGATCTAGGAAGAACTGAGCGAAGTGGACAATGCCGTCCCCAATCGTCAATGCAGCGTGAGCTTTCAAGAGAACAAGGAACATTTCCACGTGTGAAACAGAGGAAAAAGGAAGAAAAGAATAAACAGTTGTTGTTGTTATTATTGTTATTATTGTTATGGTTGTTGTTGTTGTTAAAAAAGAAAATAAAACAAGTGGTTGAAAAGAGTTTCCGGTACATTTTTTAATTTAAATAGATAAAAAAACAGACCCATTTGACAGCGAAATGCTCTGATGGTCTAGTGGTAAAGACGCTGCGTTGTGGCCGCAGAGACCCAGGTTCGAATCCTGGTCATTGCATCTCTCTTTTTTTTTTCTTTTTACATCATAAAAAGAGTCATCCCTTGCTGGGGAGGGAAAAAGCATTCGAGACGCCTCTTCAACATGCCGCAAGGGAATCGAACCAAACGACAAAGACGACGACGACGAACCACCCGAGGGTTCACGGGCAAATCGGGACCCAATCCCTCCTTTTTGACGGTGTTGGGAAAACGCCGGCAGATGGGCGAGACCTTGCGACGCAAACGAGAGCAGACGGGCGGAATCTTAACCGTGTTAGCCTCGGCGGCCAAACTGGGGTACCAACTGGGAAAAATGAAATCTTACAAAAGGATGGGCGTGACGAGAGCCACGGGTCATTATCGCGGTCGACGCAAACCGTGGGAAGTGTGAAAAAAATCAACCATGATCACGCGGCAAGATGAGACGGGAGAGCGACGACGCCCTGCTGGATCCGGCATACCTGGAACAGATGGAATGGTTTTGGGCCACGCTGTCGCCGGCCGGAGTAGGCACGAGCCCCCAACCCGCCGCCACGGCGCGTCCGGCGGGAGTGGGGGTGTCAACATCCTTTTCGTCCCCTCGAGACCTGAACCCGGCCGACTTGTTGCAAGAATTGGGGTTGGCGGTGTCCCCGTCACGTCGTGCAGCCTCCTCCTCCTCCTCTTCCTCGTTTCGGTCTCCGTCGCCGTCCCCGCCGCCCACTCCGTCCGGGACCGTCTCTGGCACGAGAAGGAATTTGGTCATGCATCGGATCCTCAACGCTCCCATGACGAATGAGGAAGAAACGCGATTGCGGCAACAATACCGTATCACGGACGACGATTTGGACAGGTACATGGCCACTCTCCCCCCGTACGACGACGCAGGCTCTCCCGCGTCACCTACCGCCGTCGCCGCCCCGCCCACGACCGTCTCGGCCACCAGGACGGCAGCAGGCGCTCCCGGCGGACCGGGAGGGTCCCCTTCCTCCTCGTCGTCATCGCCCTCTTCGCCTCGTTCCCCTCGCGAACGAGGCAGGCGACCCAGAGGACGTCGGGGTCCCGGCCCGACCAATCGACGCAATCAAGAGGAAATGCGTCGACAAATGGATCTGTTGGCGGAAGATGCCAGACAGCAAGCCCGCAACCGTCGCATACGCAACATCACGCATACCAATACCGTCACCACGGTGTACGAAGACAACGGCGAAGCGCCCACCGTACGACGGACCTCCTCCCGCATCACCAATCCATAAAAAAGAGGGAGAGAGAGGAAAAAAAAAGACACACCCACACTTTGGTGCAGACAGTAATTGCCATGGTTCGAGGCAACGGGGTGCGTCGACGCACGACTCCCCGCATCCGACGACGACGGCGTGGAAGGTCCCAACGGGGAGGAAATCTCCTTCCCGTGTTATTTCGCGACCTGCAACGGACCTTTGGGAAAAACACCGTGGGCACTTTGGCCAAAGGCGCCTCCAAAGAAGCGCAAGCCTTGGCGTTGGCCAAAGGCAGTGTCGCCGTGGGCAAAAAGATGAAACGAGCCTTTCAACGGGCAAAACAACGCATTCCGCCGGAACTACGTCGACACCTGATCTTCCTATAAAAAACGGAAAGGGGAAATTGCCCACGTCATTGTGGGGCGACAGGATGCCAAAACGACGGGCCGTGAAAAGACGTCGACGGCGGCAGACCAGGGAGCTTCAACGCAGGGGTGGCTTGGAACAACTGATTCCCCCCATCCTGCGCTCGGTGAAATCGCTCATGGGAGGTCAATCCGTGGGAGCCTTGGCGAAAAAAGCCGCGAAAGAATTGGCCAAAGAAACCGTCAAGAGTGGGGCGCGAGGGGTGGCTCGTAAAATGTCCAGTACCGTGCGAGGTATCAAACGGAGAGCCACGCGGGCCGCGCAACGCGTCAAACGACGTCTGCCGGGACTATAAAAAAAACGGTCGAGAGGGCTTCCGAGGAAAATTATCCTTTGCCGTCGACACTTACGACCTGGATCATGCCGAAAGGAAAACGACAACCACGACAACGTGCCCTGCGTCGATACGGAGTGAAAACGCGACGACAACCCCGCAATCGTCAACACGGAGGCGTGTTTCCTTTACTGGCCTTGGCCGTGCCCGCCTTGATCGCCGCGGGCAAAGCGGCCGCCTTGGGTGCGGCGGGAGGCGCGGCGGGGTTCGGTGCCAAAAAAGCCTTGGAAGCCGCGACGCGTAAACGGAGGTGAAAAAAAAAACAGAAAACAAAAACAAGAGAGAGAAAAAACCCGTGGAGTATAAAGCGAGCACGATGCCTACGGACGGCGGTCGAACCGAGTGTGCGTCATGCGTCGCATCCATCGTCAATTGCCCTTCTTGAAAAGTGTCTTGAAGGAAGCCGATCAGCATCGACGACAAGAACGACTGCAATTACCCAATGCGGATCAAATTAATGCCACCAGCGAATTGGCGATGAATACGTTACGGGGCACGGTCCCCCTCTCCCGCGCCAATTATCGAGTGCTACTTCCCCACCGCCAGGCCTTGCGCGAGATGGCGAAAAAAAAGAATTCGATAAAAAGACGTCGAGAGACCATGCAATCGCAAACGGGGGCGAACCTCTGGCGCGGGTTGAATTGCGTCTGCGAAAGAGCCCTCAAGTCGCGATGAATCGCGTGTCGCACCTTATAAGAAGAACGGAACGACGGGAACAAGAACGTCAGGCCACCTTACAGCGCGTGGTGGAGACCTTGCAAAGTCGAAATCGAGACTTGGAGAGGCTCGAAAAAGAACTCGACTCGCTTCGCGAGCGATTGAGGCAAAAAGAGGACCACGTGGAGGTATTGTGTCAACATTTGCTGAATCTACGCGATCATCAACTCTGCCGCTACTGTCGAGTCTACGCCGACGTGTTGGGAGACGGAAGCGGCAAAGAACGACCATGAGCGCGTTCCAGGCCCAAGCCGTCACCGACCCTCGACGGTTTCTTCAATTGCAAGAACAGTACAAGCAACGGTTGATGGAAGACAGTCGATTGAATAAGGCGGCGACCTTGGCGGCCGAAGAAGACGTGTTGCTCAACTCCGACCTGGACCCGGGGCTCAAAGTCGCTTTGGCCAAACCCTTGGCGCGTCAAGTGCGCGTGTGGACCAAACGCGTCCGACAACCGGGCATGACGGCCCCGGGCACGGGAGTGGGGGCACCGGCGGCGGAGGAGGAGGATCTGGCCGAGGCGCCCATCTCCACCTTCCTCAAACACATGATAAAAGGACGAACCCCGTCGACACCCGCGCCAGGTCCAAAACCGGCCAAACCGACGGGAACCCCGAAAAAGGTCAGCGTCAAGAAACTCACGACCCTGTCGGGCATTCCGAGAGCCATCCGTCCGAGGCAACTTCCCTTTGACACGCCGGCGTCGGCACCTGGTCCGTCGACGTCCTCGTCTCTCAGCGGGACGTTGAAGAAACGAGCCAAACAGACGATAGGGAGTGTCGCGAAAAAAACCCAACAAGCGATCCGAGACAAAACCAAGGCGGCCCTCGAAAAAAGAGCGAAAAGGGAGTTGGAGAAACTCAAGACGAGTTGGTTGGATTGGAAGTGATGGGTCGCGGTCAAACACCCAAACGGAAAAGGCAACGGGCTCCCCACCGACGAAGAGCCATTCGCGGAGGAAGTTTCGACCTTCAAAAGTTACTGGCCAAAACCGGGATCGAATTTCATTGGCCGGGGTATCAATACATGGGCCCAGGAACGCATCTCGCCAAACGCCTGAAACGAGGGGATCCCGGAAAAAATCGATTGGATCGATTGGTCAAGCAACACGACATCGATTACGGTCGTGCCAAGACGTTGCAGGACAAGTGGAAAGCGGACGAAAAAATGATCCGAGGGATTGCCAACCTGCCGGGAAAACACACCCTGACGGAGAAGATTGTGAAAAAAATCATGCAAGTCAAGAAACGTTTAAAATTGTGAAAAGACACTTTATTGCAAAAACCAACGTTGGGTTCAAGTTGACAGACAAAGATAAATAAAATCAACCACTTGTAAAGAAATATCAAAGTTTGTTTTGAGTCAATTTGCGTCTCCTTCGTCGTACGTAAAATCAAAGTCTTGACTCCATCGATAGATCGAGTCAAAGAGTTCGTCGTCGATAAGAATTTCCTCGACGGGGGACGAAAACTCGCGTTCCAATTGCGCCGCAAAACGCGGAAGGTGATTGTGAGGATCGATGGCATTTGTCGTCGTCATTTCCGACACGATGGCATCGATTCTCTGTTCTTCCCGCAATCGAGCCGTGACCCTGGCCTGACCTTCTTGCCGGACCCTTTTTCGTCGTTCCATCCATGCCTCGACCCAGTGATCCTCATCCTCGTCCTCATCCTCATCACAGTCCTCTTCCCGCAACAGAGGGGGCGGCAACGTCGAGGGGAAAGAACGCGACAAGGAGGAAGAGGAGGAGGAGGAGCAATCAACCGTTGGAATGCCTCTTCTTTTTCTTCCTCGTCGCAGAGGCATGGAAGGCGAGGAATCCACGGGTAGCGGCACCCCAACACGCCCAACCCCGGAGGCATGGTGCGATCGACGAACCAATGGGACGGACCGAGGGGGGTGAGATGTTTTGGTTCACGTTGTCGCTGTCGTTGTGGTTCACGTTGTTGCTGTGGTTGTTGTTGTTGTTGCTGTTCACGTTGTTGCCTTTGTTTTCGTTGTTGATTACGTCGTGGTTCACGTTGTTGTTGCCTTTGTTCGCGTTGTTGTTGTTGTCGTTGTTGCCTTTGTTCGCGTTGTTGTTGTTGCCGTTGTTCGCGTTGTTGTTGCTTTCGCCGTCGCGCTTCTTCCTCCCGACGTTCGATTTCCTTCCTCACCGTCGGCGACACCCTCCGATCGGATTGACGATGCAGGCGTTGTAATTGTGCACGACATCGTTCAAAGCGGCGGGATCGAAACTGTGTCATGCGTTGAAGGGGCACCAACACCACGCGCAGCGAGTGCGGTTTGAGATAATCCGCGCGTTTCAGGGCCGAGCGACGTCTCCTTTGACGTTGTTTTCTCGCCAAGTAAGCCCGATAGGTGCGCAGGGAGGTTTCGTTTGTCTTGGATCGTTCCTGTCTCCGCCAATCGTGGTATCCCGGATGTCTCGCGCGATACCTTCGATGTTGTTCTCGCACTTTCTCGGGATTTCTCTGTTTCCACAGTTTCACCTTCTCAGCTTTGGTCAACGGCATGGTGAACGAGGGTCGTCAAGCACAGAATGAACCGTTTGGTCGTATCGACAAATCATACACCTCAGAGAAATGTCACGCAACGCCCAGGGTGACAGAAAAAAATACCCATACCCCCCCATGGGTACCCCGTTCCTCCCCAGCATGCAACGTCCTTCTCCTCGAGGGTATAAAAGAGTGCAGAGTGCAATCTAACCAACTCGTTTTTTTGTGCCGTGGCTGTAAAAACGCTGTTCAACCTCGAAAAAACTCAAAAAGGCACTTTCTTTGTCAATGAACACTTTGTCTAGTATTTTTCTCCTTTAAAATGGCCGACCGCGAAGACGATCCCGAGGAATTGGACGATGACGACTTGTTGGAGGCCATGGAAGACGCCGAAGAGAACAACCGGGGCCACCTCTTCGAGTTTCGACTCACCCCGGGCACCGATCGACGTGTGCAAAAGTTTCGCTTACGTCGTCGCGTGTTCGATGCCACCCTCCACGTTCGCACGGAACTCTTACACCCCCCACAATACGACGTGGGCTACGAACTCGAACAGGCGTTGCTTCGAGCCATCGATCAAGAATTGGTGGACGACCCCCTAGGCGACGACGATCACGTGTTGTTTACCATGCAACATCCCAGCTTTCTGCAGGCCTTTCAATCGTTTCACGTGCCGGTGAAGGAATGGCGCGAGCAGAGTGAACGGGTCACTCTCCTCTTGCAAAAAATGGCGGAGAAATTAAACTCCAGCGAACACTTCAAAGCGGACGATCGTTTGAAAGTGCAAATCACCACCATCAAGGATCCCGGACGGGGAAGCGGTCGTCGAAAGGAAGCCGTCCCGGGCAACGTGCCCCTCCTGACCTTTCTCCAAAAGAAACAATCAGTCGTCAAAATCCACAATCGAGACGAGTTGTGCTGCGCTCGGGCTATCGTCACCATGCAAGCGTGGGTCGATGAAGATCCCCCGCGTCGACGGACGCCGGAGATTGGTTTCAATCACTTGAAAAGAGGAGGAAAAGGTCAAACCCGATTGGCCAAAGCCTTGCACGCGTTGGCTCGCGTTCCCGAAGGGCCTTGCGGGTTGGGGGCCCTCCGTCAATTCCAAATCGTGTTGCCGGACTATCACATCAAAGTCTTCAGTGCCGATGAGAGTTACCAAGTGATCTTTGGACAGGGCGAGAAACGCGCCGACCAACGTTACCTGTTTCTCTTGAAACACGAGGATCATTATTACGGGTTAAAATCCATTCCCGCCATACTCGGACGCAGTTACTATTGCCACTTGTGCGAGAAGGGGTACGATCACGAGGATTTTGCGCATCATCCCTGCGTGAAACGACGTTGCGTGGCCTGCAAACAAAAAGATTGCCGCGATTACCTGGCACTCCTCCCGGGCGACAGCAAACCCCCGCGACCGACGCAACGTCCCTGCCCGAACTGCCTACGCTGTTTCTACGGAGACCGTTGCTACGAGAATCACCGGGTGTTTTCTCCCAACGGACAAGGGGCCGACACCCCGGATCACTCCGTCTGCGCCAATCTCCAAACGTGCGAGAATTGCCGCAAATCTCTCGATTGGTGGAAAAATCGACGCAAACGTCAACGTCCCCACAAGTGCGAAGAATATTATTGCAAGACCTGCAAGGATTATGCGGACGTTGCCACCCATCGTTGCTACATTCAGCCGGTGCACGATCCAGACCCGGAGGAGGTGGAAGCAGCAGCAGCGGGACCGCCCCCCGTCAAACGTGCCAGACCTGCCCCGCGTCACGCCGCCCACGCCATCCGCTTCCTAGCCGCCAACGAGGCCGAGTCGGGGGAAGAAGAGAACGAGGAGGAGGAGGAGGAGGAGACTCGGGCCCCATTACCGCCCTATTTCGTGTATGCGGATTACGAATGCACGCAGGACGACCAATTGCACGTACCTATCCTCATCTGCGCCAAAGGGGAGGACCATCTCGACACCGTGCCCGCCCTGGCGTTCTACGGTCGCGATTGCACCGGGCAATTTTACGATTGGCTGCTGACCAAAACGGAGGCGGGCGAACAGCGGGAAGTCATTGTGATCTTTCACAATTTCAAAGGTTACGACGGGATGTTCGTCCTCCAGTACCTCTACGACAATCGCATCGACGTCAAAGATCAAATTTGCGTGGGATCGAAAATCTTGAGCCTGAGAGCCGGACGGTTGACGTTCAAGGATAGTCTGTGTTTCCTCCCCTTTCCCCTCTCCGCCTTTACAGCCACGTTAATCTGACGGAAAGCAAGAAAGGCTTCTTTCCGCATTTCTTCAACACAGAGGCCCATCAAGAGTACTTGGGGCCTTGGCCCGAGGCGTGCCATTACGACCCCGAGGGCATGAAACCGGACGTGCGAAAAGAGTTTGACAAATGGTATCCGACCGTACAACATCTCGAGTTTAATTTGCGCGAGGAAATGCTAGCCTACTGTCGATCGGATGTGCAAGTGCTCAAAGCCGGCTGCGAGATCTTTCAACGGGAATTTGCCGCCAAAGCAGATTTCAATCCCATGGAGAAATGCGTCACCATCGCCTCGGCCTGCATGCGGTATTACCGCAAAAAACATTTACCTCCCCAGACCCTGGCCTTGGAAGCCCCCTGCAGATGGAATGGAAAAAGGGGGCAGCAATCCCTGAAAGCCTACCAATGGATGGAGTGGCAGAATTCCCAACAAACTCAAGGGGTTATTGCGCACGCGTTCAACGTAGGCGAATGCACTCTCCAAGTCGGGGGCCGTCGGTCTCAAGTGGACGGGTTCAACGAGACGACCCGCACCGTGTACGAATTTCACGGGTGTTTGTAGCACGGATGTCCCGTGTGTTTCAAGGGGAGCATGGACAAGACCACCCGTCTCCACCCAGATCGCACCAAACGGGAAATGTACGAAGCCACGATGCAAAAACAGCGGCAATTGGAAGCCGGCGGCTACCGCGTGGTGGTCCTCTGGGAATGTCAGTGGGAGCAGTTGCGTCAACGATCTGACGTCGCCGCCTTTCTCGAGTCGCGCCCATTCACGGTCCCTTCGCTCGACCCGCGCGACGCCTTCTTCGGGGGCCGCACCAATGCCGTACGACTTTGGGACGAGATCGACGAAACGCAAGGGGAAGAAATTCGGTACGTGGATGTGACGTCACTGTATCCCACCGTCAACAAGTACGACCCATACCCCATCGGACACCCCGTTATCGTCATCCAACCGGTGCAAGACATCTCCCATTACTTTGGCATCGCCGACTGCACCGTGTTACCGCCCGAGGGGTTGTTTCATCCCGTGCTGCCGTACCGTTGCAAAAAGAAAATCACGTTTCCCCTATGTCGAGCCTGCGTGGAAGAAGAGATCCCCAAATGCATGACCGAGCGAACCTGGATGTGCGAACACACGGCGAGTCAACGCAGCATCCGAGGGACGTGGTGCACCCCCGAACTCGTCAAAGCCGTGGAAAAGGGGTACCGCATTCTCCAAATTCACGAAGTGTACCACTTTCCCCCCGCGCAACGACGTACCGGGCTGTTCGAGGATTACGTCAACACGTGGCTGAAAGGAAAAACGGAAGCCTCCGGGTGGCCGCCGAACGCCGACGGGAGTCTCAAAACACCCGAGCAGCAAACGCTCTTTCGGGCCGTATATGCTGCGCGAGAAGGCATCTACCTCGACGCGAACAACATGAAATCCAACAAGGGGAAAAAGGTCACCAGCAAACTGGCCCTCAATTCATTCTGGGGAAAATTCGGCGAGCGGGAAAACAAGCGAAAGATCGAGCAAATCACCGTGCCTGCCAGGCTGCAAGAATTCATGACAGACAGAACGATCGTCATCCATGATCTCCGCATCATGAACGACGATTGCCTCGAAATCGCCTACGACAAAATCGACGACGATGTCCCCGGCGGTCAAACCACCAAAGTCTTCGTGGCCGCATTCACCACCTGTTGGGCCCGGCTACGCCTCTACCATCACCTGGATCGCGTAGGAGACAATGCCCTGTATTTCGACACAGATTCCGTGGTCTACAAATGGAAACCCGGCGAACCCGAGATCCCCCTGGGTAATTTTCTCGGCGAGATGACGGACGAAGTGGATGATAAGAAAGGCAATCGTGACGTCATCGTCGAATTCGTATCCTGCGGTCCGAAAAACTATGCCTACAAGACGCGTTTGGGAAAGACGGAAGAGAAAATTCGCGGGTTCACCTTGAACGTGCGCGGGCAACAACGCCTTCATTTTCAAGCCATGAAAGACACCCTGCTCCTAGAACTGCGATCGCCTCTCCCCAAACCCCGTACCGTCAACGTACCCAACCCGCATTTCATCCAGAGAGACAAGCGCACCAAGACTTTGACCACCGTCCGCAGGGGCAAACGACAAACGCGTCATCGGCGACGAATTCACTTTCAAGACTCTCCCTTACGGTTACAGTTGGCTTCGACCCGACGACGATCTCGTCGATTAAATAAACCCGGACACGAACCCAGGGGTAACGTGACTTTTGAGCCGACGAACTATCAAAGGGGCGTTTCTCCTAGTCGGGGGATGGAACCCATGTCCCCGCTTGTAAACATAGTATTTTGTTGTTGTTTTCGTTGTGTGACTATTAAAAAAGGGGCGTTCTTCCATTCGGGGATGGAACCCATGTTCCCGCTTGTAAAACTAGCTTTTGTTTTGTTTTCGTTGTGCGACTATTAAAAAGGCATTTTTTTTGGTGTTAATTTCTGTTTGTTTTTCTGTCTCTATGGCCGAGCGGGATCTGGGACCCACCCCGTGTGCGGAACCAGAGCGACCAGCACTCAAACCATCCCCGAACCATTCCCGAACGGGATCTGGGACCCTCGACACATCCGGGTTGTTTGAGACAACCAATTGCACCATCATTACGCCTTTAAGAACCTTTACGTCACCTTTACGCGGTCACTTCCGGTCTCCCGAACCCATGATGTCATTGCACGTGTACAGATTTTAATTTGATGCAAATTTGATGCAAATGAGATGCTAATGAGATGCTAATGAGATGTACTCGCTCCTGATTGGTCCGCTCAAATGTTGAGCGACCTCAACTACTCCCCCCCCCCGCCCACAAAAAAATTTCCTTCACGCATTCTTCTTTAGCCCCCCCACTCGAAAACTTGCTGCGCGGTCCCTGTATTGCAGTTATACAAATGTAATATTACATTTTATATACCATAAATGAACAACAAACTAATTTATCATTGAGGGATTACCGATGATCTTTGTATCCTATCTGTTTCAGAGCACTATGCGAGCAGAGGTTATTTTTTCGCCCTTAAATGTACCGGCGTGCACGCGTTCAATCAATCCTGGTATATTTCCCATGTATTGCACTGTTTACAACCTTTTCTTAGAACAGAGTGCGGGATATTGAGCGTCAAACCGACGAATTCCCCAAACCCTACCTTCTGCGACGATCGTCTCAGGGAGATGTAAAGAATGGGTACAAAATACAAACCAATTTCATTCTTCTTCAGTCAGTTCAGTGAAATGAAACATTCAAGGACCACGCAACATTTCACACAATATCACCATTTTATTTTTCTTCTCTGAATTTTATCGCTACATTCGTTTGGCAAAAGTCACAGAATATATTTGACGCTACTTGTTTCCAAATAAAAGACAACAATATATTGCGAATCACGGGTAAAAAATACATATGCAAGAAAGTGATATCTGTTTTCTTTTTCTAAATTTAAACTCTTAACAGACTGAATGTTTACAACTGTCACAAAATATAGATCACAAGATAATACCAACTACCAAGATCAAATTGTGAATGAAAATAAAAAAGAATTAAAAATATATACTGTCTTCCACGCAAGAAACAAATTTGCCGATTCAATTCTGCAATTAATATAATACGTCCCTCTTAGCAGCTATGTCTATTTTCAAATGATGCAACAAACAGCCTCAAACAAATAATGTTCTAGCTAACTGATTCAATTTGAACCAATCCAAAATGCTCAAAATTGAGAAATTCTTTTATGGTGTATGTTTATGTGACAACATAACAGATAAAATACACTAAATTTTAGAATCATATTTAAATTAAACTGCAAGAATATAATGTGCACATTCTGTTCATGGGTCATAAGTGTGAGATTTAGGCCCCATCCACACGTATACGTTTATGTTCGCAAACGCATTCGTTTTTATGCGTTTAGGCCTCCTGTTCACACGTAAACGATGAAAACGGTCACCCTAAACGGATATTTTAAAAAACGTCCTCCAAAGTGGATATTTTCGAAAACGCTGTTTACCCGTTTACATGTGGACAGTGTAAACGGATATTTTCGTAAACGCTGACGTAGATACTACTTTTCAACGCATGCTCAATGCAGACTTTTAGCGTTTACGTGACGAGACGCCTAAACACATAAAAAAAATTCAGAAAAAAGTTAGGTAATTACGTCCAGGAGCCGATTACCATACCTATTCAAAAATTTTAATACAATGGCTATATAAATTAGATACAACTATCCTTCCATCTTTAAGGACTGCTATAGAGACTGGTGTCCCTTCTGTTCCAAATTTGGTTACAAATTTTCCATTAATTTCGAACACCTGAACCCTGTGATTTCCTCCATCACAGACCATCAGATGTCCTGCCTTATTCACGGACAAGCAACCAGGACTATCAAATTCTCCGTCACCCTGCCCCTTCTTTCCGATTTTGTAAGCAACATTTCCCTCCATATCAAGAAATTTTACACAATGATCATTACCGTCTGACACTATAAGAAAGTTGTCATGTTGGATACAGTGAAATGGAAACTTCAAAGAGCCTTCTGCGCCAATTTTACGCAGCAATTGACCACGAAGAGTAAATATCTTGATTAATTTGTTCGCTGGTTCAGTAACAATAATATTACCATCACTGCCAATGGATAAACCCGCAAGCTGGTGATCAAAACTTCCTTTCCCTCCAAACTGGTCAAGATATTCACCCTGATCACTAAACTGTTGAACACGGTGGTTATTAGCATCCGCCACTATAATATTATCATTATGAAAAGCTATCCCAGTAGGGCAGTCAAACTCTCCCTGATTAAGGCCCTTTCTACCAAAAGATCTTAAGTGGGTCCCATTACTACTGAATACCTGGATCTTGTGGTTACCAGCGTCAGTCACTGCAATTTCATTTCGTTCATTTACAGCTACCCCCCAAGGCTTGTTAAACATTCCAAAAGACGAGCCTTCTTGTCCAAAAGATAACACAGGCCTGAATTGTCTGGGTCTGACTTGAACCTCGAAAGGACTGCCACGAACATGTTCTCCATTTACCTTCACTGATGCCTCGCATGTTCCGGTTTCCTTGGCAAAGTAGCTGATCTTGTATGTACCATCTTTGTCATCTTGGACTTGTGGTTTTGTCGTACAGTCATTGCCTTGACGATTTCTTATTTCCACTGTTACATAGTCACGTTCTTCATAACATTGTTCTCTTTCGGCAGTTCTTGTTGTCACAACAATCTGTGCTTCAAGTGCAACAGTCGCTTCACTGATTCCTTTTCCTTCAGCACTTGATTGTTGCGCTTTAGTCTTTCTAAGAAAACTTCTGAAAGTTCCAATTCCTTCAGAGTTTGCTTTGTCCATCAACGTTTCGTTTTCTACGAAAACAAATTGACGAAGTTCTTCAAGATCACAGTCGATTTTTTCTCCACCATTGCAGACACCTTCTTGGAAGATTGTGTTTTTGTCTAACTTAACAATCTCGGCATTTGTACTTCGTTTCAAAAGTGTTTCAGTTTTTTCGATTGCTGTCTCAATCAGTTTTACTTCATTTTCCGTCTCGCATTGTTGAATTTCCAGCCGTTCGAGTGATTCTTTCCCTTTCTTTTCCACATCATTAAAAATTTCCTGCTTTTTTGCGTCCATGGCAGCGATCATATTGTCAACAAACGTCTGTGCTTCTCTCTTCACGCTGTCGACTTTTGCTTGAATGTTTATACAGTTACCTTGCATTTTAGCAATTTTGTCTTTCTTCTGAAGCACTCTTTGTTTCTGAGATTCAATCGCTGCCATGACATGTATCTTGCGTTCATTTGCAGCCTCGTCCAAAAGCATCTTAGTATGACCGTCATGAAGTGTTGCGACACAAGAATAACAAATGGCAACTTCGCAGTTTTTGCAGAAGAACTCCAATTCCTTTTTATCATGGCCTGGCTTTCCACAAAACGCTGGTCGTTTTAAAATGTTTTCAAAGTCTTGATCTTCGAAGTCCTTCAGCGCTAGGGAATAATGATTTTTATTGCCCTTCATGCCATTATGGAAACTGATACAGTCATTACACCAGAACGAACAGCATTGAAAGCAGTAAAAGGTTTTTTCGAAACGTTTGTCGCAATTTCCACATTTCACACCGGTAGTATTGCACTCCTTTATGGCCAACACATCGAGTAAACTGTTAATGCGAAAATTTGTCGGCAAAGCGCTTAGGTTTCCATTTCCAGGGACTCTGAATTCCTGTCTGCACTCCGGACATGCAATTTTATCTCGGCTCGCACTTGTTCGTTGAATCCCGTTCAGACAGTGAAGGCAAAAGCTGTGCAAGCACGGCAACAGCTTTGGATCAGTGTACTTGCACATACACACAGAACAGGATACTTCTTCATGCAGATTATCTAGTAAGGTCTTGATATCCATGATAAAGGGAGAAACGAACGAAGGCAGTTTGGAGTTGAACACACCTTAAAAAATAACTATCGAGCGAGTCTTGAATAAAGCCTTGTAATTGTGATCATTTACCTAAGCATGATACTAATATCGCGCTTTTGATATATACCAATCATAACGCGTTATTTTGACACGTTTTGATGTTTTCTGTCTTCTAAGAATGATTGCAAAAATATTTTAGATTTCTAAGAATTTTGTTCATGATAGCGTGACCTCAGAGACGAAACTGTGCAAGCATGGTAACTGCTTTGGATCAGTGTACTTGCACGGCATACACACAGAACAGGAGTGACTTATTCATGAAGATTGTAGCATGTATGGTGAACGGGAGAAAACCGATGAAGGAAGTTTGGAGGTGAACACACCCCAGTAAAACAACTATTGAGGTCTTTAATAAATAAAGCTTTGTGTATGAGAGCATGATATTTTTATCCGGCTCATGATTATATAAACCAATCATAAAGCGTTATTTTGACATGTTTTGACGTTGTCTGACTTTAGAAGATTGTACAGGAACATAGATTTGTATAAAGAATTTTGTTCGCGATAGCGTGACCTGAGAAGCTCGCTGTCATGTCTGTCATTGATCACGCGCGTTTTTAGACCAAGTGATGTTTTGATCTATCGTGCTTACACGTTGCTCAAGCAAAATTTAGTTTGATGTGGCATATGCAAGGGTAGATTTCCTTTATTCTGTGAATCACAATGTACCATAAACCATACAAATCCTTGCCAGACTGAACGCCTGAAACAAAGGAGGTCTTTAGAGTCTATGTTTACCGAAATGTCAATATTAACCAATCAAACGGCGTTATTTGACATTTTCATACAATGTCTGACCTGACTTCTAAAAATAAAAAATAGGTACGCAATGCGTACAGAAGCGACGACGAGTTTCAACTTGGCGTTATATCAATAGATGTGGGTTGCTCTGATAAAATCAGTGTATAGCTTGGTTCCACTAGAATAGGGTTGGTGTGAAATGCAAATTTCGGCGACTTTCAGTCGGTGCAGAACGTTCTGTAACTAAAATTTGCTTAAAAATGCTCATTAAACCAGAATATTGCCCCAGGAAATAATATAATATCAGAAGTAGCCAAGGACTTGTGGAACGTTCATTGGTAAAATGACTTTTTTCCAAAAATTTTCAATTTTTGTACTTATGGTCGTGGGAATAACATGTTTGTCAGTTGTTGATTGTTTGTGTTTGTCTTAAAAAAATATATCATGATTTTAATTAAAGGTCAAAATATCAATCTGTGCTGTGGATTGTATTTGACGTCTTAAAAATGCGATAGATATGCTATGTTTCCCACCCCCACGCCCCCCCCCCCTCCCCCAAGAAAAAATAAATAAATAAAACCTTTAGTTTCGTCAGAACAACATGTCCTCGAGGCCGGAATTATGAGTATCATAAAATATTAAGTGACGATGAATTTATGATTACCATAATTTTGTAGCACAACAGTAGATGACGGGAGAAAGAGTAGGTTCTAATCAAGGATCGCGGCAAAATACAAAATACTCGGCAAAATCGCATCACGGCGCGCGAAGGACAACAGAGGTCAAGCATGGCTCACACAGTTCATCCAGTGTTTTCGTCGTCCATCTTGGATTGTCGAGCATTCCAATACTATAACCCCAGATCCTCTCTGTTTCTACTGTTGTGCCACAAAATTATGGTAATCATAAATTCATGAGCACTTAATATTTTATGACAATCATAATTCCGGCCTCGAGGACATGTTGGTCAGAAACCATGAAAAGTTGAAAAGTTCCAACCTCGTTCCCAGGGCTTTTACCCTTTTTAACAAATTTGAAGGAAAAAGCCCTGGGAACCCGGGAACGAAGTTGAAGAAAGTTCATTAGGAATGTTATTTATTGTGTTGAGTTTGATGTTCCATTGACAGTTAAACCAAAAATTATCCTCCGTTCACCATCCCCTGTGAAGTTAGATGAAGGTACGTCTGCAATGTTAGTTCGTGTTTCCAGTGTCAGTAAATTCGGACAATACAATACCACTTGGCGGAAAGACTCCAAAGTCGTCCAGAAAAAGGATGGTCTCAGCTCCAACTACACCATATCAACAGCTAATAAGGACGATACAGGGACGTACACGTGTACAAATACTGCTGCACCAGTTCCATCAGTTAGTGCAAATTACACCGTTGTCGTGATAGTGAGATGTAAGTTGTTTTGACTTATTAATATTCGAATGTAATCATGGTAACGGCCCCCTTTTACTTGCGGACTTCGCAGCTCCAGGGGGTACCCAACTTTTGGGTAGCGGCTACTATTGCCTGGCCATTACTTTTGGACTGCTAAAATATGCAAGCAATCAATTACAAAAATGACCAGGTAAATATCAGACCGCGGAATCGACCCATCGAATCATTATCTCGAAAATTTTACCCGGGCTCCTGAATTTTGGCCAATTCTATACCCCGTGAAAATAAAAGGAATCGTGACACTATATTTCTCTTGTTCCTGGTTTCAGTCAAGCCTCAAGTTATCAGTTTGTTTGTTAATCGAACAGTAGACGAAGGAAGGGACGCATACTTGTATTGCAATGCAACAGCCTACTCCACACCTGTCACATACAACTGGTTTAACAATGGAAAGCAGATCACCAGTGATCCTAACGGAGACTTTTTTATCGAGAGCTTAGAAGATGGACAGAGTAGACTGACAGTAAAATATGTTAATTACAAAGACTTCTATAGCCAAATGTATACTGCTCTGCAACAAATGTGATGGGAACTGGAGGAAGAAAATCTTTTTTCTTCTATATAAATTGTAAGTTTTGCTGTATAACGTTTCTGTCGTTATTTTTTGAAGTAGTTCTGTTACGTATTCGCCAAGACACACTGCAACGCGACGCGAAAATTTCGCGCCATTTTTGTTTAATAATGCGATCAATAATTCTTCTCTTTTCTTCTCTGTTTTTCTTTCTTTTTTTACTTATAGTAATTCTCGCTTTTCGTTCTCTCCTGATATAAAATTGCAGACAGCGTTCCGTCATTTTCACTTTTATTCAAAACGCCAAATTATACCTCCACCGCAGGATGTATGTCATATAGACTTAACGGCATCGAGAGCGCTATGACCATTTATAGGCAGTGTATCAATGTGTTGAATAATAACATGTTAACCCTCGGACGTACACGCAAACGTATACCCCGCCCAACCGTGGTACAAGGGGGGGGGGGGGGGGGGAGGGGAGGTTGTTGCAAAGTTGCAATATTTCGGAAATATTTTACATCTAATCGGTTGTCGCTAAACTCTACCAAAATGTGTCTCAAGGATAAATAAACAGCTACTGAAAACGGCATGTGCTAAACTTAAATGGTCTTGAAAATATCGGAGAAAAACCTTAAGGGGAAGGGGGGGGGGGGGGGGGGGGGGGGTGGCAACCACCACCCCTGTACGTCCGAGGGTTAATATGTTCTGTGTGATAAAGTTATAATTGTTTTTCTTTTATTGCCTTCAGATTCCCCTCAGAACGTCAGAGTCACTGGTCCAGCAGTTGTGGTAACACATCAGACAATAACAATGTCTTGTAGTGCGGATGGGTACCCATATCCGTCCTTCTTTTGGAAATTAAATGGCAATGATATAGATGGAGCTAATATGCGAAGTACATTAGTGTTGACAAATGTTAAAGTCAAAGATGCAGGGAATTACACGTGCGGGGCAAGAAATCGCCTTGGCTCCAAGGAAAGTGCCGTAAAGATGTTGAAAGTTGAACGTAAGTCGGTGAGATTAATACCTGAAGAGTGGATTACGATAAAAGAAGTTATCCCCCATGATCTCAATGTTAATTCCCCGTATAGTCTAGGAGCCAGCTCCGAAAAAAAGTCGATTCGTTGCACCCCCTTGCTATATTTGTCTGAATAGCAGAAAATGATGGCACAATATCAAAGGAATACGGAATGGCATTTTTTATTGCTGGGACACTGGGACATCACCCCGATATCGGGCATTTTCTACCGGGTACCTTTTAGTCCCCCTTTGCTAATTATGCAAATTTTAATTCTGCTATGGAGTTTAAAATAACTGTAAAGTGTAGAAAAATTTGGTCCAAGTTCTCCAAACTTGAACACAACATTAAACATTAATCATTCTTAGATTTAAGCATATTTCATAGTTGTTTCCTTAGAAACTGTTGCTACGAGACGCAATTAGTTCAGTTCGTAGAGTTACATAAATTTTCCATGTTTTAAATCCAAAATGATTTTTGGAAAAGTTGTCTACCAGAGTTGTGTGGCATGATTTTATCACATTTTGTCAACTTAAGTGTTTTTATATCTTAGTCTGCTATACATATACGTTATTTATTATTGTTTTCAATCGTCAAATCTCAAAGTTTGATCAACGGACGCTTCAAGACACGCCACAGTCGTTTACGCTTTCTCGTATTGGAATAACACATATAATGGAATAATACATGAAACCTATAGTCATTAATCACATAGTTATTGAAATAACCATAGCTCCTGGAAGAGTAAGTAATGTCCAGGATAGGCATCACAAAGTGTCCTCATCTATAAACGTTTCCCATAACACACATAATTCTGTCATATATGAAGTAGTATGAAAATGACAAATAACAGTCAAATATGAAGTATTTCTTAAACAATACTTGCGTGTAATCATAAGTGCCAAAATCCCAACTAAACAAACTTATATTCCTCCAAAACAAGCATCACTTTTAATAAATTTTCTAATCGTCATCCTCGTTATCACTGGTCTCCTCTAAGCAAAGAGTGTTCTGACAGATTTCGTCGTTCATACACAAGTAGGCTTCTGTACAGGGTATGCAGTTTGCCTTTCATTGGCACAAGTCGTCTTTCTTGCATGCTGAATGGTTGAATTTGCAGATTTCCTAGACTGCTAGCTGTCCCTTTTCAGTCAATCAAGCGGGCGAGCTAATCACGAAAACAAGATCGGCGAGCTCTAATTGCCGATCGCATATTTGCTCGCCCGCTCGACTATCCAGAAGGGAATGCTAGCAGTCTACAGATTTCCAGCTCTAAAAGACTTGTCGGAGCGGGATTTTTCGTCATCAATGCCGTCCTAATATGTTGTGAAAGGCTATAGCTTCTGGAAGGAAGACTTTCGTTCTTTTCATGTTTCTGACAGAACATCCAACGCAAGGTCTCTTGTGGCGGTTTTATCATAACCGTCACTGGCGTAGAGAACAGAAAAGGTAATTCACAAGATTCCAAGGTCAGTTTTGTTGGAGGGATCTCATAGCTGTCCTGGGACCCTGGAACTACTGCATAGTGTCTTCAGTGCCTTTCCCTTGCCGATGGAAGATAACCTGCTCGTGTTGTCACATCGTGTGATAGCATGGAGACTTAGCGGAATCCCATCACGCACTGCACTGCCAAGATTATTCTGGATATGTGGATAGGTATGTAACGGATCTTGTGTTGTATGTATTGGTCTTGAACGACAGCTCGTTGCACAGCACAGGTGTAAAGAAGGACACGAAAAGCACTGCGAAGTCTGTGTCACGGGACTGGATGACGATCCTTCCACAGGATTCTGAAGCTTGTATCTTGTATCTGCCTATTCGTAGTCATTCTGAAGCTCTAACAAGACTGGCAAGGACGTCTTATGGTTACACTACTTCACCTGCTTCCAGTGATCAATAACCTCTTTCCAGGTCGGATCATCGACTTCTTTTCCATCTCACATCACGTATAGCAAAGGAAATGCACTATCGACGTCTTGTCCTCGGCATTACTAATTTATTTGGCCTAGTGCTTCCGGGAGTCTTTCCAGAGTTGATATGGATTTCAAGCGCGCTGCGCAATCCTTGTCGTTCTCTTTTTTTTACTTTGTTGGAATGTTGGTGGCTTTGAATAACTCTCCCTACTAAGTTTCGCTGTGATTACTCTAAACAGCTTCTTCAAAAGTGGTTCACCCAGCTAACTTCAGAGATTGCGATCCCATGCCATCGAAGATCAAGGCTGCTTCCAGCTCACTTCTAGGGAGCCTTCCCTATACGGCTAAAGAAGGCTAACGAACGACCAAAGAAGCTTATGTCAGCATGATTACTTCCTTCTCTTCTGCATCTCTGATATTGCCCTTCTTGAACAAAGATGCAATTGTCATCACATCAGCCTTTGTAACTTTATCCCAAAAATCAAAGGCATCGCGCTGGGAAGCATTTTGGATGCAAATTCTTACACTCAGGCTGCCCCGGCTGTTTAGCGACTATAATTTGGTCTGCTTTCTCAGTTGGCATCACTAACCTAGTCGCAATATTGAGGAATGTAGCTGGTTCCTCGTTTTCCCAAACCAGATGAAAGGGGTTTAATTTCTGAACATCCATGTTATCCCGTATTTTCCATAGCCCTCCGGCTTCCTCGACGTCGTACATCTACTTGATGGCAGCATTAACTGCAGTCCTTTCGTGGCTTGTAAGAAACCACCTATCAAGTGCAGCAGAATTTGTGGAAATGCCAGTTATGATATGCGGTTTGTTCAAACCCATAACTGTCCAAACCTGGAAGAAAGGCGGTTCCAACCTGCTGACGCCGTAGTTTCCCTTCTCAAATTTTCGATGCACTTGTGGAGCCATAGTTGGTAGCAACCTCATGTCAGAAATATATACTAGATGTCATCTAAGAAAACAAGAATTACTTCGCCCGGGGACGTCCTCGGTAACACTTGCGGCTGGGCCGGCTTACGCGCTTGGCCCTGAGGGTTCCCATTCGACCCTTGAAGGAGTACCGAAGCCGGATGACTGCCGCAGATTCCGGACACCAGCACGATGTCATACAATCCAATTTTTTCAAACATTTTGCCAATCACAGGAAGTTAATTTAGCGCAACCTGAAAGCCTCAGTTCCAAACGCATAACAGTATTTTTCCTACGCTTTAGAGTAAAAAAAATCTAGACAAAGGTAATGACAGTGTTTCTGTTGTAGGCTGACCATCATGTTCTGGGCATTTTTCATTAACGTATATATATGGTACTGTAATCTATATCTGAAGCGTTTATCATGGGTCGCTCTCCAATAGATGTGCCGGTGGTGGAGACTGAGAGGACATTCCTTAAACGCACTCCAGTTTGGTAGGGGCTGGTGATCACTTTGACGCAGAGGGCCGCTATGAAACATGCTTTGGTTTTTAGACGACAAAGGATCCAAGTGAAGTCGATTCGGACGGATGGATCGGAGAGGACCACCTAGTCACTATAAGGACCATTGCTGCTGGATCTTCTCCCAGTACAACACCTACCATTGTCGACCGTCGTCCGTGAGTGCTGAACACGAGCACAGGCTCCACAGCTGACTGACTTGGCAGAGGTATTCCTTTATAGGAGTGATCAGCAAATAATGCTGCTTTTGGTTTGGCCAGTATTGTTCCTTTGAAACAACACCATAGTCGTGGCAAGCGTTGTTCCCATCCCATCTTTCCATGTCGATGTTATCTCCGGCAAGCTGTATAAACGGGCTAGGCATAAATTAGAGGGCGTCGCAACCCTTTTGCTGTAATGACTTCGCGATAATTCCATATGCAGTAGTGGTGTCTATGATGTTGATCTGAATAACGAACAATTACGGCTTGAGGCAATGTTGTATACACCGAATGCAAATATGGCCGTCAGGCAGTTTTTTGTTTAGCCAAGCTTTCAGCGAATTAATGATATCACAGAAACAAGTGCTGCTAAATGTGTCATCTTGCAAAGTTTGAGTGTTTGTGGTTAAACGGTTGCAAAGTTATGGCTCACTGAAATTTTAAGCATTTGTATGAGAAACGACATTATAGCCTCCCTAGCCTCGCTTTCATGTTTTCCCCAAAATTTGATTGGCTATAACTTCTCCTTAAATAAGACTATGGCCTTGAAAATGCACACAATGACTTATTCTGACCTGGCATTATCATTATCAATTTCTTTTCTTTTCTTGAGAAACTGTCCAAACAAAAAATTGTTGGACGGCCATATTTGCATTCGTATTATCGTCGCGTCGTACTGCCTCAGCCTGCGCCGGTTAATGATGAGCACTAGGCTTTCTATCCCTGTTTAAATAGTTTAATACTGCAGACACTGAGTTGGCCTGAATTCAGTTTTGTATGAGAAACAACAGCTGACGACAAACAACCGGGCGTAAAAGGTTTGTTTTTCGAAAGAATGCTGGCGCATTTATAAGTTCATAAAAGAAAAAAAGTTCAATAAGTAAAGATGTACATATAGACAAAATTCACGCTTTAAAACTGGAACTGAAAACGTAACACCAATTGATTTTGATTTGCATTTCAGTTGACAAAATAGGACAAAATCCGTACGTCTTTTCAATTTCAGAGAGCGTAGAAAATTCCTATAATTCTCCTAGCAACAGTTACGAAGAACAGTCGAAAACACTCCCAAATCAAAGATTGACGTATGTTTGATGTGATGTCTAAGTTTGGCTTATTTGGACCAAATATTGTGCACTTTACAATTAATTGAAACTCCATGGCAGAATTCAGATTTGCATATTAATTAGCGAAGTGTGGCAAAAAGGTACCCGGTAAAAACTGCCTGATATTGGCGTGATGTCCCACTGGCCAATCAATAAAGGATGTCAATCTGTATTCCTGAGATATTGTGCTATCATAAAGATTTTTATTCTTGGGCCATCGAAGTTTGATGAGAAATAGAACACAAACCGCGGTGATAAACATATTAAACTTATTCATTTTTGATAAAAACTCGACGTTTCGTATGCTACTACATACATTTTCAAAAGTGACCGTTAGTGTTAAAAAACTATATACTAATATAGTAGTAAAAAGGGACTGGGACCGAGATTAAGTACAAAACTTAACAGTTGATCTATAAAAAGAAACAGCTAATTAATAAAGCATCAGCTTCTCGCTACTGACGTTTGCATTAAGAGCTGGCTTTAGTTCTTGTATAAACAATGTTTCTTTGATTTTACAGCGGAAATCAGTTTTACCCGACGCTACGATATCAAAATAATCCCACTTGATGTTGTGTCCAGTGGTGTTAACATGGTCAGCAATGGCTGATGTGCGGTCATCCTTAGCGAGGGCCTTAAAATGCTCAGTTTTTCTTTCACATTAATGATGTTATAAACAGAAACATTAACAAGTCAAACAACCATGTCTCCACTGTTCCTAAGAAATATATTATTATCCTGCTACCTTATTTAGGTTTACATAGCAACCAAATCTCTAAACGTCTTAAATCTTGTGTATACAATTTTTACTCTTGTGTCAACCTTAAAATTATTTTTCAAAACACTCGCCGCATCAAATCTTTCTTCCCGTACAAGGACCGCTTAAATCGTTCTCAACAGTCTAAAATTATTTACAAAGCCAGTTGTTGGGATTGTGAAGAATTTTACATTGGTAAAACTAAACGACGGCTTCATGATAGAAAAACTGAGCATTTTAAGGCCCTCGCTAAGGATGACCGCACATCAGCCATTGCTGACCATGTTAACACCACTGGACACAACATCAAGTGGGATTATTTTGATATCTTAGCGTCGGGTAAAACTGATTTCCACTGTAAAATCAAAGAAACATTGTTTATACAAGAACTAAAGCCAGCTCTTAATGCAAACGTCAGTAGCGAGAAGCTGATGCTTTATTAATTAGCTGTTTCTTTTTATAGATCAACTGTTAAGTTTTGTACTTAATCTCGGTCCCAGTCCCTTTTTACTACTATATTAGTATCGTTTTTTAACACGAACGGTCACTTTTTGGAAAATGTATGTAGTAGCATACAAAACGTCAAGTTTTTATCAAAAATGAATAAGTTTAATATGTTTATCACCGCGGTTTGTGTTCTATTTCTCATCAAATTGTGCTATCATTTTTTGATATTTAGACAAATATAGCACGAGGGTGCAACGAAATTCCTTTTTATAGGCCCATTTCAGACTTGGCTCCTAGACTAGTACATTAATCTCCTGTACCATCAGAAGTCTCTAAATTTTACAGCTAGAGAATTTCACGGCCTTGTGTAGCCCCCCCCCCCCCCCCCCCCCTTACCCCTGGGGGGAGAGTACTCTCATATATAAGCTGTATGGTTATGCACCGCTGTGAAAAGTATGATTTTTAAACAGTTTAGTTTGGGGTAGGGTAAAGAAATCAGAGAATTTTGGTTTAGAATACGTTATCTCATTTCCCGGGAAATTAATCAGTGGTATGAAGATACAGTTTCTAAAAAATAGCGAATGGGATAGGGTTGGGATTTCGAGTGCCTATAGTCTAGCATAGGGTTGTGAAATCGGTAGCTGAACGTTATAATTATCTGGTGCAGAGTAAGGGTTTCAGAATCCCTGCGGCACACCACCTCCCAAAATATACAGAGTTCCCCCCCCCCCCCCCCTCTGTTCTCCGTCTTGAGGTACGCTTAATAAAAACCCTCCAAACCTGATCGACGCAAAGCTGTTGGTGACCAACCGAGATACATAAAATCCCCAACTTTAACTTTTGCTGCAGATTCAATATACTTGCAACGTAAGGCCAGGATGGAACTGCTGGAGAACAATAATTGTTAAGCAATCTATTGAGTATACGTTTTGCTAGTGCTGTTAGTTGGTTTCAGTCTTTTGGGAAATGAATGTTTTTTATTCTTCCCAGTGTGAAAGAGGTAATTTTGTTGGTATTGTCTCAGATCAACCTACTTTTACGACTTTCACGGCGGGAACTCCAGGAAACTCTGTAATACAAGGAACAACCGTGACTCTTACATGCAGTGCAGATGGTTACCCCGCTCCCACGTACACTATCAGACACGGGCCAAATATAGTGGTGACACAACAAAGCAAGACAGGGAGGTACGTGATCAACAATATACAGCTCAATGCCGAGAAAGAGTCGTACGTCTGTGTGCCATCAAATAAAGTCGGAGATGGGCAAAATAAAGAACTCGTGATCACCGTCCAAGGTCAGTGCTGTCATTTGCCGCCCTGCCTCTGTGTAAAGGAAAAAAATTAAAGCACCAATACTGCAAATAAGTAAGAAGCGCGGTGGTGTAGCGGTAAGCGCGTCGGACGTTCAACCTGAAGGTCGGGGTTCGAGCCTGGTCTCTGCCGTCAATTTGTTTCGTTACTCAGGTAAATTAAGGCATGGGCCTCCAATTATTTCGCCCAAAAAGTGACTGGGTGGTCTATCTTCTGAGGCTTTATTTGTAACAGCGTATATATTTGCAAGGCTAATACGTTTGCAATTATTGTCAGTTTGACATGCACATAATATGCAAATTAGGTCACGTGACTTATCGCGGCCACAAAGCCTTTAAAAATCTGCGAAAATAGCACCAGTTTATACCAACAGTAATCTGTTTTTACTGCTCCCAAATGGTTCACAAAGTCAACAACCAAAGATCAGTACCTTGACCTTTTGAAATATTTTATTAATTTTGAAAATAAACGACATTTTGTACTTGTGCTCAGTCCACACATACACGTAATTTAAGTTTTTCACACTTTTGTTTTGATAAAAGGCCGGGCACAGAAATGATGTACTTAATACGCAAAACATTATAATCCTAAAGGCAGCTTCCGGTAAATAAGAAAAACTGTTGCCATTTTGCTTAATAGAATTTTGAGCTAAAAATAACCCTGACAGGTCACGTGACTTAATTTGCATACGTCATGTACGTCTATATGACAACATTGTCAAACGTATTAATCTGGCAAAGTTTTACGTTTGTATAGCTTAATCCTCAGAAGATAGACCACCCCCTCACTTTTTGGGCGAAATAAGTAGCCAGCCTTAATTTACCTGAGTAGACAGGAAACGTTGCTCCACGTTGTCTCTCTACACCCAGCTGTATAAATGGGTACCGGCGATCGACATAATGCTGGGGGATAACCTTGCGATGGGCTAGCATCCCATCCAGGGGGGAGTAGTAATACTCTCAGTCGCTTCATGCATGATACAGATACCGGGTTAAGCTCCGGCAGTTGTGAGCCATTAGGCTTGTGAAGATTGACCTTTATCTTACCGCTGTAAATAAGCAAAATCTACTGTCATGAATTTTTAGTGTCTTTAGCTCAGGATGTATGGGCAGGATGGAAATTGAGTGCAACAGGAGAAAATGCAACTGTAAAAAGTTGGGCGAACTCATGTGTCCGTTAAAATGAGAGATGCGGGTGCTGAGGATTCTGTGAATTTTAAGGTCGGGATACGGGTTAACGAGAAGCGGCGGTATGCGGGAACGTATTGAAAACTACGCCAGACTCGCTCCACACCAAAGCGGGAAGACGAATTGAAGAAACTTATTTCGCACCCTTATATCGTCCCTTTGGTGTTTTATAAACATTTTATATATGTTTTGTTTTTATATTGTTATTATTTTTATATTATTCGAGAAAATTTAATCATGTTTTCATGATTATGGCCAGGAGCATATTTATTATCTTGAAACAGGAAGAAAAAAAATCACCAAAACTGAGTTATAAACGCAAAGAAATATGAACTAAAAATAAAGGGCTAAAAACTCAACATTCCACCAGAATGGCAATTTTGATTTTTTGACAGTCTATCGCGGAATTAAATTTAATGAACTTTAATCCACTTCCATCCTTGTGATCCTGCACTTTTTCTCCTAAACTACTGCTTCTGTTTTGCTCTATAGAATCGTTTTATCCAATTTAATTGTATATTTGGTGAGATTTCAGTCTCTTTAATCGATTTGATTTGCTATTTTAGGCCTAGGCCAACGGGAGGGGTAGAGGTTTATACTATAGACTCTATTCTATCTGTTGCTTTTCTTGTTCCTTTTTAAAATATGTTCTGCACGATGTTGATGACTGCAATGCGCAACATAATAAACCGCACCACAGGAAGGCACAGTTCAATAGCTTTTATTTGAATGGTCACACTCTATGATTTCATTCACAGGCTCAGTTAGACTCAAAAGTTTGAATCGCCTTGTACAGCATAACAAACAGTACCACAGGAAAGTACTACTCAGTAGCTTTCATTTGTCACACTTTAGGATTTCATCCACAGACTCAAAAGTTAGAACCCATTTTATACAGCGTAGAAAACATTACCACAGGAAAGTACTGCTCAGTAGCTTTCATTTGAATGGTTACACTTTAGGATTTCATCCACAGACTCAAGAGTTAGAACCACCTTGTACAGCATAATAAACAGTACCACAGAAAAGTACTGCTCAACTGATGGTTTTCATTTGAATGGTCAGTCACGCTTTAGGATTTCATCCACAGAATCAAAAGTTACAACCACCCTGTACAGCATAATAAACAGTACCACAGGAAAGTACTGCTCAGTACCTTTCATTTGAATGGTCACACTTTAGGGCTTCATCCACAGACTCAAAAGTTAGAACCACCTTGTACAGCATAATAAACAGTACCACAGGTAGGTACTGCTCAATAGCTTTCATTTGAATGGTCACACTTTAGGATTTCATCCACAGACTCAAAAGTTAGAACCATCTTGTACAGCACAATAAACAGTACCACAGGAAAGTACTGCTCAATAGCTTTCATTTGAATGGTCACACTTTAGGATTTCTCCTACAGACTCAAAAGTTTGAACCATCTTGTACAGCACAATAAACAGTACCACAGGAAAGTACTGCTCAATAGCTTTCATTTGAATGGTCACACTTTAGGGCTTCATCCACAGACTCAAAAGTTAGAACCACCTTGTACAGCATAACAAACAGCACCACATGAACGTTCTTAGTGCTGAATAATTAACTTTCATTTGAATGGTTACACTTTACTGACTTTAGGGTTTCATCCGCAGACTCGAACGTTCGGTAAAACCTTGTAATTTATCATTGAGGGATTACCGATGATTTTTGCATCCTATCCGTGTCAGAGCACTATGCGAGCAGAGGTTATTTTTTCGCCCTTAAATGTGCCGGCGTGCACGCGTTCAATCAGTCCTGGTATATTTCCCATGTATTGCACTGTTTACAACCTTTTCTTAGAACAGAGTGCGGGATATTGAGCGTCAAACAGAAGAATTCCCCAAACCATACCTTCTGCGACGATCGTCTCAGGGAGACTGTAAAGAATGGGTACATTCTTGAGTTTATTCAGTGAAATGAAACATTCAAGGACCACGCAAAATTTCACACAATAATATCACCATTTTATTATTCTTCTCTGTATTTTATCGTTACATTTGTTTGGCAAAAGTCACAGAATATATATGACGCTACTTGTACGTTACCAAATAAAAGACAACAATATATTGCGAATCACGGGTAAAAAATACATGTGCAAGAAAGTGATATCTGTTTTCTTTTTTCTCAAGTTAAAATCTTAACAGACTTAATGTTTACAACTGTCACAAAATATAGATCACAAGATAACACCAACTACCAAGATCAAATTGTGAATGAAAATGAAAAGAATTAAAAATATATATTGTCTTACATGCAAGGAACAAATTTGCCGATTCAATTTTGCAACTAATATAATACGTCCCTCTTAGCAGCTATGTCTATTTTCAAATGATGCAACAAACAGCTTCAAATAAATAATGCCCTAGCTAACTGATTCAATTTGAACCAACCCAAAATGCTCAAAATTGAAAAATTCTTTTATGCCATGTAAGTAGTAAAGTCGCACACGAGCCAGATGGCCCACACGGCCGGAGCTTAACCCGGTTTCTGTAGCATGAAGCGACTAGGAATACTGCTACTCCCCCCTGGATGGGATGCTAGTCCATCGCAGGGTTACCCCCAGCATTTTGTCGCCGGTACCCATTTATACACCTGGGTGGAGAGAGACAGAGTGGAGTAAAGTTTCTTGTCTAAGGAAACAACACGACGGCAGAGACCAGGCTTCGAACCACCGACCTTCAGGTTGAAAGTCCGACGCGCTAACCACTAGACCACCGTGTCTCCGCATGGTCTATGTTTATGTGACAACATAACAGATAAAATACACTAAATTTTAGAATAATATTTAAATTAAACTGCAAGAATATAATGTGCACATTCGGAATCAACAAAAGTGTTGTTCATGGGTCATAAGTGAGATTTAGGCCCCGTCCACACGTATACGTTTATGTTCGTAAACGCATACGCATGCGTTTAGACCTCACGTCCACACGTAAACGATGAAAACGGTCACCCTAAACGGATATTTTCAAAACGTCCTCACAAGTGAATATTATCGAAAACGCTGTTCACCCGTTTACGTGTGGACAGTGTGAACGGATATTTCGTAAACGCTGACGTACATACTACTTAATATCAACGCATGCTCAATGCAGATTTTTAGCGTTTACGTGACGAGAGGCCTAAACGCATAAAAAAATTTAAAAAAAGTTAATATGTAATTACGTCCAGGAGACGATTACCATACCTATTCAAAAATTTCAATACAATGATTATAGAAATCAGATACAGCTACCCTTCCATCTTTAAGGACTGTTATAGAGACTGGTCTCTTAAATTCTCCTAACCTGCTTCCTACTGTTCCAAATTTGGTTACAAATTTTCCATTAATTTCGAACACCTGAACTCTGTGATTTCCTGTATCACAGACCATCAGATGTCCTGCCTTATTCACGGACAAGCAACCAGGACCATCAAATTCTCCGTCACCCTGCCCCTTCTTTCCGATTTTGTAAGCAACATTTCCGTCCATATCAAGCAATTTTACACAATGATCATCTCTGTCTGACACTATAAGAAAGTTGTCATGTTGGATGCAGTGAAATGGAAACTTGAAAGAGCCTTCTGCGCCAATTTTACGCAGCAATTGACCACGAAGAGTAAATATCTTGATTAATTTGTTCTTTGGTTCAGTAACAATAATATTACCATCACTGCCAATGGATAAACCGTGAGGACACCAAAGAAGACTTCCTTTCCCTCCAAACTGGTCAAGATATTCACCCTGATCACTAAACTGTTGAACTCGGTCGTTATTACCATCCGCCACTATAATATTACCGTTATGAAAAGCTATCCCAGCAGGGTAGTCAAACTCTCCCTGTTCAACGCCCCTTCTACCAAAAGATCTTAAGTGGGTCCCATTACTACTGAATACCTGGATACTGTGGTTACCCCACTCAGTCACTGCAATTTCATTTCGTTCATTTACTGCTACCCCCCAAGGCTTCCTAAACATTCCAAAAGACGAGCCTTCTTGTCCAAAAGATAGCACGGGTCTGAATTGTCTGGGTCTGACTTGAACCTCAAAAGGACTGCCATGAACATGTTCTCCATTTACCTTCACTGATGCCTCGCATGTTCCGGTTTCCTTGGCAAAGTAGCTGATCTTGTATGTGCCATCTCTGTCATCTTGGACTTGTGGTTTTGTCGTACAGTCATTGCCTTGACGATTTCTTATTTCCACTGTTACATAGTCACGTTCTTCATAACATTGTTCTCTGTCAGCAGTTCTTGTTGTCACAACAATCTGTGCTTCAAGTGCAACAGTCGCTTCACTGATTCCTTTTCCTTCAGCACTTGATTGTTGCGCTTTAGTCTTGCTAAGAAAACTTCTGAAAGTTCCAATTCCTTCAGAGTTTCCTTTGTCCATCAACGTTTCGTTTTCTACGAAAACAAACTGATGAAGTTCTTCAAGATCACAGTCGATTTTTTCTCCACCATTGCAGACACCTTGGAAGATTGTGTTTTTGTCTAACTTAACAATCTCGGCATTTGTACTTCGTTTCAAAAGTGTTTCAGTTTTTTCGATTGCTGTCTCAATCAGTTTTACTTCATTTTCTGTCTCGCATTGTTGAATTTCCAGCCGCTCGAGTGATTCTTTCCCTTTCTTTTCCACATCATTAAAAATTTCCTGCTTTTTTGCGTCCATGGCAGCGATCATATTGTCAACAAACGTCTGTGCTTCTCTCTTCACGCTGTCGACTTTTGCTTGAATGTTTATGCAGTTACCTTGCATTTTAGCAATTTTGTCTTTCTTCTGAAGCACTCTTTGTTTCTGAGATTCAATCGCTGCCATGACATGTATCTTGCGTTCATTTGCAGCCTCGTCCAAAAGCATCTTAGTATGACCGTCATGAAGTGTTGCGACACAAGAATAACAAATGGCAACTTCGCAATTTTTGCAGAAGAACTCCAATTCCTTTTTATCATGGCCTGGCTTTCCACAAAACGCTGGTCGTTTTAAAATGTTTTCAAAGTCTTGATCTTCGAAGTCCTTCAGCGCTAGGGAATAATGATTTTTATTGCCCTTCATGCCATTATGGAAACTGATACAGTCATTACACCAGAACGAACAGCATTGAAAGCAGTAAAAGGTTTTTTCGAAACGTTTGTCGCAATTTCCACACTTCACACCAGTAGTATTGCACTCCTTTATGGCCAACACATCGAGTAAACTGTTAATGCGAAAATTTGTCGGCAAAGCGCTTAGGTTTCCATTTCCAGGGACTCTGAATTCTTGTCTGCACTCCGGACATGCAATTTTATCTCGGCTCGCACTTGTTCGTTGAATCCCGTTCAGACAGTGAAGACAAAAGCTGTGCAAGCACGACAACAGCTTTGGATCAGTGTACTTGCACATACACACAGAACAGGATACTTCTTCATGAAGATTATCTAGCAACGTCTTTATATCCATGGCGAAAGGGAGAAACGAACGAAGGCAGTTTGGAGTCGAACACGAGCGAGTCTTGAATAGAGCCTTGTAATTGTGATCATTTACATAAGCATGATATTAATATCGCGCTTTTGATATATACCAATCATAACGCGTTATTTTGACATGTTTTGATGTTTTCTGTCTTCTAAGAATGATTGCAAAAATATTCTAGATTTCTAAGAATTTTGTTCATGATAGCGTGACCTCAGAGACGAAACTGTGCAAGCATGGTAACTGCTTTGAATCAGTGTACTTGCACGGCATACACACAGAACAGGAGTGGCTTATTCACGAAGATTGTAGCATGTATGGTGAAGGGGAGAAAACCTATGAAGGAAGTTTGGGGGTGAACACACCCCAGTAAAACAACTATTGAGGTCTTTAATAAATAAAGCTTTGTGTATGAGAGCATGATATTTTTATCCGGCTCATGATTATATAAACCAATCATAAAGCGTTATTTTGACATGTTTTGACGTTGTCTGACTTTAGAAGATTGTACAGACATAGATTTCGATAAAGAATTTTGTTCGCGATAGCGTGACCTGAGAAGCTCGCTGTCATGTCTGTCATTGATCACGAGCGTTTTTAGACCAAGTGATGTTTTGATCTATCGTGCTTACACGTTGCTCAAGCAAAATTCAGTTTGATGTGGCATATGCAAGGGTAGATTTCCTTTATTCTGTGAATCACAATGTACCATAATCCTTGCCAGACTGAACGCCTGAAACAAAGGAGGTCTTTAGAGTATATGTTTACCGAAATGTCAATATTAACCAATCAAACGGCGTTATTTGACATTTTCATACAATGTCTGACCTGACTTTTAAAAATAAAAAATAGGTACGCAATGCGTACAGAAGCGACGACGACTTGGCGTTAAATCAATAGATGTGGGGTGCTCTGATAAAATCAGTGTATCACTTGGTTCCACTAGAAAAGGGTCGGTGTGAAATGCAAATTTCGGCGACTTTCAGTCGGTGCAGAGCGTCCTGTAAATAAAATTTGCTTAAAAATGCTCATTAAACCAGACATATTGCCCCAGCAAATAATATAATACCAGAAGTAGCCAAGGACTTGTGATAGAACTTTCATTGGTAAAATGACTTTTTTCCAAATATTTTCAATTTTTGTACTTATGGTCGTAGGAATAACATGTTTGTCAGTTGTTGATTGTTTTGTGTTTGATTGAAAACCCAAGGTGTGAATGGCCAGGTAAGCCCTTTTTATACCAGAACTTCCTGTTGAAGACCCAGTAGTGACCATTATGCATTGCGTGATAAAAACAATGTAAGTCTCGATCCCGTGAAATAAATAACAATAACAGAGGCGCGCGGAGAGTAATGGTCATTACTGGGCCTTTAAGGTCCTGGCTGACACCGATACTCGTGATATGCATGAGAAGATTTATTACACAATTGTGGTTGCTGCATTGGTAATTGTACATTTTATAGTGTGCAAAATCAAAACAATTTATCGTTTTTCCTTCATATTTGTGACAAATATGGATTGGAATTTATTTTGCCATACTTGGTTGGTATAATTCTATGCTGATCAGGCTTAATATATGTCACACACGCGTCACGAACAAGTAAAATTTTCATTTTCAAATGATTTGAGATTAAAATTACATCTGAGTTTGTTTTACTTATGTGCAATTCAATATTTGTACACCTTGCATTTTTTTTTTTGCAAGTTACGATTGATAATCAGTCCATTGTTGTCCGGATAGCTGTTTTTCTGATTCCTTACAGCGTTACTATGAAGTGCTAATACATTTGTACAGCTTTTTTTTTCGAACTGTACAATGTACATGATTAAAACTGTTACAATTGCTAAATGACAACAACTGGAAATTGTTTCCATGTTTGTGCTTCACAAATTGAAAAAGACTTCGTCAGCTCTGAACATGTTTTCAGAGATTATTGGTAGTTTGACATTTTGTGGTTTCATTGATGCATGAACAGCAGGTCACCAGTTTCTTCAGCACTTGAGACAGCTTTTCATCATTGTCACCAGCATTAGTTGATGTGCTAAATGTTTGCAGATGCATTGACTGGAGGTGATTGAGGACCTTAAGAAAATAAATGAATACCTTGAGATTCAGTTCATTTTTTTAAGTGTTTTGTCATACTAAAGTTTAAAACCAAATGGCTTATGTGGACTTAAAAGCGGAATTAAAGTGCTTCATTTAGAGATACAATGGATAGTTAAGAATTCAATTTGGGAGTTGAGAGATTTCATTTTATGTATTGAAAAAACTATTATACGGTGGCCCAAAAGGGCCACACACAAACAAAAAAGAAAACATAAATTAAAAAAAGCAAAACGCAAACAAAAAAGCAAAAACGTAAACAAAAAAGCAAAACGCAAACAAAAAAGCAAAACGCAAACAAAAAAGCAAAAATACAAACAAAAAAGCAAAACGCAAACTGTTCCCAAACTAGAACGGTCAAAACTGAGAAAAACAGTAGAAAAACTAACTGGACCTCTTTGCGTTTAAATCCAAACAATTATGCTTTTTAATCACACAAAGTCTTCTTCGTTGTACAAAAAGTCCACGCGACCAAAAAACTACACGACTTACAATTCGTCATTAATTTTGAATAAAGCGCGCGCGCGCTGACAAACAAGTTCAAATAGCGCGCGCACGACAAACTTGAAAAACAGAGAAGAAAAGAGAAAAACAGTAGAAAAACAGAAAGAAAAACAGAAAAAACAGAAAGAAAAACAGAAAGAAAAACGGTCAAAACTGAGAAAAACAGTAGAAAAACTAACTGGACCTCTTGGCGTTTAAATCCAAACAATTTTGCTTTTAATCACACAAAGTCTTCTTCGTTGTACAAAAAAGTCCACGCGACCAAAAAACTACACGACTTACAATTCGTCATTAATTTTGAATAAAGCGCGCGCGCGCTGACAAACAAGTTCAAATAGCGCGCGCACGACAAACTTGAAAAAGTAAGAAAGATTAAAACGGCGTTCATGAACATTTTCCCCCTCCCGAATACATAGTATTTGTCCCACAGTTCAATCATTCAACGTTCTTTGTCTTCGTACTCGAGTGGGCAGAGGCGGTTAACTGGCCTCAAGTACTCGTACTTGCCAACTGCTACTTTGGCTACACGCACTTGTCCGTCAGCACCAGGATGTGTCTCAGTGATGCGTCCTAATGGCCATTCTCCTCGTTTGGCTTCAGGTTCGACAAGAAGTACCACGTCTCCCTTCTGAAGGTTTCTCTGTGGCTGGAACCATTTTTTGCGAGAATTGAGGCTTGGTAAAAATTCTCTTTGCCATCTTTTCCAGACTTGACTCAGAAGCTGCTGAATTCGATGCCACCGTTTTCGCGGATTGATGGCTTGGTCATGGAGTGCTTCTGGGGAATACATTCCTCCAAGCTGACATAGGAAATGGTTTGGCGTAAGTGGTGTTAAGTTGTTTGAATCGGAGCTGACGTATGTGATTGGTCTGGAATTTAACAGGCTCTCTGCTCCGCACATAGCTGTGAGTAACTCTTCATCTGTTATGTCTGCATTTCCCAGAATGCTTTTCAGGGCTCGTTTTGCACTTTTGATCATAGCTTCGAAGACTCCTCCTAAGTGGGGCGCCGCAGGGGGGTCAAACTTCCATTGTATTGGGCGCTGTTTGCTGGTTTCTCTCATAATGCGGTCGTGATTGAGGTCATCTACCAACTGTCGTAACTCTCTTTCGGCACCAACGAAATTTGTGCCGTTGTCAGAAATGACGTAACTTGGTGTCCCCCTCCTTGATGTCATCCGAACAAAGGCGTTGATAAATGAATCAGTGTCAAGCCCATAAGCCATTTCGAGATGTACCGCTCTAGTTGTGAGGCATGTAAAAAGGCATAGGTACCGCTTTGCTCTACATTTTCCGCGTCCTTGCTTCGTTAGATATGGTCCGCCAAAATCGACTCCAATTCGTTCAAATGCTCGTAAAGAAGGCGTAACTCTAGACTTGGGAAGAGGTGCCATTATCTGACCCACTGGCTTTGCGGTAAACCGTCGGCGACATCCAGGACATGTTTCTACTATACTTCGTACTGCTCTCCTTCCTTTTGGGACCCAAAATCGCGTGCGTAGCTCGCATAGGAGGTGTTCTACTCCAGTACCATGGCCCAATTTCTCATGCTCACTTCTAATGATCAAATTAGTTACTGGATGATGTCTTGGCAGAAGAATTGGGTGTCTTGCGTCAAATGGCAAATCGTTAGCATATTTTAATCGACCATTCACTCTCAGGATTCCATAGTTGTCTGTTTGTGGACTTAACTGCAGCAGTGCTTTCTCTTTTTCGCCCTGAGGAAATGCTTCAACTTGCACATGTCTGATCCAAAAGTTTTCGGCGTAAGTAAGCTCGTTGTACGTAAGGACGTTGCTTTCTTCTCTTGATTCCTTAACTGTCCGGCAATTGTACACAAAGCGCCGCACCCAACCTGTGACATGGATAAGTCGTGAATAACTCGAAAAGCGGGTCGGATCGAGGCGATCAAGACAGTTGGTTGTTTCGTTAGCTTGTTCCGTCAGGTGTGTCAAGTTTTCTATCTTTTTTTCCAGGAGTCCATCATTCTCAGGCGTCGTCTTAGGTAACTTCTCTGGCCACGTGCACTCTGGAGCTTGTAGGAAATCAGGGCCTTCCAGCCATAGCTTACTCTTGCTTAGTTCAAATGCCAACATACCTCTTGTGGGTAGGTCTGCAGGGTTGATTCCTCCTGGGACATGTCGCCATTGTTCAGGGTCTGTTGTGTCATGAATTTCGCTGATTCGATTTGCAACAAATGGCTTAAAATTTCGGCTTGTGTTGCGCACCCAGTAACAAACATTGGTAGAATCCGTCCAGAAGACAGTCTTGTTAACGGCGATGACATTCGTGGTTCCTTTTGCCAGTCTTGTTGAGAGGACAGCTCCCATCAACTCAAGTCTCGGTATCGACATGACCTTTAGTGGCGCTAAACGGCTTTTTGAAGCAATAAGTCTTGAAGTGGGGCTGTGGTCTGCGTACTGACAAACTAAATAGGCTGCGGATGCGTACGCGTGCTGTGATGCGTCTGAGAAGACGTGCAATTGAATATTTGTGGGGTCTGGACGGCGTAAACAACGTGGAATTTCGAAAGAAGACAGCTCTGGTATTTCAGATAACCACTTTTTCCATTTGATGGAAAGTTCTTCACGCATGGCTTCATCCCAGTCACAACCAGCTGCCCATAGGTCTTGCATGAGGATCTTAGCTCGAACAGTAAAAGGAGCCAGGAGCTGAAGAGGGTCAAACAATCTTGCAATACCACTCAATACGTTTCTCTTTGTCGGGGTCTTGCAGTTCTCCGCCTTAGCTTGAAACGAAAACACATCCTTGTCTGCTTTCCACAGGACGCCCAGAGTCTTCTGTGTAGGGGGTAACCCGTCTGTGATTTCTAGACTTGAAAGTCGGTCTGCTGGTGGTATGTCTTCAATGACGGAAACATTGTTTGATGACCATTTTCTCAATTTGAAGCCTGCGTCTCCGACAAGTTCTGAAAGTTCCTGTCGCAATTTTTGAGCTTCCTTGACAGTCTCACAGGAATCTAAGACGTCGTCTACGTACATCGAGTTGTCAACCGTTTCAGCAGCACTTGGATATTTAACGGAATGTTCATGTGCGTGGGTCTGCAAGATAAACTGGGAACAGAAGGGCGACGCTGTATTTCCAAACAAAAGTCAACTGAATTCAAAGACATCAGGGTCTCTCGCGCTCTCAAAATTTCGCCATAAGAATCTGTGGTAGGGGCGATCGTTGTTACTGATTCCGACTTGAAGAAACATCTCGGAAATATCTGCAGACAGGGCAATAGGAGCTCGCCGAAATCGGATCAGAACATCCACCAATTCTCTCTGTAGCTTTGGACCGGGTAGAATTGCATCGTTAAGGCTCTTTCCATTGTACTTTGCGGCGGCGTCAAATACAACGCGTACTTTCGTTGTGGTCTTGTCTTCTCTTATTACTGGGAAGTGGGGAAGGAACCACTGGCTTTCGTCTGTCTTTTGCATCTTCGTGATGTATCCTTTCTTCTCGTAGTCTTTGATTACTTGATCATAGGTTTCTGAAACTTTAGGGCCTTTTTTAAGAAGTGACTTTTCTTGCATCTTTAGTCTCGACAATGCCATCTCAGTTATTTTCGAAACTTGGTTCGCCTTGTCTCCAAGGGATCCCTATCTCATATCGTCCGTTTGTCTTCTGTTTAGTCTTTCGTGCATGGTTAAAGGCAAGTTTTTCATCTGGTGTGAATGCTTGACTTTTTGGTTCCGTGATTCCCATTGACTCGAGTTCCCAGAAACTTCTTAATAGATCATGGATTGATTCTTCGTTTCTGATGTGGCTGGTTCGGTAGGTACGTGTGAAATGAGACTTGGTTTTGCGGCGATAATCTTCCACTAGTGTTGATCCGAAACAAACCCACCCCAGGGTGGTCAGTCTTGCTACAGGGTCGTCTGGTTTATTTCCACAAATCTCTTGTAACACGCGGTGAAACAAGGGATGGTCACTTCCGATTAACACGTCGATTTGCTGTCGTTTGGCTACTCGTTGAAATGGAATCGAACTTAAGTGGGGCCATTTGTTCTTTAGCTCTGACCATTGAACGGCTGGTGTGTCACTTGTGATGTTGTTCAATACATTTGCTTCCAGTTTTGCTGAAAAATCGGTCTCAATGTTGCTTACTGTTAGTTCTACTCGGCTTGAGCGCTTTGTGACTTCTGCGCCTCCTGTGCCTGCAATCTTAAGCGTCTGCGGTTGACCACGCAATGTAAGTTCTTCTGCGGCTGCTTCTGACACGTACGAACCAGTAGAGCAGGGGTCTAGCATGATGTTTACTTTCAACGATTTCTGTCCACTGCTGATTAAGGCCGGCAAAACCATTAACGATACGTGTTCGGCGTGGAGGGTTGTGTGTGTCTTCGCTCTTGGTTGTTGACTAGTCTCAGTGAAAGGTGCGTGGTTTGTTTCACGAAAGGAACCTGATCCGAATTCGGGTCGTATATTTGGCTGTTGGCTCTGACTGAATGGTAGTGCTTCTGGTCGAAGCTGGCTGGTCTGACCGTCTACTTGTCGTTGTGTTGGATCGTGTTCATGGAGGTAACTGCTGTGTCTGTTACTTATGCACCCATCGACTCTACATTGTCGTGCGTTATGGCAATCTCTACTCTGGTGACCCGCCGCTAAACAACGAAAACATCGACCGGTCTGCTCAATTAACTCCCTTCTTCTTGGTACAGACAACGCTTTGAAGGCTTTGCATACCCACGGTGGATGGTCTTCTGTGCAGCTGTCAACAATGCACTTTTTTCCTTTTCTCGTCGTATTGAATCCCTTGTTGAAACGCCTCTGTTCCTCTGGTCTGTTGGTTCTCTTGTTTCCATACTCTCCAGTCTCTTCTCGCGCCTCACCCATAATTTGCACTCTCATCTCTAGCCACCGTACGAGGGATTCGAAGTTATCTTCTTGTTGTCTTTCAAAACACCAGTATTTGTATGCCTGTACGTCTTCTTCCGATAGCTTCTCTTTTGCGGTAAGGTTGAGGCTCTGACCATTCAATTCCCCTTCCAGGCCACAGTCTCGCATTGAAACCAGGACGCGATCGAGAACGGCTAAAAACTCTTCCATGTCTTCTAAGTTCCTCGGTCGTAACTTTCTTCACGCTCTTAGTGTCGTCAGATGTTTTAAAGTGGTACTATGATCAAAATTTTGCACCTCCCTTTCTCTTCAGTTTTGGAAAGTAGAAGTGCTGAATACTTACCATGCCAAATTTTAAGTTAAAATTCCAACGGGAAGCGCAGTTATTTTAAACGTAAAGTTCAGCTTCGGCTTGCCGCCATTACTCGATTTAAAAATGGCCGAGAACGACATAGAGAGCTGGATCTAGTTGAGTCGAGAGGAAGATGACGTCATCTTCGCAACACAACAATGGCCGCTTCGTTGTGTGGAAAGGCTGATCTCGCATAAACAAGACCTTTATTTTAATCTTGGTGGTTCTAGGGCCTGCTTTATGCCGAAGATGTTTTTTTTAACGTTCGAGAAGATGCCTCCTGGTAATTTTGTACAACACGGGCGCCGAAACACTCTCAAAAGGCAGAATTTCTTTACACAAATCCCGGCACAAATCGTCTACCAGCCAGTTCTGTGAGAGTTCAACGCGCCGAACCGCTCAAGATGGATACTTTCTTTTAATAATATCAGGGGAAACTCGACCGCTAGGAAACGCTTTGTAATAGTTTACTACTGCTACTACCGCGGATTTACTTTCCAAGGGAATTTGAGAGACTGAGTGAAACGTGTGAACCAGGAAGATTCGAAACTGTTGATTGTATTGTGAAACAACATTCATGTACCGGGTGAGTGGCGTACATGTATGCATTTTTTGTTTCTCAAACGTGCACATCAACTGGCTATATAGGCTTTCAGGCTTGAGTTTTTTTAAATACTCCACTGAAAATATTCTTTTTGTTATCCAATTTATTATCTGTGTTAGTTTTCTATTTTAAAGTCACATGAAATTGTTGCTCATTGACACATGTTAACTGTTGTGTTTATGTTGGTCCTGCAATATTTACAAGCACAGTGCAGTGGGACTGCATCCTTGATGCATCTTGTACTGTTTGTTTTTACATTTTAAAGGGGAAAAGTCAAGGGGATTTTGCTTTCTTGTGCAAAACTACTAATTGTTTAACTAACTACCTTTGGTTCTTTGATAGAAGTGATTCCTTCAACAGAGAACAAGTAAAAGAAATTAAGTGATATTTCCAATACACAAAGGAAAAACCATTTTTATTTCAAGTTGTAATCCAGTCCATCTGCAGTCAAAGACGCGTAGTTATAGTTTCATTGCCAACAAAACTGAAGCATTTTTTTATTTCCTTTACAAATGTTTTTTTTTTTGGCTTTTCAAAGTGATACTAGAAAAGTTGGCATTGCCCTAGGTATGAAACATTTCTGTGTAAAATCAGGATAGCAAACTCTATTTAAATTTGTACCATTTAGTCATATATAATATGTTTGGATTTAACATTGAAATCTACCCAAAATGAAACTGTGAGGCAATATTCCCCAAGGTGGTCTCTTCCAAGCATTAAGTGTGTGTGATGTATTGAGCAATGTTGGATTATTACCCAGCCACTTTCTTTGTGTGTATTTGCAATACCTCTTTTTATTGACTTTCCTGTTAATGGAGAATCTGACCCCGTAAACAACTAAGGATAGAAATGTGAACATGTCAGATAGCTAACGAGCTGCCATGCCATCATGCTTTCTGAAAGGTACAGTTGAATGCTATTAGATCTCTTTTATAACAACACTGTGGGAAGGGCAATTTTAAAGAAAAAACATATTGGATGTAATTCAATTGGGAGAGAGGAAACTGTCTGCAATAATCAATTATATTATTGTCAGTATTAAGCAGTGTCTACATGTATAAAGCATAGCTCCATACACAATGTACTGTATATTAAAGGAAGATTAACTTTTTTGTTTATAAAACACTTAATTTACTTTAGTAAGCCTAGTTCTAATTTACTGCTATTTTCTGTTTTTTTTTTCATTGAGCTCCTGACTCAGCACATAAAGGGTTTATGTAGAGTTTTGACATTTTTCACTCACAAAGTATTTTTTTAGCCAAGAATGTACTCTCTTGCAAAAGTAATAACAGGTTCTGTTCATGTAAGATAAAGTAAATGGAGCCAATCAGGCCAAAAGATCCTGTATTTTCACAGAAGAAAAGGGCAAAATACATTTCAGGTCAAAATATATTTTCAAAGGTGTGGGATGTTTATGTCTAACCGAATCTCTTTTAAATCAGCTAATGGTAATCAGCAACAACAGCAACAGAAATTATGGTATTTTGCTTTTGGATAATAAAACACCGTCAACTGAGTGAAAAATGTCAAAACTCAAAATTGGCCCTTTATGCACCTAGCTACTCAATGTATCCCAGGTGTATATAAATGATCAAGGTGTTTATTTACAAACTAATGTGTTTCCAGGAGTTATTTCTGGTATGCACTGGAAATATTCTGCTTGTGATGTTCTCTAGGAAGGGCCTTCCTCATACAGCATCTGCATACCGGTAGTTAAACTAAACTCAACTTTGCAGGCAATTTCTTTCTCAAAAAAGGGGGAGGGGGAATAGAGGATTTTCAGTATGTCAAATATCCAAGATATTTGGAGTTTTTTATGGTCACATGATCTGCTATTTTGCAGGGCCTTCTCTGTGGCCATGCGAACCTGGCTTTAATAAAGCATAAAAGAGCAAAATAAGAAACCACAGTATTGCCTGGTGATCTCTTGTGCTAAACTACAACATATTCTTTTCACCCACACACTGTTGAACTGTAATCAGTTTAAAGGCACCCGGGAAGGCAACAAGATGATAGTAAAATGTAACAAAGTATTAATAATGTTCATTCTGCAAATTCCTTTCTTAGAAAATCAAATAATGGTTATATATATATATCAATATGTTCATTCTTTCATAACTTGCACATTAAACTTTCATATGCCAACCTTGTGTGATTTTGGGAGAATTAAAAAATACACACTGACAGATGCTAGCTCTTCCAACAGTGCTTATTATTGTGTTGACCTTGCAGGAGGCTGAGTAACTGATTTTGATTCACTCAGATTTATGGAGACCAACGATAAGGAAATTTAAATGGATGAAATCGATGCGGACAAAATTTCCCTTCTGCCCCAACTATCTGCTACTGGGACTATTGACGAGGTTTACAATTATTCAAGATGACAGCAACCTGAGCTGTACACTTTGATGTCTGCAGTGTTATCAACAACAGTAATAACAACATCGTTTACTTTTCTACAACACCAATTTATTCTTTTAGTTTTGCACTGTAGAAACTCAAGGAACTGAATCTAGTGAGAAACAGTTTATCGAGCAGTTGACTTTATTTGTTATTATATGGCTAAACTTCAGTGTGGAATGATAATACACGTATTGTAAACAAAAGTCAAGATTCGATGCTTCTGCACACAACAACCTGAGCACACAGCACACAGCAACCTAACAGCAACCTGAGCTGTACACTTTGATGTCTGCAGTGTTATCAACAACAGTAATAACAACATCGTTTACTTTTCTACAACACCAATTTATTCTTTTAGTTTTGCACTGTAGAAACTCAAGGAACTGAATCTAGTGAGAAACAGTTTATCGAGCAGTTGACTTTATTTGTTATTATATGGCTAAACTTCAGTGTGGAATGATAATACACGTATTGTAAACAAAAGTCAAGATTCGATGCTTCTGCACACAGCCGGCACACAGCCATTATAATCCGTTTACCAAACTCAAACGGGGAAAAGTTCACCATAAATATTTAAAAACATTTCCTTATCGTACCATGTATAAACGTCCACTTCCTGAGTAAATATTCCTTGAAATCGACGGTCTTCTTCGGCTTCTTGAGCCATTCTTGCCTCCCAATTCGGCAGCTTATTTTCTGAAGCCATACGTCACCAAATCGTCATGAAACGAAATAGATCCTGAAAATTCATCGAGTTCTTCGCAAAATTGTCCTTCGCAACGCTTTCCGACGAACTGGAAAGTAAATTTTACGGCGAAGACGTCTCCAAATCCTTTTCAGTGACTTCTTTCGCTGTTGTCCAAGAAATGTCCACGATCTTCGTTGCGAATATGACGTCACGAGACAACTCACACGTGAGACCGCTTTCTAGAATAATCACGGGCTTGACTTTTTAAACTGAGTAATGGCGGCCGGATTTTTGGTGGTTTTGGGCTGTTTTCGGCCAGCAATTTCCAGCTTCAGTGAGCTTATATCGTTCTAAATTATAGCGATTTATGTTATTATGAACTCATTAGATAAACTGAAATAGAAAAAAGTCCAAAAGAAAGACAAAAATTTTCGTCGTAGTACCACTTTAACTGAATTCGCCGCTCACCTCCGAACTTGCTTTCCAGGTTTTCCTTTGCTCGTGCGTACGCGTGTTCAGAGTATCCAAGATCTTTCACCATTCTCAAGGCTCTACCCGATAAACTGTCTTGTAGGCGTAACATCTTCTCTTTGACTGTTAGTTGCGCTTCATCCACAACAGACATGAATGCAGCCTTCCATGGTTCGTACTCCATCTTGTCATCGCCCGAAAATACCGGTAAGGCTACACCCTTTAACTTGATTGGAGTCACTCTCACTGGCTGTGAAGCTACATGTTGTGGGAGGTCGTTGTTGCTGAATCTTTTATCCGCTTCAAAGGTTTTGGTCATCTCACTTTCCGCCAATCTGGCTCTGTCTTCATTTAATCCCACGATTTTTCGGGCTTCTTCAGTTCGTTGTCTTGCGAGCTCTAGGGCGGCCGTTTGCTTGCGAAGCTCTTCTTCCTGATCTTTTTGCTCGCGTGCTAGTCTCTCAAATCTTAAGTTTGCATCGGCAACTTCGCGGCGTCTTTGTTCTGCCAGGTTTGACGTTCGGTAAACTTCTGAAGTTGTTTTTGGCTCTTCTAAATTTGAGTTTACAGAAATCGAGTCTTCTGACCCGTCAACACCTCTTTGTGCTAAATGAGTCTTGGCCGCGTCAACTACTTCGTGTACTTGCTCGTTAATTTCTTCTAGTTCGTTTTCAAGGCTTTCAATAACGGCGTTTATGTCCTTTTCCTCGATTTCTTCGCCGCCTCCCTCTCCAAGGGCGATAGCTTCTATTAAACTCGTAATTATCTTCTTAATAATATCAAATTCGTAACTTACTTTTTGAATTCCTGCGCGGACTTTTGTTTTGCTTGCTCGTGTCGGTCCGTTGTTGATAAGTGCGTTTAGGTGATTTCGAGCTTTCGTTAGACGGGTCTTTCCACATTTTTTTCTGCTTCGAAGTAGCTTTACTTTTCCTTTGTTTTCCCCGGTCTCATTTCCTTCAAAGTCTCGACAATTGTCAGTATTTACATTGTCCTCATTGTCTAAGTTGCCATTTTGTGTTGACATCTTGTCGTCGTCCGTAGTTTTTCACTGTTTTCTCCGACTGGTGCAGACTGCAGATCCGCTCGGTGCCTCCAAAAATTGTTCCCAAACTAGAACGGTCAAAACTGAGAAAAACAGTAGAAAAACTAACTGGACCTCTTTGCGTTTAAATCCAAACAATTATGCTTTTTAATCACACAAAGTCTTCTTCGTTGTACAAAAAGTCCACGCGACCAAAAAACTACACGACTTACAATTCGTCATTAATTTTGAATAAAGCGCGCGCGCGCTGACAAACAAGTTCAAATAGCGCGCGCACGACAAACTTGAAAAAGTAAGAAAGATTAAAACGGCGTTCATGAACACAAACAAAAAAGCAAAGTGCAAACAAAAAAATACAAAATGCAAACAAAAAAACAGATTGAGAGTGAGGTTAACATGAAAACGAGGTAATGGACAGACAAGGAGTACTAGGAACGACTTTCCGATTCGGGCCGACTGGCGGCCTAAATGCGATGAAACTCACAGTCAATGGAAGCGTTTAAGCTTTTACGGTACACTTTACGAAGTTTGCGATTGTGACAATCTTTGAAGAATTTCTTGATCTTTTATGGAAAGAAATGTCTGATTAAGCTGTCTTGTCCCAAGAAAATAGTACCGTCCAGAGGGACATCCTAAATTATAGCGATGGCTAATATCAGTTAGTGTGTCCCCTTGGAGGGTACTTTTTTCTTAGGTAATACCAACCACAGGGACAAGACAACTTTCATGAATAAAAATATTCCTGTTCAATTAGTCCCGAGCTGGTAGAAACCTACAGAAAGCAAGGTCTGTATTACAGTGTAACAATGAAAGCTAGATGTGATGTACATGGAACCAACTGCTGGTAGAATTTAGGATGTCCCGCTGGGCGGTACTATTTCTTCGGTGATACCGGCCAAAAGGACAAGCAACTTTCATGAATAAAAACACGGCAAGATTTCCGTATAACCCCCTGCATTAAATATGCATATACGCGCCATTGCAAAAGAGAACAATAGCTAAAACAATAAATAGCCAGATGTGATGTACATGCAAACAAATGCCGCTATAATTTAAGATGTCCCGCTGGACGGTACTATTTTCTTGGGTAATTCCCGGCAGCGGACAAGACAGCTTATATAATAATTAGACATTTCTACAAGGATGGCTTGCCTTAAAAGATCAATAAATTCTTCAGAGGTTGTCACAATCGAAAACTTGGTTTTCTACTCTTACCTCGTTTTCAAGTTAACCTCGCTCCTAATCTGTTTTTTTTTTTGTTTGCGTTTTGCTTTTTTGTTTACGTTTTGCTTTTTTGTTTGCGTTTTTGCTTTTTTGTTTGCGTTTGGCTTTTTAGTCTGCGTTTTGCTTTTTTCAATTTGTGTTTTCTTTTTTGTTTGTGTGTGGCCCTTTTGGGCCACCGTATCATCTACGCTCGGCTTCGACGATTTGGTTGTAAAATTAAGCGCCCTTGAAAGAAACTTAAAGAATATATAGAAAGCATGATTCACATCTGCTTAAAAGCATATGCTTAATACATGAGGTGAAATAGAGGCAAGTGATTACAACAATTATGTTTTCATTTTTAAAACTAAAGTGTGAACCCATAATACGCTATAACATAATCTGCGAGCAAACGATCGTGCTCGAGGACGGGGGATGGGGAGGGGAGGGGTAGGGGGAGGGGTAGGGGGCAGGACCTAATACTACATACGGGTACTACGAGTAACATACGAGTACATTCGAGTACATACGAATACATACGGATACGCATGAGTACAATACGAGTATGTACTCGAATGTACTCGTATGTTACTCGTAGTATCCGTGTGTAGTATTAGCCCTCCCCAATCCCCGCCCTCGAGCCCTCGAGCCTGCTCGCAGGCTAGCTATAACAGTGTTATAGCTTTCATTTGAATGCCGATAACACGTTTCGATTTTATCCAAATGTGCCAAAAATCAAAAACACATTACATATTTTTTTCCTATGTATCATTTCTGTCATAAATGGTGATTTACATTATGACACTAGAACCACGTGGGTTGAACAGACGTGATGAATTGTAGTTTACGTATACTAACCTTATCTTTAGTTTTGATTATCTTGTAGGTGACTTCCGCCCCTCCTCTTTTTTAAATATGTATTGCGACATTCTCCTGTATATAATGTTGAATTTTCATTTTGTAATTTAGTAACATCTGAAGAAGACTGGTCTGGCCAGCCGAAATATTGTTTCAAATATATTTGCTCGTTGTATCCGCTTTGCAGTGGTTTTTGGACTTATCGTTTATATTGATTTACATAATATTGAATAAATTGAGTAATCTTTCATAATATTGTTTGATTTGATGACAGAATGAAGCACTCGAAATGGCGCATGGAACAAGCGATGTGACACCTGAGAGAGATGAAGTAAAGGCCTGAAGCATCCCAGGGAACGACCCCAATTTTTCCGTCGTAGTTGAACTGTTCAAAGTTCTGTATGCGTTGACGCATTTAGAGGCAAATGAGCGATACCGTTTGCGCACTACACGTCACTCGTTTCGAGGATTCGTATTCGTGTAACCGTTTGTAACCATTTTATATATCTTAATTTGCACTGACTGTTTACGGAAATTAAAATGCAAAATGGCAATAAAAAAGTTTTCATGTGTGGTTTTAAACACCCGGTATTTCGTCCATTGTTAGGCGTGTAGGATACTGTCCCGGCTGAACAGTATCGTGTTTTCGTGATTACGGCCAGGAGCTTACTTTCATTAAGCTTGCTTTATTATCTTAAAGTATAAAAAATCGCCAAAAGTTATGAACGCGAAGAAATATGAATCAAAAAAACGAAACAACGATTTTAAAACTCAAAATTCCACCAGATGGAACTTTGATTTCCGGACCGCTCGTCACGAAATCAAATTTGATGAACTGTAATCCACTTCCATCCTTGTAATCCTGCACTTTCTCTCCAAACTACTGCCTTTGTTTTGCTCTATACGATCTTTTTATTTAGTTTAGTTATATATTTCATGGCATTTGGCAATAGAGCAGTTTTCAATTGAGTGTCGAAAGTAATTCCATAATTGCTTTGGTTTTGCATTGCTACGCTTTGTGATTGGCTAAAAAATCTCGCGCCACTTTCTCGTCCAATCAGAAGTAAAACCAAAACCAATCGTGACTTGCTCGCACGCGTTTTCCCGCGCTTGGCGCCGCCGACATGTAATTGCTTCGAGCTCTGATTGGTTCATTGGATTGTTTACGACTGCTGTGATTGATTGAAACTGCTCTATTTCATGGCATTTGGTAATATAGCATGAATATTAAGTAAACTCGGCTGGACAGTGTTCGTTTAAGCAAGTGTAAACGGGAAGGAGTGGGAAAAGGGGTGGACTGCTAATTAAGCTGACTCACAAACATCCAGTCGTATTATGCCATTGGGCATTCGGTAACTGTCACCTCAATGTTGTAGCTTTCGTCAATAAATTGACCGTGACCCACACTGGTACACCCGTAGAGTTAAAGAGGCCATCCACATAAGACTTCATCCTAATAACATCAACAGAGATAGTGGAATTGAAATTCCCGAAGCGTGGATGCCTACAATCAAGAAGCATAACAGCCGACCGATATCAAATCGGACCGGAGAGGGAACAACATCTTTTCGGAATAATAATGAGGATCGAAATGCACCAATAGAAACAAGCCAACGTGCTACATAAGCGACACGTAACCAATCGACCTCATCGCCTGATGAAGACTAGCAGTAATAGCAGTCGAAACGTCGAGATCAACATCTTAAAGTGACTCCATCGTGAGACAAACGAAAAATCGTTTACCTATCTTACACACCACGATGAACAACAACCACATTTTTAGTAACATTTTACACAATATCACCATTTTATTTTTCTCACTTATGTCCAGAAATGCACGTAACTCGGACCTTGGGCACTTCATATTACACACAATTATTTGTAATTTCGATATGACTTCATGTTTGACAGAATTGCTTGTGTTTAGGTGAGAATTAGGTCTAGGGGACACTTCATGATGTCTATCATAAAGAGCATGAATCTCATTAGCGTGCATTTCTGGACATACCTCAATAAAAGACAACAATATATTGCAAATCACGGGTAAAAAATACATATGCAAGAAAGTGATATCTGTTTTCTTTTTCTAAATTTAAACTCTTAACAGACTTAATGTTTACAACTGTCACAAAATATTGATCACAAAATAATATCAACTACCAAGAACAAATTGTGAATGAAAATAAAAAAGAATTAAAAATATATACCGTCTTCCATGCAAGGAACAAATTTGCCGATTCAATTCTGCAATTAAACTGCAAGAATATAATGTGCACATTCTGTTCATGGGTCATAAGTGAGATTTAGGCCCCATCCACACGTATACGTTTATGTTCGCAAACGCATTCGTTTTTATGCGTTTAGGCCCCCTGTTCACACGTAAACGATGAAAACGGTCACCCTAAACGGATATTTTCAAAAACGTCCTCCAAAGTGGAAATTTTCGAAAACGCTGTTTACCCGTTTACGTGTGGACAGTGTAAACGGATATTTTCGTAAACGCTGACGTAGATACTACTTATTAACGCATGCTCAATGGAGATTTTTAGCGTTTACGTGCGAGAGGCCTAAACGCATAAAAAAATTTTAAAAAAGTTATGTCATTACGTCCAGGAGCCGATTACCATACCTATTCAAAAATTTTAATACAATGATTATAGAAATCAGATACAGCTACCCTTCCATCTTTAAGGACTGCTATAGAGACTGGTCCCTTAAATTCTCCTAAACTGCTTCCTTCTGTTCCAAATTTGGTTACAAATTTTCCATTAATTTCGAACACCTGAACTCTGTGATTTCCACTATCACAGACCATCAGATGTCCTGCCTTATTAACGGACAAGCAACCAGGATCATCAAATTCTCCGTCACCCCGCCCCTTCTTTCCGATTTTGTAAGCAACATTTCCCTCCATATCAAGAAATTTTACACAATGATCATCTCTGTCTGACACTATAAGAAAGTTGTCATGTTGGATACAGTGAAATGGAAACTTGAAAGAGCCTTCTGCGCCAATTTTACGCAGCAATTGACCACGAAGAGTAAATATCTTGATTAATTTGTTGTTTGGTTCAGTAACAATAATATTACCATCACTGCAAATGGATAAACCATGAGGATACTTAAGCTGGTGATCAAGACTTCCTTTCCCTCCAAACTGGTCAAGATATTCACCCTGATCACTAAACTGTTGAACTCGGTGGTTATTACCATCCAGCACTACAATATTATCGTTATGAAAAGCTATCCCAGTAGGGTAGTAAAACTCTCCCTGTTTAACGCCCCTTCTACCAAAAGATCTTAAGTGGGTCCCATTACTACTGAATACGTGGATCCTGTGGTTACCATACTCAGTCACTGCAATTTCATTTCGTTCATTTACTGCTACCCCCCAAAGGTAGTTAAACATTCCAAAAGACGAGCCTTCTTGTCCAAAAGATAACACGGGTCTGAATTGTCTGGGTCTGACTTGAACCTCAAAAGGACTGCCACGAACATGTTCTCCATTTACCTTCACTCATGCCTCGCATGTTCCGGTTTCCTTGGCAAAGTAGCTGATCTCGTATGTGCCATCTTTGTCATCTTGGACTTGTGGTTTTGTCGTACAGTCATTGCCTTGACGATTTCTTATTTCCACTGTTACATAGTCACGTTCTTCATAACATTGTTCTCTGTCGGCAGTTCTTGCTGTCACAACAATCTGTGCTTCAAGTGCAACAGTCGCTTCACTGATTCCTTTTCCTTCAGCACTTGATTGTTGCGCTCTAGTCTTGCTAAGAAAACTTCTGAAAGTTCCAATTCCTTCAGAGTTTGCTTTGTCCATCAACGTTTCGTTTTCTATGAAAACAAATTGACGAAGTTCTTCAAGATCACAGTCGATTTTTTCTCCACCATTGCAGACACCTTCTTGGAAGATTGTGTTTTTGTCTAACTTAACAATCTCGGCATTTGTACTTCGTTTCAAAAGTGTTTCAGTTTTTTCGATTGCTGTCTCAATCAGTTTTACTTCATTTTCCGTCTCGCATTGTTGAATTTCCAGCCGCTCGAGTGATTCTTTCCCTTTCTTTTCCACATCATTAAAAATTTCCTGCTTTTTTGCGTCCATAGCAGCGATCATATTGTCAACAAACGTCTGCGCTTCTCTCTTCACGCTGTCGACTTTTGCTTGAATGTTTATACAGTTACCTTGCATTTTAGCAATTTTGTCTTTCTTCTGAAGCACTCTTTGTTTCTGAGATTCAATCGCTGCCATGACATTCAGAGCAAGGGCGAGTGTGTATATTTTCTCGTGTTTAGTATTTTTTCTCTGAAGCCGCCTACTAAACAAAGTGATGCCGGCCGCTGAAAAACCTGTCATAGCTGCCACGCCGGCAATGACAGGGCTGGCTATGAGCCCGGCTCCGGTCAGGGCTGTGACGATTGTGGCTGAAGACAAGCCTGTAGAAATGAAACCAAAACTTACTGCGGTTCCGTGAACAATGGTGTGTGCTCGCTTGTATTTCTTCGCAACTTGTCTGTAATGATTAGCCTCCGACTCAAGCTCCTTTTGCAAGTCAGAAATTTTCTTGAGTCTGAAGTCTTCACCGTTGGATAAGTCTGGGTAAAGCGATGGAGTTTCGCTGTATTCAGGAGCTGATGGCAACACGTTAGCCGAGCTCATCATCAGGGGTATATATATATATATTTTTTTTAATTGATCTCAAGTTCAAATTCAAGCGGTATGTTATTGAAGTCAAAAAGGTTGAGGGTTCGAAGGCGCGACGATTGTAAGCACCACCATTGTGTATATATAGTTTTATATTATTTCTATTTCAAAAAATAAAGGTAAGCCATTGAAATCAAGAAGCTCTCCGTGTTCGCCCTTGACTGAAATTGTTAAACTGTTTACAAATTCACCAGACGATGTTTTAAGATATGCAGCATTATCTCTGTCCTCAGCGTACTCATACTTATTGTAGGCGCCCCAATAGGAGTCCTCAATTTTCGCCATCCCCAAAACATCTGAAGGCTTTCCATTGAGTAAGGTTTGTTCTTTATCGATAAGATCACAGTGAACGTAAAACATCGCTGGTGATGTAAGTTTTTTAATGTATGTATCTCTCTGTAATTTAGTACTTATACCGAACAATTTAGCCAAATTAGGACTAAGTTCTACATCATTAGGAAAATGTTTTTTCACATGCATTCTCGCAAAGGGTTCATCGTTTACGATATGTACCTTTACTGGTTGCCCCTTAAATAACTCCTCTATCCAAGCCTTCAGAGATTCTGGAGTGTAATGTCCTTCGGGTATTTTCAAGACAGTTCCTGTTTTATTCTCGCCAGTTGTATACCATGTTATTGTTGCTTCTTCTTTCAAATTATACCACGAATTATAAAGCCAGAAAGCGATAAGCCGGATGAAACTCGGCTTCGGAAGCGGGTGATCGAAGTAGATTGTGTGCAGGTTCGAATGTGTGAAGATTCTTAGCATAACCATGATTGTATATATATATATTTTAAATTTAAATATATATATTCAATCATGTTTGGCAGACGCGGTTCAAATCTCGGTCTGAACATTGGCGGTCACGATTATGGACCTCCGCCACCGTTTTTTCCTCGTCCCCCTAATCCCCTCTATCCAGAACAAAGGTATATTAGAAAAAAACAGCCAACACCACCCACAGTAAATCCGCAACTTGCTTGGATGAAAACGCCAGAGGCTGAAAAACTCTCTACAGCCGCCAAGGCTAAGGCTATTTCAGACTTCAAAAGGCGTTTCCCGCACGCTGATATGACAAGATTTACAACAGAAGTTTCTTTCGACGAAAATCACAAAGCCACAGCAGTAGTTCTTTTCTCAGAGGGGCATGGCTCCTGGGCTATGCCTTCAGACATACCGCACAAGAATTGGACACAAGCCCTGAAAGACGCCCTTGGCTTAGAGTATATTGGTGGTTTCCCCTATCAGTTGATGTTAAACCGAAACACACAAAAACCAATCCCTGCTGTTGAATTCTCCACCTCAATCGATAAAGACATGATGATTGGCTCTGTCTTGAACGACGAAGCGCAAAAGATCTATGTCACGCCAACTGATTATTTCACAACGAAATACAGAAACATTTTCAGAGACACACAGATTACGTTCACAACCGCGAAATATGGGAGAAAGTGGCTCGGCAGCCCGCATATGAGTTTCTGGCCACAACAACTAAACTTCGCCCTGTGGTGTGCAACAACTGGCTGCGGGATCTCGCGTGACCTTCTGTTTGATAAGAACTCCAGCCTCTCCCTAACCCCACAGCTCCGGTTATTTTACAGGTTTCACGTCTATTTCACAACAAGACGAATACTCTACAAGCTTGGTGGGGAACAGAGCGTGAGTGCTTTGCCAGACGACCCAACATTCAACCAGAAAGACAACAAGTTCAACATCGACGCAAACAAGAGGATTTGCCAAGAGTTCGGTGTCGACCCCAATTCTGACTTCCGTTTCACATACGGCAAAAACCACGGGCTTGGCAATGTGTACATTTGGGTTACTGGTGAGGGCCCCTACTCTACTGATTACGACTATCCTGATCCCGATCTAGCCCTGTTTGATGACGAGCGCGTCACAGACAGAAAAGACCCAAACTATCTAGCAAACGGCATATACTTCGTTCGTAACGACCAGGGCGCTGTTAGTCAGTTCGAGCACTTTGTGCCGAATTATGCACAAGGGCTAACACAGCCAGGGCTCGCGCGTATGAATCAGTCAATCGAGGCCTTTGTGTACTGCATCCTGGGTGCACAAGCCAAAACCCGCAGCAGTATCATTGGAAGAGGAGGCCGGGCGTTTGAAACGCAGAGAGTATTCCTCACCCATCTAGAGGAGGCTATAATACTGAACGACATCGCAACAAGCGTACAGCGATATCAACTTGCCATCCAAGCAACGAAAGTGCGCTTAGACTTTGCGACAGCGCCCGGAAGCTGGCTCATGCCATCACGCATGATTATCAACACAGAGAGCGTGGTGGGGTACAACAACAATCTCAAGGAGGCAACGCAAGGTATGAAGCTGGGTGTGAACAACGATGTTAACCTGGGCACAAAAAAAGCCTCCCTTCGCCACATGGATGGGGGACCAACAAAAATAAATCCACCAAACAGTCATCCATCAAACCCGATACATAAACAGGCCACACAGGCACAGGGCCTCGCAAAGGCCACACCACAACCAGCCACCAGCACGCACACACCCACACCACAACCCACACCGCAACCCACTCCAAAGCCCGACTCACATCACGTAAACAAGGCACTCATTGGTGTGGGTGCGATTGCTTTAGCAGGCGTTCTCGTTTGGTTTAGATAAGCGCAAAGCTTATGACTTCGCACGCTTGGTGACCCTTTCAACAAGGAAGGCCACCACGGCAAGGATGAGCAGCCAGGCGTGTTCACCCAGAAAGGAGATGACCGACCCAGCAGCTTTGAAGATAAAACTCACAATTGAGCCAATCAAGCCAGGCAGGGCGTTGGCTGCCTTTTTGCCAAGCTCTTTAAGCCCATTTCCAATAGCCTTGGTGGCCTTTGCCAGGCCATTCAAGGTGGTGAGTACCACAGCGCTGATGGTGATGCCAGCTGCCAAAACAATCGCTTGCAGGGTCCATCCGTATTTCTTGAAGATTTCTCTAACCCGCTCTCTCAAAGACATTCCCCCTTCACGCACCTCAATTTCTGTGTTGACCCTTGCTAGCTCTTCTTCACGTTCAGCATCCCGGGCTTCCGCGGCTTCTCTTTCAGAGGGAGAAGTGTTCTCATCCGCTATGATGCGCTTGTCTTCAGCGATCTGTCGTTCAAGCTCTTCTTTCTTCTGTTTCAGTTCGTCTAGTGGTTTCACAGCGTCCTGTTTTCCTCTAAGCTCCTCTCGGCGCCTTTCTAACCCACTATTGTCAAGCCTGCGTTTGTCGATTTCTTTTCGTAGTTTGTCTGCTTGTTGAGCAGCTTTTTGCGCATTGTCCAGTTGTTTTCGTTTAGCTTGATGCTCAGCATCAACCGCTCTCTTTTCATTTTTTAGTCTTTGTATTGCCTCCTTATCCAGCGGCCCATGTGCATCTTCCAGTTCCTGAATCTGGTCAGCAATATCTTTGCTTCTATTTCTGAGGGCATCCGTGTCGCGGCGAAGTTTTTGTGCATCCGCAGCCGCTTGTTCTGCTTGTTGTAATTTATTTCGATCTGCTTCCAGTTCTTTTTGAGTTGCTTCAAGTGTAGCATTTGTTTCATTTAACTCTTCAGTCACAGACTTTCCGAGAGCAGCTTTGATCTCTTTGGGAAGAGAAGCGTTGAAAGTCTTTTCGGAAGCCCCACGGCTTCTTGTGAAAAGAGGGTACCATTTGTCTCTGGTATGATATTTTACCTCTATGATGGCTCCACCTGATCTTGGTTTCGTCTCGTACCGAAAATTAAGTTGACTTCTGTCTGCGCTGGGAAACTCGTTCTTAACATCGTCAAAGGCCATATCATTCATTGTTATCAATCGCCGTCCTTGAGTATCCCCTGTAATGAAAGAGGTTTCTTCAGTGTGGGAGCCTTGTTGTTCTGGGGGCAACCTTGTTCTTGTGGTCATAAGCATTTGTTCGCCATATTGTGTGGAAGCAGCCACTTCCACGTGTACACCAGATGGTGTGGAAGCAGCCCCTGGTTTAAAAGGTTGAGTTTTGTCTTGGTCAAGGGTCCCTAGACTGGATTCTTCTTCTGTCATTGGTTGATTCGCCCAATTTTCAAGAGCAGCATCAAAATCCTCGTTATCCCCTGTGTCTGGGATGAGGGGGTCTGTGTCCTTTGCCTCGTCAGGTATATCATATCCGCCTTCTGCCATGATGATATATAAATATAAGTTTAAAAACACAAATATATACCATGGCGGCTGTGCAACCGAATCTACTTCCATCTCACAGTGAAAAGACAGTGGGTGCCATGAAGGCAGAGCGAACCGTTAAGCGCATCACATTCAACCCTTCTGAGGCCAATCCAGGCGAGACACTGTACGTCTCGGTGCCCAAGCTGGGCGAGCATGATGTCCTTGTATCCGGCTCGCTTGCACTTGTGTTTAACATCAACCTAGCCGGGGGCCATGCTAACAACTTTCTCGTGCAAAATGTTTCTAGGGCCCTGGTGGACAGGTTCGTTGTAAAGTTTGGCGCCACCACCGTCGAGGACACAGTTGGGTACGACATCTATAAGATATTCGAAGACCTTTTCAAATCAACCGATGAGCGGGACAACATGCTTATGGAGGGCATACAGAGTGTGGATTTGTGTAAGATCCGCTCTGTTGCTGGCGACAAGAAGACTTCCGGCGTGGATGCAGAGAACAAACTGGAGACAATATACAAGAATAAGTATCGTATCAAACTGGATCACCAAATCTTAACTGATCACGGAATCATGTACCCTCAGGCCCTATACAGTGATCTGGTTTTCGAACTAACCCTAGCTCCCGCAAGCCAAGTTGTCCGAGGCTCAGACACAAGCAAGCTCGTGTACAAGTTGGAAAACATCCAGCTGGAGTACGAGACGATCAGAAGTAAGGAGCTGGCCGATCAAGCAACAAGCACTTATACTAGCGGCAAGGGGTTCGCCTATGACTTCGTAATGCGAGATCGGGTGCATCCCTTCTCAAAAAGCGGGGACACTCGGATGAATCTTCGGGTAAACCCACAGCGTCGGTCTCTCAAAGGCATCCTCTTGCTGTTCATCAACCCCTATGCTGCGGGCGCAAGGGACTCTGAGAACTATTTCAATCCAGACATCACCAAAGTTAAGGTAACCGTAAATGGGGTTCCAAACAGGGTCTACAACGAGGGTATCTCCGGCACTGACATGTGGAGTGAAATCTCCCGACACTTTCACACGCGCGGCAGGCCCAACATGAACCTGACCAAATATCTCACAGGCAACAAGTTTGGTCTCTGGATTGACCTGCGGTCCATGGCTGACCCAGCTCTGCACGGCAACGGCCAACGGCTCGTCAACACACAGGATGGTGTGCAACTCGAGATTGAACGAAACGGCACAGGCTCGGGAAATGCAAACTGCCACATCTTCACCATCTCAGACTCACAGTTGAACATCATTAGCAGGCAGCTGGAATCTGTACAGTACTAAAATACACACGCATATATATACCATGGCCACAAGGATCAACTTCTATGATAAGCCGGCTCCCCTGCCATCTACCAGACCCTTAACATACAATGAAATAGAAAGACTTCTGGCAAAGGCGCCCTCCCCACCCACACATGAACCAATTGTTTGCAAACAAACTAATATAGGCGTTGGCTATGGACCCAAGAAAGCTGCCATTCAATGCACTAATCGTGGGTCCCACTAACTCTGGCAAGACACAGTATCTTCTAAACCAACTGCGCGGCCCCTTTAGGGGTTGTTTTGATTACATTGTTTTATTCTGCCCCACATTTGTCAAGAACAAGACATACGATGGCTTCGTGGACCGCGATCCGCACATCTTTGTGATTACCTGCCAACAGCATGAGATCGAAGACTGGTTGAAGCTAGCGAGCTTCTTTTTCACATGCACCAACACTTTATTCATTCTCGATGACTGCGCAGCCTCCAAAGATGTCAAAGGCCGCACAAGCCAGCTGGTCAATCTGGGGTTCAGCGCAAGGCATGACGGCATATCCGTGTGGGTCTTGACACAGCAGATCACCAGCATTGCCAAGCCATATCGTGATAACATTGCAGCGATCGTGCTCTTTTACACACCCTCCAGCAAGACAACTAAGGCAATCTTCGAAGACTATGCCGGCGAGCTCTCCCACGAGGAGTACAAAGAGCTTATCGCAAGACTCAAATCCCGTAAGTATTCCCACCTGGTTTTCTCTCTTAGGCACCCGTATGGAATTGAGTACAAGGTTTAAACACAAATATAAATATATATACCATGGATGCACCAACCAGCCTACACAAGCTCACTGTGCTTTCACAGCTTTTGGATGAATTACACAAACACACACTTGATGCGCAAAACAAAATTATCAAAGCCGCTAGTGAGGAAAATCTGCGCCTTATGCTTCTCAACAGATATCCCTTGCGGTTGAATTCTATGCCAGACACCATGGCGGGGCTTATACGTGAGATTGAAACTCTTTTACCAGCCATCAAGAGAATTATCGAAAATTAAAAAATACACACACATATATATATACCCTGATGATGGCACAAGCAGCTGAAGACCAGGCCGACTTGAGCGAAGTAATGCAGATGCTGGAGGCTGCCCCTGATACCGCACCTCCTACAGGGCTCGTGTGTGACGATGGCATTCCTGCCAGACGTGAGAAGCTGGCAATCCTTGTTTCAACCGGCAAGGCCAAAGAAGCTATCGGTGTGCAGCTCACACATGATCAAGTGAAGCGCCTTTCAGACAAGAACGTTGACAAGTACTTCAAAAGATATGAGGCCTATGTCGGCAACAAGACAACAGAATCCCTAGTTGATTCAGCCATAATGCTCTTGTCCAAAGGAGTTGGCATGGTGGTCGACCTTGATGATGTCAATGAATTACAGAAAGAACTCAAAAATGATTACATCATCAACCAGGAGCTGTCAAATCTTGCTGGAGGTATTGCCCTGAGATGCGGACGATGGCTAGCACTTGCCAATGCTGCTCTCATCACAACAAAACACGTCAAGTTTGAACGAGAGCCTGATCACAAGCCTGACTTAATAGAATTGGAACCACAACCCACACATCCAAGCAGAGACAGTGAAGGTTATCCACTCGAGAGCTTTGATGAGGTTGACACATGTTTTGATGAAATGTTTGACACATAATCTGGCAGGAACCTGGCTGGAACCTGGCTGGAACCTGGGCGGAACCTGGGCGGAACCTAGGTGGAACCTGTCAGCACACTTGTCAAATTTTTCAAAATCATATATATACCCACTATGGACACACCACTCGAGGCGATTCCTGAAGAAACTCAAACTCCAACACCAACTCCAACACCTGCACGCGTTACCTCTGAGGCCCCGAAAACAAAGCCTGCAACAGAAAAGAACCCCGGCCGTGTTGCTTCTGGCAAAAGGCTAGCAAAGCGCAACCGCCTGGCCCGTGAAGCAAAGAAAAAGGCCGCACCCTCAACAAGTGACACCACAAGTGTCACAACAAGTGACACAACAACTGACACCAACAGCAACTCAATCTTTTATATTCTGGGGGTTGGAGGGTTGATTGTCTCTGTAATGGGTGTGTATTACCAACGCGAAGCCATAATGCAAAAGCTTGGCCACAAATCAAACACACTGACCCCACCACCAGCAAACACACCGGCCCCACCACCAAAACTGAAGCAATGTGGCTAGGACAATGGAAAAACAATCAAGACACCCCTTTTGGTTTCAAATGGCCAAAAGAACCGATACTATCTCTTGGAATATTTTTCTCACAAAATCAAACAGATGCGGAAGAACTCAACTTTGGAACCAAAATTCGAGATTTAGAGAAAATTTTAAATACCTGGAAAAAAAAGAAAACTTACGTTGTACGGAAAAATCAATATCGTAAAAACATTAGGGCTCTCTAAACTGACTTTTAACGCTTCCGTTTTAAATGTGCCCAAACATTATATAAAACAAATAAATAAAATTATTTTCAGTTTCATTTGGGACGACAAACCCGCAAAAATTAAAAAAAGTACTGTTATCGCAGAAAAAAAAGAAGGTGGTCTCAAAATGTGCGATTTTGAAATTATGGAAAAAGCGTTGAAAATTGCTTGGATTAGTAGAATTCAAAGTCAATCGTCTGCTTCTTGGAAAATTATTCCTAACCATTGTGTAAATCATCTTGGTAATTTCTCTTTCCTGACAAAATGTAACTATAAAACCGAATTACTTAAGCTAGAGAGCCTCCCTATTTTTTATCGCATGATTCTCGATTATTGGCGCGACTTCAAAAACTTACCTGATTGTATTACTACCAATATCAAAAATGAAATTATATGGAACAACTGTAATATTCTAATTGATAAGAAGCAAGTTTTTTATAGAAAATGGTTCTCAAAAAATGTTATTCATGTGCAAGATTTACTAAATGAACAAGGCAACTTCTGTAACTTTTTAGAATTTAAAACAAAGTTTAATTTAGATGTACCCTTTACGAAGTTTTATGGTCTTATCAATGCCATTCCTCGCGCGTGGAAAAATGCTTTAAAACCGCATGGTCAAAACAACCTCAACGATACTTCTACCACACCCCTAATCACAAGTTTCATTTATTCAGCAATCTTAAAAAACACTTTCGTACCACCAACTTCTCAAACTAAAATTTTACGATACGGCTTTTTAGAAAAAAATGTTCATAAAGTTTACCAAATGCCTTTTACAGTTACAAAAGAAATTAAACTTATAATGTTTCAATACAAAATTATACATAACATACTTCCTACTCAAATGAGCCTTTACCGTGACGGTATCTCTGAAAGTGATTTGTGTCCGTTATGTGGATGTGAGAAGCAAACTTTAAACCATATGTTAATCCAATGCAGTAAATCACTCTCCTTCTGGAATACGGTTCAGGAGTGGTGGTTTGAAAAAGCACGTGAAAGACTTTCTTTAAAACATGGTAGCATATTATACGGCTACTTTGACAATACAAAATACTGGCAGGCTTTAAATTACGCAATTCTAATAGCAAAATACTATATATTCTGCACGTCAAACAGGTGCCAAGGTGAACTATACTTCCGTAACTTCCTGCTGCGAATACAAGAAAAAATGGAAATAATTAAAGAAACTGCAATTGCAAAGAAATGCTTGCCTGCTTTTCGCCGAAAGTGGACAGTTCTTCTGTAATTAATATTAGTAAATTTGTAAATGTAATCGTATGTCTGTGTAGTTTTGTGTAGTATCATATTGTAATGTAGTGATGTAAATAATGTATTGTTTCAAATAAAGTTGTTTCCGAAAAAAAAAAAAAAAAAAACCAGAACAACCCCCAAGACAAGGAATCAAAAAAATGGAATAAAAAATAAACACATATGTATACCACACACAAACCATGGCTGACAATAAGCTTGTGAAGTCTATCCTCGACGCAGCATAAATAACTGGCCTTGTCGCTGGTATTGGTTGGATTGGTAAAAAGGCCATCAAAGAAAACTTCACTGCTGACCCCAGTGCAAGCTTGATGAACTACGTCAAGTTCACAGCCGTCATGGCTGGCAGCATCGCGCTGAAGAAATATCTCGAGGACCAGAAAATCCTCCCAGACAACATGTAAAACCATATGTATACACACAACCGCAATGGCCAGCATTGCAATAATGGCCCTTGGCGCTGTTTTGAATGCTGCAGCCTTCACTGGCGGCAATTATCTCGCGAAGTATCTATCTGGTGATAATGGAAAGGCAGCAATGGATGAGAAAATCCGGCATGACAAAGCTCTGGAGCAATACCAAGCGGCTTACGCCAAATATCAGAAGGACCGCACTAAGCTCCTCGACTGGATTGCAGCCAAGGATCGGATAAAACACCAAGCTAGCCAAAACTTTCAAACCACTGACCAAGCCCTGGTCTTGTATAACCAGATGCATAAATCGCAACCTGATAAACAAATCAAAGATTACAAAGAGCCCCAGTTCTCAGACTTCTATAAACCCAGCCCACAACAGCAGACTGGTGAACTTGCGTTTATTGGAGGAACCCTTCTTGCAGGTGGGTATGCGGCCTATCGCCTTCTGTAAAAAAATCGGCAACACAATACATAAGTATATACCATCCCTATGGAAGCCAAACTCTCAAAGATCTATTACAGTCCTAAAGGCTACTGGAAAGGCCTTGCCGCTGTCAAAAAGCTAGCTGCAGCAGCCAAGGTCTCTGAAGAGGTGGTAAAGAAATGGCTCGTCAAACAAGCCCTTTGGCAAGTATATCTCCCTGCACCACGCCATATCCCTCGACCCAAGTTTGATGTTCAAACTCCTAATGCAGTACATCAAGCTGATCTACTGTTTTTGCCACACGACAAACTGCCCCACGGGCGAAAGATTTACAAATATGCTTTGACAGTTGTTGATGTGGCTAGCCGTTACAAAGCAGCAGAGCCCTTGACTTCGAAAGAGTCTGATGAAGTTTCGAAGGCATTGGCCCGGGTATATAGGCGCGGGCCTTTGAAATGGCCACAACTGTTACAAGTCGATCCGGGGACAGAGTTTATGGGAGCTGTGACTAAAGAGACTGGGGCCCATAAAACAACCATTCGTCGTGGGCGTGTTAATATCCACAGAGACCAAGGGATTGTTGAAAGATTCAACAGAACCCTGGCTGAACGATTGTTTGGTTACCAGTACGCAGTTGAGATGAATCTACCCTCTGGTCGTTCGACTGCTTGGGTTAAAAGATTGCCAGATGTTATCTCGGCTTTGAACAATGAAGTAACCAGATTGACTGGCAAGAAGCCCGCACAAGCAATCAAAGAGAAAGCCACCTCAGCTAAGCCAGCGACCCCATATGCTAGGCCTGTTGGGGTGAATGAAAAGAAGCTCCCACCTAGGGTTAGTGTGAGATATCTGTATTACCCCGGCGAGCTAGAAGGCGGTAGTCGACGGGCAACTGATCCGATCTGGTCTTTGAAAGTCTACAACATCGAGAAGGTTGTCACCAAGCCAGATACGCCTGTTGTGTATTATCTGTACGACGGCCCCAAGCGCGGGTCTGTCCGTGAGGAGTTGATGGTTGTGCCTGAGGGCACTCAGTTGCCGCCAGCTGGGTTGTGAAAAAGTACTGTTGCAATCTGCTCTTTGGACAGGCCTTTTAAGGCTTCTATCTCTCTCGGTAAAAAAGATGAAACCTTGGCGGGAGGCATGTCTTGTTGCTTGGATAAGAGGAAGTAATGGCAGCGAGCGTCAGACTTCCTTGCCTTTCTTTGTGATGAAGTGAAGGGTCCGTTTCTCCCGCGCCCCATGTTGGGATATACTGGAGGGGTGTCTTTGTTCAGTTGGCCGTGTGAAACTCGATCGGTTCTGTGTGGATGCCGTCTGGCAGCACCCAACGCTTGTCGTAGTAGGCGCTGAGACCCAGCTTGTGCTGCTGATATGTGAACATGGCCCCGTTGTGCATTCGAAAGCCTCTGTTTGTTGCCATGTCCCTACCCCCTTGCAGGGCTCTTTCGTACCTTTCCCAGCGAAGCTCGTTCTGATTCTTGTTGACTCCCTTGGAGGACATCTTGGCCCCTCCGCCAGCCTCGTTTTCTACGTAATAACACTTGCTGCACAGGGCGATGGCTCGTGTACCTTCCTTCTCAAGCTTGAATAAGCCCGGCTCTCTACCACTCCACTTGTCCCACGCCAACCAATTCTTCTTCTCCGCCTCGAACTGGGCGCGAAGTTCTGGGCGAACTGCTTCTTCGAGAGTATCGTGAGCAAGAGCGAAGTACATGCTGTCTGTGTCCATCTGGATAAGCTCGAAGTCGCGCCTGTCGATGAAGCAATCAAGGAAGTCGTAATAGAACTCCAGCATGCGGAGCTTGGCAAGTTGATGCACAACAATACCGACTTGAAAGGGGCGGTCGATTGTGATCTTTTGCTTGCGTAGCTCGATCTTGTAGGCCTCTCCGATCTCTTCGAGGTCTTCGAACAAAGGTGAGCGGAGATTCTTGTCGACCTCGTCCTCATCCGTTGTGTACAACGTTCTTGTTTGGCGCTCCACGGCTTCGATGAACTTACCGTAAGCGCTGTTGCCAAGGAGCTTGAACACTTCGGCAAGCAGTGCCTTATCCTTGTCAGCGTCGCCTTTCCTTCGGTTTTCGGCGACCTCGCGAACGAACCAGTCGAAGAGTTTTTGGGGTCTATAATCGATCGTGCGATAGACTGCCGTGATCTTGAACCTACTGTTGAGGTACCATTTCAAGAGAGGTGCGTAGATAAGCATCTTTTTCGCTGACAACACACCCAGAAGCTTTTTCTGGTCGGGAAAGCGGGTTCGACCACTTTCTTGGAGGTAATCGTGCATATGCTGGGGCACACATTCGTTAGGCACTGCTTGGTTGATGAAGAACGGGGGAAACTCTTCGAACTGCTCCCACAACTCTCGAGGGACTTCGATGTCCACCTCAGCAAACCCGAACCACCTGCCTGTATGCAGCTTCTTTTTGAGAGCTATCGCTGCCTGCACTGGGTCATCGTAATGCACAACCTTCTCTTTGCCACAGGGCATCTCCTGCAGCATCGTGCTGGGGTAAAGAGAATTCGCATCGAACCCCACAATCCGTTTCGTGATGCGGGCTAAGTCGTATTTGTGAGAGCGGATGCGGGTTTCACCGCGCACGTGTTTGCGGGTGAAGACCAGGCTTGGCCCTCCAACCACAGCCCCCTTCAGCATGGCGTATGCTTCTGGGCCCGGGGCGTATAGTTCTGGAGCCCTGCGACCCCGGCCCCATCTCAATGAGCCTCGCAAGACGTATTGCATTGATACTCCTGGCAAGGAGACCGCGTCTTTGAAGATGTCAACCCCGAGGCTCGTGTAAAAGCCCTTCATCGTTTGGAGAGCTTCGAGGAAGGGAGACACGTCTAGATTGTTGTAATACTCCAGCCAGTCTCCGAATGTCTGCATACCTTTCTCGTGAAAGATGCGATTGCATTCCTCGTGCTCCTGAGTAGAAAGAACGAAGGCCTTTTTGAGTTGTGAGTACCAGCACTCGTATGGGGGAAGCCCAGGGTAATCAAGCTTGTCAGCACTGTCAAACCACTCGTATGGGAGCCAGGACTTAGTCTGTGTCGCTCCATACATCTTGACCCACCTATCGTACGTAATGCCTGGGGCCAAATAATTCACGATGTCCAAGAACTTGTAGCTGGGAGTGTTGATGAACATGATGCGTCCCTCTTTCTCCGCAGCGAAGACCTCATTTTCTTGAGCAAAGTGAGAAACAAAGTACTTGCGGATAAGCTTAAGATCGTAATGACCTGAGTTGAATCCGACCACAGGAACTTGGTTGCACCATTTGTCGATGAGCTTGAGTTGCTTCTCAGGGAGATTCTCAAGGTCTGGAGGCATATATTGGTCAGCCACAGCCTCTCGGATGGCTGCGGCTCTCCACTCAAGGGAGGCATAAAACAGAGCGATAAGCTCGTCAGGGTCTTTGGAGCAAATGTACTCAGGCTCAGGGTTCAACGTGTCGGCAATGGAGACTGAGATTGGCACATGCTCGCTTTCATAAGAGAGCCCGTATGTCGGGCGAGCTGCCTTGGTCTTATCCTGATAGGCTTCGAAGTCGTAGACGATCGCGTGTGGATACGTTTTGTTTCTTTTCTGTGGGCAACGGTCATTAAACCAGGGGTAAGGCCTTTCATGCTCCCACCTTTCAACCACGGTGTAGCCGTGGTCTAGAAGCAACTGAGTTCGTTGCAGAGTCTTTTGGTCAGCAACCGCCCTTGTGATTGTGTTGCCTTTACGGTCAGTTGTGATCACTTCGTTTCTTTGTTCAGGTGCAGGAAAGCACTCTAAACAACCGTGCCAGAAACAACCGTGAAACTGAAACACTGTCTTGCTTTCTGGATGATATCCGTCGACTGGAGCCCCACAAATATACCTCTCACCGCCATGACCGCATCTGTGATGGTGGATGTGCTTGTTGGCCTGTTTCGCTACCCACTCGAGCCAGCACACTGCCTTGACACCGAAACCGCCCTCTGGGTAAAAGGCTTTCTCAAAAGCTGACTCTGGAGGAAGGACACGTTTACCAGGGCAGTCGATTTTGGTTTGGCCTCGAGTACACGTCTTGACGTGGCGCTTCAAGTTATCAGCCCGTGTAAACCTCCCGCCACACTCACCACAAGTGTAATTGTTTGTGACTTTATTGAGATTGGTGATCAAGAAGGCATGGCCTTCATAGATGCCGATGGTCATGGTTGAAACACCAACCTTGTCGTAATTCGCAGGGGTGTGAGATAAAATGAAATCACCATTAGCGAGAACAAGGTAGGCGGCAATGCCTTGCTTGAAATGCTTTTCGATTTTGGAGAAGTGCCGCAAAGTTAGCTGGTCTCGAAGCCCCGGATAAAAGGCGAAGAAGCTTTCCGCGAGCTCTCTGGTTCTGCGAGTGTTGTAATCTCTTCGAGCTCCTCGATGGACAGCCAAGCAACGAAAGAGACAAAGATTGTCTTTGAAGTTGTCAAGGGCAATGACTTCTCTTTTGTTGCGAAGCCAATCAGGAAGCCACCCGAGCCCTATTTGCAGGGGTTGTCGATCAAGCACGACTTTTAGATCAAGCAGGACTGTGCGTTCGTAAACCCATTTGGTGTCAGGCCTTTTGAGGTTTGCGTTTTGGAGACGAAGCTCTTCCTGAACTTGCAACCACTGTCGTGTCTCGGAGAGAGTGGCTAGCCAACGACTGTAATGGTTGTTTTGATAAAACCGCCTCAACACCTCGGTTTCAGTGTTTCGTAACTCGACTGTGAACCGTAAATTGATTGCATGTCGTGTTTGAACATTTTGTTTGATTTTGTTCAAAATTCTGTCGACAAGGGGGTTTTCGAGATCGTTGACAAAACGAAACCGGATTATTCGTCTGCCGCGGTCAATCCATCGGTCAACCCGATCATAGACTTGAACAAATTGTTCAAAATCTAACTCCTGTGGGTTGTTTTGAGGCTCGACCTCAGCATTATTGTCGTCATCAGGCTCGAACTGCTCAAGATTTCGGGCCTGTTCGTCCAGCCAGGTAATCAGAGCGCGTTGCTCGTCATCACGGTGTCTTCGTTGTCGGGGTTGCGCCATTGCGTATATACAAGGATTTTAGTTTTCTTCAATTGGTTATGTCTAGCTTGCCGGAGTTTGAGGGAGGGGGTCTCAGAGTAGTTGGTGGGGAGGGACGTCAAATACGGTTTTTCAGATACCTAAATAAGCCGCCAAACGCCCGAGTTACCGGGCCCCCAGGTCGAATGCAATGAGGCCTGGGGGCCCGGTAACTCGGGCGTTTGGCGGCTTATTTAGGTATCTGAAAAACCGTATTTGACTCCCTCCCCACCAACTACTTAAACTTAGTAACAACTTCCAAGGACCTAAAGAAGAAACATTTCAATGTTTCGGACATCTATTTTAAAAGTATCGCTACGACTGGCAAAATATCTACTAACTTTCTGAATGTCCCATGACATTGGTAACTCACAACGAGCGCTTTGTGCAACCAGCATGAGGCATCGACAGCCGCTGTTTGTCCCGAAAAATCACGAAGAGAAACTCGCGAGGTACATTGTTTTCAAAAAGGCAACAATGTGTTAATTCTCATTAGTAAAATTAACCAAACAGAAGACAAAATCGGGAAGAATTACGTTTTTTTTCGACCTTCGAGCGCGTTCATCTCACCAACAAGCTAGATGTGAGATGTTTACATCTTAGCGCCCGATTGGGTACTGGCTCGAATTACAATTCTACCCAACAGACATCGCGGTCTTAGCACGCACACCACCTGCATTCTGGCTAAACCGCGGTGCATTCTGGCTAAACGATAATGAATTCTGGGTAAAAGTGATGAAATCGAGAATTCGTCCTAGCTTTAATACTTTCTCTTAAATTCAGTTTATGTTGCTGCTTCGGTCGCTAGGCTCCCTCCGCATTAATGAAGTCACGTAACTTGAAACTAATTAACTTAAGTTAAACTTTAGTTACGTCGTGATGTGACCGTATCCATTGACTAGCATAGTCTTGATACAACCGTAACTTGGTTCAAAGTGTCAGCTACCAAATAAGACAGTGTTTCAATGTATTGGTTAAATTTATTAATTTTGTACGCATTAATTAATGTTCGCGACATCTCTATTCACGTCATCTTGTGAGCTAGAGTGATTTTACTTCAACTGTCAAACAGAAACTATTAGTTAGTGTGTAACACTATCTATCACTATCTATTTCACAGATGAGGTAAAACCACTCTAGCTGTTAGAAGTCGAAAAACAACGAAAAAATTTCATGGAATAACTGAAATGAAAATGAACCAAAAATTGATTAACATACCAGTAGTTTATTAGCTAACTCAAAAAGTACAATCAGTATAATTATAATTGGTGATTACAATAATAATACAATAAAATGTGTTAAAATCACTAATAGGTGGTTTGCAACCATTTCCCGAGGATTTAAAAGACAAAAGCCCAGCGGTCATGCTGGTGACGGAACAAAAGAAAGTAATAGATGCTAATGAGAGATCTTTTGTTTCGTACACCAGCGTGACGTCAGGTGAAAACGTCCTATACATCTACAATAATAATTGCCTATAATAATAGTATGATTCCTTATGTGCCACATGGCACGAAGAAGATAGGTGAACGTGATAAATAATATGATTCAAAATACGCCATTCAAAATTCGTAAAATACGTAAAGTCAAAGTCAAATACGCCATAAAGTCAATAAAGTCAAATACGCCATCCAAAATTCGATTGCGCGTGACTTTAATCATGGTCATTGTTCATTTATTTGTTCACCGTGTTGAATTTCTTTAACCCAAGAAGTGACAAAAGATAATACTGCATGGGGAACTAAAAGTATCAAGGACATTACTGCAGCATCATTCCTTGAAAAACAGTATGGCGTTGTATCCGGCCTGGACAAGGAGAGTGAAGAGCAAATTTCCAAAACTCTCCCTTCAGTACGAGAATTTCTAATACGTCAACATCAACATGACAAACCATACCTTTGTGCCACGAAGAAAACGTACTGTGAAATATGAATTTTTTTCAGCACTAGAATAGCGAAATTTCACATTTATTAGTTTCGCTCGTAACTGTGACTGTGTGATATGGCTAAACGGTTTCAAATAAACTGATTTTACGAAACACAACTAAACAACTGACATATTGTCGCTCACATTTGCGCAAAATGTTTCGTTATGTGAAATCATGCTAATAAAATTACGGATAAATATGTACAAAATCTCTACAATAAGCCATTTTCACGATTGTAGTCCAATCGTGCAAATGGTCTATTGTATTAGCGATGATCAGTGATTCCCAAGTGGCAAATAATCCCAGAAGGCGCAACTTTGAATTATTTACGAAACACAAGGGGTTTTCAAAGCATTTAGAAAATGGAAGAGGTGAAGTTGCAAACTTGACGAGCCAAATTCGCCAAGTTTCGTCGAGACTATAAACATGAAAGAAGGTAAGGCCGTTTGTACATATACTGAAAGTTATCATACTTAAAAATACCAGAAAACAAATCGGTAGCTTTTTCACGAGTCGAACAAACTTGAATTTCTTGAAATTCATAAATTACGCACTATAATCGACACTGTAAACATCTTGTTCTTTCTTTGCTTACAGTTTTTGCTGGGAGCTTCCGATCTTTCCCGTTTATTCAGCAAAGTTTTCGGTTGCGTCAAGCTTTCAAGTAATAGGGTGCGATTGTAGCCTTATTTTAGCGTTCTTGCAACAGCTGAGGCAAATACGCAAGCATAACATTTGGAAGCTTAAATTCAGCATTCGACTGTGCAGTAATTTCTGTCCAGCCGATTTTGTGGAAAATTGCTCACAGTAAAGCTTGAAGTCTTCGAACTTATTGAGCTTAATAAGAAAAAAAAAATGAAAATATTCGCGTTTTCTTAAAAAAACGGGGTTTTCTAAAAACGCTTATAACTTTTAATCGCTTATCTTATATGCACTAAGATTTAAAGTCTTGTATAATTTGAAGACGCCTTTATTGCCCTACCAAGACTTACATGCCGAAAATTCGATTTATAAAAGGGAACCTCCGCGCCATTAAATAGCCGCGGGCCACCTTAAGCGTTCGAAATCTACGTTAAATCTAAAAATCTACGGGGGAGAGTTGAAAGCACTGACCCCCGATTCGCGGACTGCTCCACGGACTTCTCCACGGACTACCCTAAGGACTACTCTACGGACTACCCCACCTACAGTCCAAAGAAAATTACAAAATTACGTTTTAATAGGGTGATAAGATACAAGAAATATACTTGCGTGCACTAAGTCGCCATCTTGGTTGCCGCCATTTTTCTCGGCCCATTCCTCCCTCATAAGCGAGTTCATCAGTAAAAAAAATGGCGACTAGTCCTTCAATTTTCTGTTTTTGAATTGCCCATAATACACTTTGTTTGCCCCCCCCCCCCCCCCCAAATTTTGCATAAACTATTTTTTTGAAATACTCTTGGGAATATGCAGTCCTCCCAAGAGCATTTATAAAGAATAGTTTATGCAAAAATTTGGGGGGCAAACAAAGTGCATTATGGGCACAGAGACTTGTTGAGTAAATTGATCAAAAACAGCTTGAAGTCTGACATAGGTACAAGCACTACTCCAATTTTAACAATTTAAAAAGGTCAGTTGAAGTCGTAAGTCAAGCAACTGAAACCTTAGCATTAGGACGTTTCATTTTATTATAAAAAGCTATATAAGCCTTCCAAATATCAAAGTAAAAAAAGATTGTTCCTTGGCGTACTGCTTGTATATTTTCTGAACTCTGAAATGAACTCTGGGACCAATCATTTATTACATTTAAATGCAGGAGCTGGATCAATATATGGCCAAGCCAGACCACTATTTGCTACCAATTTAAGCTCTATTCGCAAAATCACCAGTGTTTAGTATCTATGTCAGACTTCAAGCGGTTTTTGATCAATTTATTCAACAAGACTTACCCACTTGTCTCTGTGCGAGCAGTCTGCAATTATTAGACTTGAACACCCACAGTAATCGAATTGACCGTTTACACGGCAGAAAAATCGGGTGCGGACTCGTCAAAAAAGTGGTAAGGACTACCTAGTTTTAGCCGTTTACACGGATAATGTTCTACTACAGGTAGGACAAAATAAGGCCTAAAGGCGGTGTTACACTAGGCAATGTTTCGTGCAACTTGTGTCGCAATTTTGTTGCGACACAAGTTGCATGAAAAATTGCCCAGTGTAACATACCCCGCAACAATCATTTCTCGCGATTTTTTTGTTGCCGCAATCGTTGCGAGAAGTAGAAGTCGGTTCTACTTTTCGCAACGATTCTCGCCACGCCGCAACGAAATTTTCAAGCGTTGCGTGGTGTAACATGTTTCCTGCAACTTGTGTCGCAACGTTTTGTGACTTCAGCCAATGAAATTGTTCCTTTCCAGTCCTCTCCGCTGTTCGTCACCGTCGAGCGAGACAAATTGCAAGAAACATTGCCCAGTGTTACACCCTCCAGGCAACTTGTCTCGCAGCATCGCAACGCACGGTTTTTAGTTGTTGCGAGACAAGTTGCACGAAATATTGCCTAGTGTAACAGCGCCTTAAGGACCAAGTTTGGAAGGTTGCGTTTACACTACACTTTTTGGGGGACCGGACCAATTTCTAGTCCCCAGAGTCACGCGGATTTTTACTGCGCATGCCATAAGTGAAATTATTATGCAAGCTGACGTAAGAAATGAAGAAACTGGTCCGGACCTGTGTTTTTTCAGGTTTTGGGGCCATAGACGTCTATGGCCCCAAAACCCGAAAAAACACGAGTCCGTACCAATCCCAAAAGACATGGTACGCATAGTTTACACGAGCAAAAATGTGAGGTCCGTACTCCTTTCTTGACGGGTCCGTACCCAGTTTTTTTCTGTCGTGTAAACGGCCTTGTAGTCGCCATTTTTTTTTACTGATGAACTCGCTTATGAGGGAGGAATGGGCCGAGAAAAATGGCGACTCAGTGAAGGTGATCGTGCACGTAAGTATATTTCTTGTATCTTATCACCCTAAAAGTAATTTTGGAAATTTTCTTTTACTGTAGGAGGGGTAGTCCGTAGGGTAGTCCGTGAAGTAGTCCGTGGGGTAGTCCGCGGAGGGGGGTCAGTGTGTAGTCCGTAGAGAGATGGTCAGTGTTTTCAACTTTCCCCGTTTAAGGGCTGCATCGTGTGATCAACTCAATTTCCTCTGCACTCTGTGGTTTATTTTGTCTTGAAGTTTTTCTATGGGCATTTTCTTGAGGTCTTTCTTCAGGGTTTTGGGGCGTTGCATTGGAAGGAGGTTGGTTATTTTGCACAGGCTGAAAATGAGAAGCATGCTTCTTCCAGGTAACCCAAGAGATAAATGCACTGATAAAATACAAAGAGGTGGTTTTCAGTACTTCATCTGTGGCCATTTCCTTACCACTGTATGGCTGTCCCGCAAGAACAACTATGACAAAAAGAAACAAGACAGAAAGGCAGCCACTAACACAAAACAAAACGACCTGTAAGCGATCTGTGTTGTCAACAATAGTATTACTAGTTATATTGCTAGTATGAATGTTTTTACAACCAGTGGTATATGTTGCCTCAAGATAAATGTACCATGCATATGTGAGGGCAGCGGAAAGAGAGAACACTATCAGAGCAATGGTTAGACCCCATGTCGGATTGATCCTTATCCCAATTATAAGCCAGCAAAATAGATAACTTATTACGTTTGCCCCACATATTGTGAAAATACATAAACACAACGAGTAACATTTTTCATCACCATACGTACAAAAGTTAGCAACAAAACAGGACTGTACAACAGTGCATATAACGATCAGTACGAAAATAATACAAATGTCAAAAAAATTATTGATATATTGATGCCAATAATAAATTGAAAGTCCAAAAGCAGCAATAAATAACAAGGTACCCCCTACTGACAAGAAGTAAAATGAAAAACACATGGCCTTTATTGTGTTTTTCGTCTCCCAGCTAATTCCACTCACTTTTTGTCGTTCCCACATTTCCTTCATATACTTAGCTAACAAATGGCCACTAAATATGGCAAAAAACAGAGAGCACCATAACATTGATCTGATATAAGCACTTCGTTCTGTGGTATCAAAGTTAGGTTTATGGCCCTGTATAACACACTCAGCTGTGTTCAATGATGGATCCCGAATCTCTGGACTCACAGCCAGATCTTGCAGCTGAAAAGCAAACAAAAGTTTATTTGCTTTTCTATAAATACCTAATAATAAGGCAGTTGCAAGGCTGGCTTATAAAGATGCGACCTCATTCTTTCTCCAATTCGTCCCAATTAATGCCCACCTAATCCCCCCTATATATCTTTTGTCATAATCCACTTTCTTTTTTTATAGACTTGTCCATGGTAAACACTACAGCCTTTACTCAGACTCGGGGGGGGGGGGGGGGGGTTATAGCCTTTACTAAGACTCAGCGGGGTCACTCGGTTCTGCTGCAAATATGATTCCATTTCTTATTTCAAATAACCTGTTCTTTGACCAGCCTTTTTCATAGAACATAAAGTAAAAACAGATTACCAATTGAGACAGAAAGCTCTCATGAAGCTGATCTAAATTTCAGGAAGGACCTCCCCTTCTCTTACTCCAACAAGGCCCCTCCTCAAGTTGGGCCCTTTGATTCCAATGCTTAAAATTAAAAAAAGATGATTTATTAAATAGTCTTACTCTTTATACGGGAGGTTAATTTTTAATCTGCTTAATATGTGTTTCCGCCTCAATTACCTATCCCTAAAAATGAGAGACTCACTCATATAATCTCTTAAATTGTTATTCTCCGTCCCTATGTGCCACCCCCTTTGTGAGTATCCTGTTCTAGGCTTAATATCAAAAGGATGCCATCGACACAATATAATGATAGCAGTAAATTTATAACAAATTAATAAATTTAGATTATAAAATAATCACTTACTTCAAAAAGTGCCCTTGTAAGAAATCCTGTAATTACTTTTTCCCTTCTCCTGTTATCATCTGACACGTTGCAACAAAATGGAGGAATTTGTATGTTTAGTTCTTGAGTCCGAGATGTCACAAGGATGGAGCCAAGAGACAAAATTTCAAGTAGACGAGCAGGAACTGTAGTATAGAGACAATGTATACTCCAGGTGTACATGGCTGGTATAGAAATACTTGTTTTATTGGGTCCAAACACATTGACCTTCACAAGGAATGATGGCTTTGCCCTTCCGGGATACAGGGCATATGAGATATTAAAACTGTTTTCAGAGTTTGTTAAACTTTTGTAGACTTGTCCATAGGTATAACTGCAGGAAGGCCAGTTGGTGGAATTGACACAGCGTTTAATGACATCATCCTGATGACTACCAGTTTGTTGAACAAAACACAGCACAATGTGGATGAATGTGAAGCAAATAACCTCCCAAAAATATACAGTGTGGGGCTGCATGCTTGGATGGTTCTCTAAGTTCACTGAAATTGTCCCAAAACAATGATCCCTGTGATTGCTGGATAAACACAAATAAAAGATAAATTTAAAATGAATTATTTATAAGCTGGACCGGGATCAGCTCTAGCTGTCCGCCTGAGAGAACTGTTTAGTTACAGACGAACATTTGATTAGTGAAATTTAGACAGAACCAACCAATAACTGATGTCCATCTTAGAGAGGTGTCTGCTTTACAGGGGTGTCTGTCTTAAGAGATTTTAGATGAAAATTCAGACGTCATCTTTGTCCATAAGCTATTTTCTTACATAATATAATTGTGGGGTTTATTAATAAATGAGATCTTTTGCAAGCAGTTTTGGGTGGACTCGGTGTAAACAGGAGGGATCATGTTTACTGTACATGTTACTGTAAGTAGCCTCGACCGATGTGTCGGTCGACACTCGGTCGATATGTCGGTCAAGAGTCGGTTGACAGTCGGTTGACAGTCGGTCGAGAGTCTGTCGAGAGACGGTCGAGAGTTCGATATATCGACCGACTATCGGCACGAGATATCGGAGACGCATCTTGATCATATGTCGGTGATATTTCGGTCAACTGTCGGCCGAGTGTCGGTGGAGATTTCGCTACATACAAAAAAGCCATTCCTTTCAACCTAGCACTCCATTTACGACGTAAAACTCCTTAAACGAGGTTACAGGTTACAGGTTACAGCCGCATCTTCATCACTGAACAAAAACAACGTGTCTTGGACATCCCCCGCAGACTCACTTTACAAACCAAAGACGTCAACGAACCGAAACGCACCTTTTATAACGACTTTTAATTCATCACTTCCTCACATCTCAGTATATATCATCAAATAAACTGAATAAACATAACAAATTACTGCTAATACATTTACTGCCAATACATTCCCCTTTATTAAATTCTGATAGATGCTCTGACAACTTTCAAAGCAATCATTGACGAGGTCGTCATCGGATACAGAGGCGGATACATGAGCTCGCCAAAATAGGAAAATGTGTCGACACGCGGTGGTTGTTGTGAAATCAGGGTAAACAATGGTAATGAAAACGTGGCGACCGAAATTTCAACCTGTGCTGTAATTATTTGTGTTACATTCATTTGCAGCTCAGTGCCATAAAGTGACAATTTTTTTCATTTTTCGCATTTGAATCATGCGTCTACATGCTCTGCGAAGATAGTCTGGACCCCTTTGGAAATGAATGCAAAATATAACTCAATTTTTAATCTGCTTTCTCCTCAGCATCGATAGCATGGTTGCTTCTCGCTTTGCTTGTCCTGAGAGCATCGTTACTCAGTCCCAGACCTCGTTTCTTTACCACCCCCATCCCTAAGTGTTTCATCCCGATTAATAGTTTTCAGTTTTTTGCCTTGTGCGTTCATGTATCCTTTAAGTGCATAGATAAACAGTAACAGCCTAATAATTTGTTGCGTGTGGCTTCGTCTATCTTCCGACTATAGGATAGGATAGGATAGGATAACTTTATTTAGACACGGTAAACTCATCAGTACAACTATAAAAACCTAATTAATACAAAATTATTATAAAATATGTAATAGCTAGAACTACATTACTAAAATTACCCTAAATAATCAATAACTATACAACAATAATATTAAATGCGAAATTTAAAAACCTGCTTTACGTGAGTGCCGTGTGTAAAAATTCTTAATTTTCATGACGTGAAGAAACGCTCGCAGCCAGCCCGGAATGCTCTAAGGGAGTCAGCCTGCCGCAACTCGATTGGTAAGTTATTCCAAAGAACTGCTCCAGAGTAACTGAAGCTATTTTTCACATAATTTGTGCGTGGCTGTGGGATAGCTAGCTTGCCCTCTGTGTCTCTTAAGAAGTAATTGGAGACGCTACTACGGTCAACAAATTTTGAACTAAGATATTCGGGAGTAAGACCATTAAGCGACTTATAAACCATCACAGCCCTATGGATTTTTTGTTGAGAATCTAGTTTTATCCATCCAAGTTTTTCGATAAGGTTATCAGCGTTTGCATCAAAGTTCGAGTAAGTGAGTATACGCGCAGCGCGATTTTGAAGTTTTTGAAGTTTACTGGCTAGGGTTTTGCTACAACATCCCCAGACAGAATTACAATAATCGAAGTGGGGCTGCACTAAAGACATAAAGATTGATCGGAGAGTCTCGTGTGGAACAAAAGACCTCACTCTCTTCAACGCTCCAATGCCAGACGCGATTTTCTTACATAAATTCTCAATATGGACATTCCAAGTTAGAGTCTGATCAATATGAACACCTAGAGATTTCGTAGAAGTAACTTGAGTTAAAGGTGCACCGTTAATCATAAGTGACGGAGAGTTGTGAAACGTGCTTAGCCTTTGCCTCGATCCGATCAGCATAAACTCAGTTTTAGATGCGTTAAGGGTAAGCTTGTTAGCAATTAGCCATTTTTCAACTCTAGCAAGATCCTCATTTAAAACAGTGTTAATATTTTGGATAGTGTTACTAGCAAAGGTTATGTGTGTGTCATCAGCATACATTCGAGGTTCAGAATTTAATAGACAGTTAGGTAAGTCGACCGATGTTGACTGATTATTGACCGATAACTCAGTCAAGTATCGACCGACTATCAACCCATACTCGGTGAATTATCGGCGAAGTATCGGCAAAGTGTCGGCGAGGTATCTCGGTGAAGTGTCGGTGAACTAAAAGATATATCGGCCGACAGATATCTCGACCGGTATGTCGACCGAGTGCCGACCGAGGTGCCGAGCGACTGTCGACCGACTCTTGACCGACTCTCGACCGACTCTCGACCGATATATCGACCGACACATCGGTCGAGGCTACCTACAGTAAACATGATCCAGCAAGAGGGCTAGCTTACATCTTGAGAGGGAGAGGGGGAGGTTTGGGTGGGGCTTAGTTCTACTCCCATGGGGGGAGGGGGGGGGGGGTATAACGAAGTTGTAAGACAATGAACTCGAAAGAACGTGAAGAACACAACTAATTTAATCGCTAACAACATGAGTTTATAGAACTGAACGCGGGAGACCATCCGGGAACTTTACCCTGAGCGGGCCCCGGGAGCCTGGGACTAATAACATCGTTACATCTCCCTTGCTTTAACAAGACATAGAAAACAACAACGATTTATTTTTCAAATAATAAAACAAAATATAGTAGCGACCCGCAAATAACTAGAGTTAATCGTGGCGGGTTGCTACGCACTAAACAGTTACAGAAGCTCACTCACAACAAACAAGTAGAAAAGAAAGACGAAATCTAAAAATAGAATCTCATCATAATAACTGATATAACATGGTAATTGAGTTCCAGAATAGAAAGCTGTACGAAATGTTCACTGTTCAGTTCTCCTGCATTCAGGGATGGCAAGCTCCCTAGACAATGAAATCATCGAAGTAGGTTGGTCTTTAAACTATTCTTTCACTTCTGGTAGTGGCAGGCACTGACTGGGAGACCGGTCTTGAAACCTCTGCTGTCACTGACGCATCGGGCATCTGCGGCGCCGGAGATTCAATAGGCACCAACGGGGGTGTTGGGTTCGGGCTTGCTCCTTCTAATTGCACTGCATCATCTTCTGAGATGGGTTGGTATTTCTCGGGCACCTTGTAAAGATGGGAGCGGTTGCGGCGATAGACTCTTCCATCTTCCGTGCGGACCTTGTAGGATCGTATCGCCACATAAACCTCCACTTGAGCCTTAAACCATTTCGACTGACCTGGCAAAGGTAGGACCCATACCCACCCACATCTCCATTCTTTAACGGGTGTAACACCTTACCTCCTCTGTCATAGTAAACAGCTTGCTTGTGTTTCCTACTCTGCAATTTCTGTACCACACTAGGAACAACTTTTGGCTGATGCAGCTGACCAGCCACGGGGAGTAAAGAGCGAGTCCTTCGAGAGAGAAGACGCTGTGCTGGGGAACTATCCATTTCTTCTGATGGTGTGTTTCTAAAATCCAGTAGAGACAGATGTGGGTCATAAGCCGCATCCGCAGCTTTCTTTAAGATAGACTTTGCCGTCTTCACACTGTTCTTTGCGTTCCCATTGGACTGTGGGTATCTAGGTGACGTTTTGATGTGCTCAAACTGAAAATCATTTGAGAAGTTCTGAAATTCAGTACAATCAAACTGCGGCCCATAGTCCGTAGTGAGTCTATCTGGCAGTCCATATCTTGCGAAATGAGGCTTCAGCTTACGTCTTGGAACCCAACACGTCCAGCTTAAAAAAGTTAGAATAGCGATCAGTGGTAACTAGGTAGTCAGCTCAAAGAGGTCAGCCGAGATGCTTTGCCGGAGTCTTGTTGGTATTTCATGGCATACCAGAGGTTCCTTCTGTTGTGTTGGTTTGTAACTATTGCAGATGCTCCACCTTGAGATGAACTCTGGAATCTGCTTGTACATTCCTGGCCAGTAGAAAGCTTCCTTAGCCATCCGCTGACAGCCCTGAATGCCCAGGTGGCTTGCATGTATTTTGTCAATAATATGCTATCTCAAACCACGTGGCACCACGATTCTTTCACCTTTGAACACAACACCATTCCGAACTGACAGTTCATAATCATGCAAACAGGCGGGCACAGACGCCAAACTCTCTGGCCAGCCCTGCTTAATGACGGCGGTTAACGACTCAAGTTCTGCATCAGTTTCAGTAGTTACTTGACGAATTGGCACAAAGTCTACCATATTCACATACTCGGCCTCCACTTCGGTTGGTGACCTTGTGTCATTAGCACTCCACACATCTTCTTTGACTTCTTCATCCTGATTGGTCGAAGGCAGCTCTACTAAGTGGGTCTACAATATGCATCTCGGTGCCTTTACTGTAAGCTACTTCTAAGTCAAGCATTCTTTGTAGTCTCTTCGGTGCACCCACAGATGACGATGGAATAGCCCAAGATGCATTTTTCCAGGCGCATCACGCAATATCGCAGTTATGGTGGATTCCTGTGCGAAATAACGCCGTTTTCTTTTTCTTGTTTCTGTTCCAGTAAAAGGTAAGAAAACTGTATTATTTTGTTATTTGACATGATCTCTTTGATTTGTAATGGTTCAAGAGCGCAGCTTCCGTTAAAAAACCTTTGTTTTAATTGTTCTACGGAGCCTTCGCGTCACAAAGTGTTCAGTGACCCGCAACTGGGTCAAGAATATTCACAAATTTTTGGATTGTGTGTTGATGTCTTCCAAATATGGGCTTCACGCTACTAAAACGAAGTACTGATTATTGTACACGAAAAGAAGTACCGAGAAGTACCCGCATTTTTAAGACTTTTTGAGCGGCCAAAGATGACTGAAATTTTGTTTATTCGATCACATTTCACTGCCACGCGTGTGAATGTGTGTTGTTATAAAAGGTGACAGCTAGGCCTAGCACAAATCCTGCTCGTCGCTAAAAGCGTTTTAGCCCAGCTTTAGAATAATTCTACCCCAAGTACGTGTCTGAGAGACTTTTCCATTCAGATCAAAATAAAGATATAACAGGCCTGTTGTTCTAAATGTTGTTCTTTTTTTATCTTAGGACAAAAGCTCTCGCTGTGATACTGACAGGAGGAATTTCGCTTTTCAGAGCCGTTTAGAATATTTAGTAACGCCGTCATTTCAGTGTTTGCTAGCTCTTAGCGTAACAATAGAGTTTCTTTGGCTCAATTTGAAAGAGTTGCAAGATCAGTAGTAGCCGCTTAATAGGAATTATTCGCTGCTTTGGATCAGTTCATTTCTCAGTACGTGATTTAATGTGAACGCTGTCAACTTTCGCGGGGACGACAGCTCTTCTTCGTTCATCCATCCGATCGTTTCCACAAAACTGACATGTACTTCTCTACAGATTAGCAAAACACACGGAAAACCCTTCAAAGTGACACTGAAATTCTCCTTTGAAACACAGTGGATGTACGCCAACTCGTTATTACTTCAAGCATTTCTGCTTTTCTATAGACTCCTCATCACTTTGATTTTAAATCTTGTTATTGAAAATATTTATATCATTTATTGTATTAAGTAGTGATGGAAGTAATTAAGTTGAAAGTTGAAAGTTGAAGAAGCTGTAGAACCCAAATTTGTTTGTAAACACTCCATAGTGAGCACTGCGATGTTCACTTCGCGCGAGCTGTAGAATACTGATGACGTCACATACGCAGTGATAATATAAGATGAAACAGGATACATCATGGGATACTATTCGATCGTCGTCTGGTGCACCCAGCAAGCTCTTCTTTAATGGCTCCCAGGGGTTTGTGGTCAGTTTGGATAAAGACCTTTCTTCCGTAGACATAGCTCTCAAACCTGTCAACGCCGAAGACAATTGACAACACTTCTTTCTTAATCTGGGCGAAGTTTACCTCACTGGCAGTGAGGGCTGTAGATGAATATGCCACTGGATGGCCATCTTGAAGTAAGCATGCTCCACGACCACCCAGGGACGCATCACATTGAAGCACAGTCTTCTTGTGCGAATTCAAGAATTTGCACAAGATGCTTGCAATTGGGTTAAAACTTGCTTTACTTTCTCTAAGCACTTTCCATGGACTTCCTGATCCCAGACAAATTCGTTTTCCTTCTTGATTAGTTCTCTCAACGGCTTGACTAAGTCGGCTAGGTCAGGGGCGAACTTCTGCAGACACTTTTCCATGCCAAGTATTCTCTGGACACCTTGCTTGTCTGTGGGGGTTGGCATGTAGCTAATGGCCCTCAGCTTACTTGGATCAGCGCCGAGACCCTCTGAAGATACAAAGTGGCCCATGTAGGTAACTTCCTTCTGTGTGAACTGCATTGTATCCGCATTCAACTTGATCCCTTTTTGCTGGCAGCGGGTGAGCACCTCTCTTAAATTGCGCTCATGGTCTTCAAGAGCTTTCTTATCTGTGTCCCCTGATCCAAAGACAAGGATGTCATCTGCTATGGCCTTCTGCCCTGGTAGCCATTCAAGCGCCACATCAATTCGCCTCTGAACTTCTTCTGGAGCAGGAGATAATCCAAATGGCATTCGCAGCCAGCGATATCTCCCCCAAGGTGTTCCAAAAGTGGTTGCAAGACTGCTTTGTTCATCTAACTGGATATGCCAGAAACCATTTTTGGCATCTAATACTGTGAACACGCGAGCCTTTAATAACAGGGGAAGGACATCGTCTAGTGTGGGCAGGGGATAATGGTTTCTGTGAGGAGCTTGATTCAGTGGCTTTGGATCAATACAAAGTCTAACTTTACCATTCTTCTTTATCGTCACCACAATTGCCGAGATCCACTCAGTGGGCGTGTCAACCTTCTGAATCACTCCAATATTTGACAGCCGGTCCAATTCCTTTTTAAGCGGCTCTTTCAGGGCAACTGGTACTCTCCTAGTCGGCAGCTGAACTGGCTGTACATTCTTGTCAATCTCCAGATGTAACTGTCCGTCCATTTTTCCCTCTCCTGAGAACACATCTTTGTACTGTGAAAGGCAATTCTCCTTTCTAGAAACTCCACTCCCAACAGCATTGCAGTCCATGGCAAGTATGTTCTGTTTGTTGATGGTTAGCAGTTGCAGGTGCTCACTAGCTCTCAGGACAAAAATCGACTTGCACATCAGAAACAATAAGGAACTCGATGCTGTACTTTTTCTTGTTCTTTTGGTTTACTACCCTTGAAACGTTTCTTGTCCAAGGGTTTAACTTCGGACTGGTTGCACATAACCAGAGTCGCTGATGTGTTTTGCAGGTCATCTAGTCCATTCTTTCCATGTAGGGCTTTTACTGTTTTATCAGCCATGATGTTCACAGTTGATCCACTATCCAGCTGGAACTTCTCTTCCTTTCCAATGACAAGTAGGGTGGCAAAGAAATGGTTAGGGTTACCAGCTGAGGCTACAACATTGAGCTGTTCTTCTACTTCAATCACTGCCATATACTCTTCATCTTCTGATTCACACTCCATAGGTAAGACCGTTTTCTTTGATTCTTGGCAGCAAACAGCAAAATGGTTAGGCTTACCGCAGTTCTTGCACAAGTTCATGCAGGACAGTTCTTTTTAGCAAAAGGGTGCTGTTTGGCACAAAACTTGCAGACCATTCTTTGACCTGTTGACTCGTTGGGAGGCTTTAACGTGGTTGGTGGACTGGTCTTGCTTTTCCAAACTGGCGTCTTTTTCTCCTCTTTCACATAGCGGACATCTTCCTGATTCATGGCCTTAAGTTGTCGTGCGCAGGTCTCGGAAGATCTGCAGATATCTATACATTGACTTATGGCGAGTTTACTTGTCTGTTAGAGTTTCTTGTGAGCTGAATTATCACTAATTCCAACCACCATTCGATCACGGATAAGTGTCTGTCAGTGACCCATAATTACAAGTCTTGGCTAATTTTCTCAGTGCTGTGACATAGGCATCAACGGATTAATTTGTTTCCTGGTCCCTGCGGTTGAAACCATATGTCTCATAATTCTCCGATTGCATTCCCCAATGCAATATTCCTCCATTTTTGCGAGGATGATCTTTGGATCCTTTCTTTGGCCTTCAGTGTCGAATGCCATTGCATCGATAACATCAAATGCATCCGAGCCTATGCAGGTGAGCAAAGTCGCGGTTCTCCGTTCCTTGTTCCTGTTCGGATTTTCCGAGTCTTTGAGTTGAGCAGGAATCTCATAGTTCGACCACGCTCGGCTGAAGCGTTGCCACTTAACCGCGAGATTTCCACCGTTTAAGTCTAGCTTTTCCGGAAGCGGTATATTAACAGGCACAGTGATCACGGTGGGTTGAGTATTCGGCAGATTCTGAGCAGGAGTAGTGCTTTCTCCTTCACTCGGAGTTGTCGGCATATTCAGTTCGCCACGAGGACAGCACAGATTTTTGGTCTAGAATAGGGTATCATTTGCCAGGAAACTGATCAGTGGTATGAAGAATTAAGTCTGGAATAGGAATTGAAACTCGGAAGAGAAAGAGCCCTAAACAGACATAAAATCATCGCAGCAACATCGTTGACATATTGTTTTTGTATTAAAAACACAAACAGTGATACAATTCTAAAAGTAGCAAATCTGGGATAGTGTAGGGATGTTCGGTGTCTAGTCTAGTAAAGGGTTGCAAAATCATCTGAACATAGTCTGGTATAGGGTTAGAGTTTCAGAGTCTCAGTGGCAGTACCCCCACCCAAAAAAATGCAGAGTACCCCTCCCCCCCCCCCCCCCCTTCCCAATGTGGTTCTACTAGTTTGAGTGCACTCACAGAAAGGACAACATGGAGCTTCCTCCATTCAGAACACGCAACCATTACAAATGGCAGTCCTTGCCTGGTTAAGCCGATGTCCAGCTAACTTTACATAACAGTGGCAGATCCAGACTTCATTATAAAGTGGGGCCCGGGGTGCATGGGGGGGGGGGGGAGGGTGAGGAGGGGGCATTCTCCTAGAACTAAGAAGGATCCAAAAGTTCCATTAATAACCAACATTTAAGTATCTGGGTAAAACTGAGTGACAAGGGGTGCGAATGAAGCCAAAATTTAAACCAAAACTAGATCCAAAGCCATGAGCAATTTTGTATCGATAATATTCCCAAATCGCGAATAATCCTTCGCATCTTCCCGTCGGTTTTGATATCGAGTTGCCCTTTGGGGGCCAGACTGTTCGTGATTTTGTATTATAAAAAAGCGGTAAGGGCTTTAATTCACTATCGTCCCTATCGTCCCTAAATAATCCTGCTCGTTCTTACCTTGTATGGCCTTTGAGTCAGCAATAACGTTGAAACCTTTATTGGCTTTAAGTCAATAAAGATACTGTATGGAGATTCTGTTGTAAACTCTTTCGTGAAGTAATCTTTCGTTTCCCTTTATGATAAACTGCTTCAAGCGATGTTGATCGCATGAATCTACTGTTGAACAGCAAACTTGGCAACAGGGCCACGTATAAACCACGTAAAATAACGTTACAAAGGCCGAGAAAGCAGACTGCCGACAAAACAGTGGAGAGTTAAGATAGCGTGACAAGCCAGAAATTTCGATTTCCCGGAATAATTGCCACTTCCGCCATTTTAAAATAAACAGAAATATAGGTCCGAAATGCGTACGGACGGATGTAAGGAATGCACCCTGTTTTCCCGCGAGCTAGACCGGACGAGGCAGGTAAGAATGGGTGCGTGCCGACTGACATTGCAACATCATGACCTCGCGCGTGAATTAAAAAAAAAGTTGTTAAAGGGACACTGTCCCGACTGATATTAACTACTCACTTAGAGACTGAGGTGTTTACGGGAAACTCCGATGTTTGAAAATTTGGTGAGTTTTTGTAAGACATACTGTCCACGCTGCAGTCCTTTCAGACTTTTCGTCGCTATACTTAGGTGGCTGTCTGTTTGTTCAATTTGTTTTGATTCTGAACAGAACTTTTTGAAATACGAAACACTTGTAACTAAGAAATTATATGCCTTTTGACTGTGTTTTAATTTGTGTAGTCACTGCTCTTCATAGAAACTCTCGAATTATGTACGCTACATGGCAAAAAATTGGGTGACGCTTGCCTCTAATTTTTTAACTCGTCCCCAGACCCGCAATTTGACCCTTAAAATTACTGCGAAAACGCCATTTTTTAAAGGGAAAATCAAAATTTCGCTCATTTATGAATTACTTTTCGGAAATCCACACTCGGATTCCAGTAATTTGGTTATTATTCTATCTGGAAACGTTAAAATATTTTAATAACTTTAAAAAAAGTCCCGTCATTTTGACCTTGAAGTGACCAATGTCAAGTAAAGGCTTATATGGAGTTCAACCGCGCGGTCATCGCTTTTAGCGGTATAACTAATTTTAATATATTAAAACGAAAGCAGAAGTTCACTTATGATCACAAAGTGGACGAAGAAATGTTTTTCATATTATGTATGTGTACGAGTTATAATTTAATTTTTACGAATCAAGCTCAACTGATCATTTTGAGGTGTTGTGACTGATTTATTAAGTGAAACCTGTGTTAAGCGGACACCGTCGGGACCCAAGCAGCTGGTGTCTGTTAATAAAGGGCGTCCGCTTAATATTGGGTCCGCCTAATACAGGTTTCACTGTAACTTTTACCAATAGCTTTTTCTGGAAACGACTGGTCAGGTTTTCTTCTATTAACGAGCCGATTGACAGACCCAGAGGCATATTGTCGGAACGAAAGAGAGTCAAAACGGTTGAAAATAAAGCAGCAACAATAATATTGGGTAAGCGTGATGTAAGGCGTGAAAAGACTCATTGTTGCACCACATCATCATTTAATACGTGTTTTATCACTCAGCTTTAATACTGTTAAGTACGTACTGTTTTACCTTAGCTAAGTCATCGTATCGGTACCAAACGTGGAGATGGTGTGTTGATTGCAGAAGAGCGAACAGAAGAAGTGGACGAGTTCACGTACGTCGGGAGTATTGTGAGCAAGAAGGGAGGAACTGATGAGGACATCCAGGCACGCATTGGGAAGGTGGGGCAGGCATTTGCGATGCTGAGACCAATATGGCGCTCTACGGCACTAACAACCAGGACCACGTTGAGGGTCTTTTAGTCAAATGTTAAGGCCGTGCTCTTGTATGGTTCGGAAACTTACAGGCCAAAGCCAAAGGAGCATCCTGCAGATTTGAGGAGCTTTGGAAGCAAACAGGGCAGCTGCCTATAGAGGAGGAGATAAAACAACGAGCGTGGTGTTGGATTGGCCACACACTGAGGAGACCAGACAGACACGTAACCAAGAGAGCCCTTGAGTGGAACCCTCAGGGGAAGCGCAAACGACTCCGGCACACCTGGAGGCGCACGAGAATGTCAGAGTTGGAGGAGAGAGGACTTACGTGACGTGAGACAAAGGACACTGCACAAAATATGGTCAGTTGGCGATCGCGAGCATTAGTGGAGGCCCTATGTTCCATCAGAAACGAAGAGGACTGAAGAAGAAGAAGAAGAAGCTATTTTACCAAGGTAAAGGTTCCATATCACGTGCAAATCAAGTGAAGGGTCACGTGTTTTCTTTTGGCATAGCTACTAAAACTTGTTTTGAAAACACAAAATAATTTCTCTTGGTTTGGAACATAACAATTTGTTCAATTTGTTTTTTTTAAAGATTGAACTAGTGAGCAGCACGTCTGCGAACTCTTAGAGTTGTAAAACGATTTATTTTCTCCTACGCGTTTCGTGTGACTAACGCACACTTCTTCAGGGAGTTTTACAATACAACATAAGTGGCCTGTATATATACCTACATAAGAGACTAAAATAAATTTTACATTACATAAAACCGCACCTACTAGAGCGGATTTGCGTGTAGGAAACAGGCGAAGGTGTGCAAGGCGCAACATATTTCGTGTATGACATAACTATTTGGGGCCCACAGTTTTAGCTAAAACTGTGGGCCCCAAATAGTTATGTCATACACGAAATATGTTGCGCCTTGCACACCTTCGCCTGTTTCCTACACGCAAATCCGCTCTAGTAGGTGCGGTTTTATGTAATGTAAAATTTATTTTAGTCTCTTATGTAGGTATATATACAGGCCACTTATGTCGTATTGTAAAACTCCCTGAAGAAGTGTGCGTTAGTCACACGAAACGCGTAGGAGAAAATAAATCGTTTTACAACTCTAAGAGTTCGCAGACGTGCTGCTCACTAGTTCAATCTTAAAAAATAATTTCTCTTGGTTTGGAACATAACAATTTGTTCAATTTGTTTGTTTAAGTGATATTTCTACAAAAGATATGAACTTAGTTTTACATTTAAGTCGGATCAGGAGCCGGTTACCCGGCTCCTGGTCGGATTTATAAAGGACAACACATAAGTAAGTCAGTGTATTGTTAAAACGCTGAGTCGAGTATCATTTATGGCAGCATTTTCATCAGTTGTAATACTTGCTCTGGCAAACTCTGTAACTTGGGAAATAAATCATATTCCTCCACACATTCATCATCAGTCATCGGAATCAGAGACATTAGGTAGCAAGAGAGAAATAACTCTTTCAGGGGATGCCACATGGAGGAACTACATATGGTGTGAATATGCAATTGTTCCATTAAAGACACGAGTCGAGCTAGCGGTCTGTTATGGGAGGTGTGTCCTGTAATGATTCCTGATCCTGATCTATGTACATTATTGACTCTTCGGTTGACTGTACATTAAAAGGTGTGACCGGTAATGGACTTGTGGCATTCACCATTACGGGCGCAAGACTGGGTTTCATCGTCTTGGCTATTTGTCCAATAAAGGGTGTGACAGACCTAGTTCTAGCTAGTTCTGACCTAATTTCAGTATATACGAATTGCGATCTGTCTTACTGAGATCATGTTTTTTCCTTGGTCTTTTTCCTGGATTTTGAAAGAGCTGGAATCTTATGTGGATTCTGTTCTACAACTCTTTCCTTTCGTTACTTCTTTACTCTGCTTGCTTGGACCAGTTATCGTTCGCAGCTGCTTATGATTGGCTTCTTTTCTCTTCTGTGATTAATGCCACGGAAAGAGCTCCCAGTTTTGCGACACGTTTTACAATACAATACAGTACAATACTATACTTTTTATGTTTCACATTTCCATGGCATTTGTTTTAAGTTGTTAATTTTTCTGACCTTTCTTAACTTTAGACAGCATGGTCATGTCGCTTAATAGAAAAGTGAGGTTACAACTGCTTTGCAATGAACTTTCAGTCTTTGTTTATTCCCTTTTCAATGTCCTTTGAGGCTTGATGTTTTGAACTTCCTACAGAAGATAGATAGATGGATAGATAGATAGACAGACAGACAGACAGCGAGCGCGCCAAACGTCTCGTAACGAAACCCTCTGTTATCTCCAAGGAGAAAAAACATCTGTCATCGGTTCTTGTTTCTAATGGTTATCCTTTTTCTTTCTTGCAGAAACGTACCAAGACCAGAAAACCCAACACCAGTGCTGAGCCCACGACCGAGTTCAAATCTACTGCGGTCTTACCTTATGTCAAAGGTCTGTCCGAACAACTTCGCCGCTGCCTACAACAACAAGGCGTACGCGCTGTTTTCAAGTCGGAGACTACACTTAGATCACACCTAGTACGGCCTAAAGACGCTGTTGACCCGACTAAACAAGATGGCGTGGTTTACAGAATTCCCTGTGAATGCGGTAAAGTTTATATCGGCGAGACTGGAAGACCTATGCAAGACAGAATAAAAGAGCATGACCGAGACATCCGATTCGCCCGTACCCAGACCTCCGCCGTTTCAGAGCACGCCAACAACACCGGACACCACCCGCTTTGGAATGAAGTAAAGTTTATTGATCGTGATCTTCATTGGTACACACGCAGGGTCAAGGAGGCGATCCACGTAAGACTTAACCCTAACAACATCAACAGGGACAGTGGAATAGAAATTCCAGAAGCATGGATGCCCACGATCAAGAAACACAACAACAGGAGAGCCGTACGACTACGGACCGCCGAGGGAACAATTCGCCGAAACAACGAGGATCAAAATGCACCAGTCACAGCTGTTGAAAACCAACCAATCACAGCAGAGCATCGTGCTTCATAAAGTGACCCGTAACCAGTCGACCCCATCGCCTGAAGAAGACTAGCAGTATGCAGTCGAAACGTCGCGATCCACATCGGAAGTGACTACATCGTGAGACAAACGAAAAAATACTTCTTTACTAGTGTGTTCACCACGATGAACAACAACAACCCTTATTACGATAGATAGATAAACTTTATTTCAACACGGAAATCCTTTATCACTAGTAAAATAAAAGTGCTCTCCCAAGGAGCCGTGCACTTACATTATAAATAATTATAATAATATACAAGTCATTATAGTATTTAGAACTAAGAAGCATCAATAGTGTCACAGTCCTGACTTTTATGGTCGCCGACAAGAGTACATTTCCTACTTACACTGGAATAAACCTGCGAAGAAGCGCGTGGTCGACTTCCAAAACTAAGGTTTCTTGAGAAAATTTCTTAAGTTACCAGAGGCTTCATTGTTGAAGTCAATGGAAATTCGTTGTTAATAATAGCTGCTTTCCAATTGTTCTCTAGTAGGATCCAGAGATAGTTCTTCTGTTTACTCTGAACACACACATCATAGTTCTCTCCTTTTATAAAACCTTCAAGCAATCCTGCTCATTCATCCTACACGGGCACCATGCTTTGAAATAAATCCACCTCTCATGTGTTGATCGTAAACACGAATCTTTTTTTTTGCCACACTTATCACTGCTCTTAGCATAATTTATATCACCACATAAGAACTAAGAAGATGGTAGTAAAAATCACACTGATCAAACTGCGAAAGACGGACCTTTTTCTTTCCATCTTTGAAGCTATCCGTCTCAAGTCATCGATCTTAGCTGATTTGTTTTTCATGACGATTTTGTATTTCGTCTGTTTTATCATATTTTGCAGCTCGCGCATATTTCGAACGCACGCGTTAAAGGGAGAGCCATTAGACAGTTTTAAGAGGGGTGGGGCGGCGGCTTCCTATCCATGCGAAAAATCATTTTTGTCCTTTAGCTGTGTCGCGGCATTAATATTTTCTTAAAAGAAAGCCTCAAGTCGGACTTTCGCAGTTGCAATATATTTTTTCCCAGAGTTGGCTTGTACGATATATTTATTTCAAAATCACCCGCTTTTTACAGAAAAATAAACACGCAATAAGCGAATTTTGTATATCAACCCCACGTTTCCTGACGCCTTATTTTGGTGCATCAGTTGTCCAAAACAATTAAGTAATGCTTCATATAAGAACTATAGTAAACTTCATTGTTCTGCGGCATTGGCTCTTTCCCACATAGAATATCTTTGATTTTAAGAATAGAAGAGGGGCTGATGGTTCATAATTATATTTCATTATAAAAATACAGAAAATCCATTTGCGTCAAATATACTTTAGGAAATGTTCGTGCTTAACCAATCAGAATAGCAGAAGACAATAGCTAATAACTTTGCTTCTTTGATGAAGTTCCCCAAATATAATATCTTTCAAAAATTGCATGTTGTGCGATTGGGTCTCAAAATACTTGAAACCTTAAAAAAAATAGACCTTATGCACCTCAGAACCTCATCTTTTAGCGGTTTTTGAGTCCAGGCCAATGAGATCACTAGTTGTAACAATGAAAGTAGTTGACATTCTATCGTGCATTACCGTTCAGCACTATCCTTAAAAAATATAAAAACTGTGACACTAACTGCGCTCTGATTGGTCAAAAAATTCTTGACCATTACCCTAGGTGCAAGAGGCTTATCACGCGCTCTCATTTGTCATATTACACGCCTCTTAGTCAGTCACATCAACAGACCAACATCGCTTTGAATAATCCAGACATATTTGTTTCAAAATCTAACATACAATTTCAGAATTTGAACTGCATAAATTTCAATATACGGTTGAAAGCCATGCACTTTAGCGTTTCTTTCCAATGCCGTGTGGCATAAAACTTTCGCGGGAGTTTAATTACGCGGATTGCCAATTTTTTGCGTTTTGCGGGAACAATTTTTTGCGAATTCGGATTTCAGACTTTACCGCTGGGAACGCGAAAATTTCATGCCACACGAAAGGTTCAAAATTTCAAAGACTGAGTGATGGCATGAACAAGACAAATCGTGATTTCAGACTTTTCACTTTCCAAAAAATCCAGTCCATTGTATATCTTTTTCTAATAAGGTTTACGCATGGGTGCACGAGCCCCTTCCGCTGGACAAGAGTAACGCGGACTCTGGGAACGAGGGTCCTTCAAAGTTTTGTTTTGCAACCGTTGATGTCAGATGTTGTGTACCTGTCATCTTCAAAATTAAGCAATTCATGTTTCGTTTTAATAGGCAGCTGCTAGTTTGTTTGAAGGGTCAGTGTTTGAAGGCAAGTTTGGTGAAATACGCCGCTTTTTCGCTCAGTTCTGTGGGTATTTTGTACGGTGCAAAAATGGCGAGTGCTGGAGTAGACGTACCGAAGACGATTTTCGATTTCGAAGTGAAGGATATCGACGAAAATACTGTGAACCTATCCAAATACAATGGCTATGTGACGTTGATTGTAAATGTGGCGTCCAAATGAGGTTTTACGAAGAAGAACTACACTCAGCTTGAGGAACTGCACTCCAGGTGAGTTTGCTAGCTAATGAGTTAAGTTACGTACACCATAGCTGAAATTTTAACCTTCCCTTCCAAAAGAAGATTTCATTCGCAGACAAAAGCTAGAACTACTCCGTTCAACAAAGTAAATACAGTATACGCTTAGGTTTAGCGCTACAGGAAGGTACTGTTCAGTTAAGCTTTCACTTGAATGTTCAATGGTCGGTTCCGTCGGTACACTTTAGGATTTCAAGAGCATATAAACGAACACAGGATCAAAGTACAGCTCTATCGCTTTTATATAATTATTTCAATGGTCACATTTCAGGATTTATTCACAGACAAAAAAGTTAAAACAGTCTTGTACAGCATGCTAAACAATTCGCCATGTTAGAACCTAGGTATTATTATCATTACCGCAAGAAAATACAATTGTAACTTTATTTTCTTTCCTAATCACTGGGATCCAGTTATTAAACAAGCTCTGCTTTGTTTGGATTTCAGTCACTATACCTGATTTATAAAATAATATTATGTACTGTTAGAAAATCCATGTTAATTGGTCTCTCCTGGTATAACGATTTAATGTGCTCGTGTAATTAACAAATAGATTCCATTTGGCCATGTGTCTGTTCTGTTATAGATCACAGATGACGTCAAAATGTGGTAAGAACAAAAAGTGGCACACAAGCCGCAGGCGAGTGTGTCACTGATGTTCTTACCACATTTTGACATCTTCTGTGATCTATAACTGAACAGACACACAGCAAAATGGAATCCATTTGTTTTATACAATGAATAGAAAAGTAAAAAGAGTAAAATTACGAACTTGCCTCGTAGCGCTCAACTGTTCGAAGATTTGTTCCAGTTTTTATATTTTTCAAGTCGCCAAGAACACTTTTCGTCTTGGTTTCTTCTTTTTCTTGCTCATAAACAGCTCCTGCTAAACATTTTTCGAGGCTTTCACTTGCTCAATCCAGAATAATTTTGCAAACATTTTCAAAATTGTGCCATGTTGGACAAAACAAAGCAAACAATTTTTCTATGACGTCAGCCATGCATCTGTACTCTGATAGATCATAGGCAACGACCAATCACAGAGCACGTAGTATTCAGTTCATTGTATAAAAAAAATATATATAATGGTGCAGTCATGCTCACATGACAAAATGGTTATACAGTCATGTAAACCAGGCATGATGTCATGATCTATCATGATAGTGCTTCAAATCCAATATATACTAATTCCAAGAACATTGTCAGAGGAAAAAAAAATTAACAAACAGAAAAATAAACAGTACATTGTATATTGAATTAATTTTTGACAATTATGGGTATCATTCTTTTCCTGTTGCCATTCCAGAACTTATTACCAATAGACATCTGAGTTAGTGAGAACCTAGACATTTCTTTTTAAACAAGCCTACAAATAGTTTTAGTTTTATATGTATATTTATACATAAAACAGAGTTGATACATGCGCTTTAAATGATCTTCAAATGTGTACATCTTCTTCTGCTACCAAAATGTACACAGATGATACATGTCTTTTCACCAGTGCACAAGATCCTTCTATATTACAGAGTAACCTAAATGAAGGTTTAAAGAAAGTTCTATCATAGCTACATGCTAACAAACTTACATTAAATATTAAAAATACTAAGTATCTCATTATAGCTTGTCACTATAACTTAAATCACATGGAACATGATTTTGAGATCAACATTAATGAAATACCACTAAAAAGAGTGAAGTCTCATAGATATCTTGGGGTTGAAATTGACGAGACGTTAAGTTGGCATGTACAAGTTGATGCCATTACCAAGAAAGTTTCTGCTGGTCTTGGAGCACTTAAACGAATTTGTGATCTTGTACCGACATCAACACTACAAGTGATGTATGAAGCACTTACACTGCCTTATCTAGATTATTGCAGCGAGGTGTGGGGCTGTATGGGTAAAGGCCTGGCTGACAGACTCCAGAAATTGCAAAATAGGGCAGCAAGAATAATTACCTACTCTAATTATGACATTCGGTCTGCTGATATTTTGGAAGACCTTGGCTGGGACACTCTTGAACATAGGCGCTCAAAGCAATTAGCGGTTAGTGTCTATAAAGCTAAAAATAATCTTTCTTCTAAGGGTCTAAAAAATCTTTTTCGACCAATAACGAATGTTCATTCTTATAAATTGAGAAACAACTTGAACAATTTGTTTGTTCATAGACCCCGAAAGGAAGCGGGAAAGTGTAGCTTTAACTATCGGGGCACTGTTCTTTGGAATGGCCTATCAAATGAAATCAAAACTGAGCCATCTATCGCATCCTTTAAAGCCGCCTTATAGTAATTTTAATCTTATAGGTAAACATAGAAAAATTCATTAGTATTCTAATTTTAATTACAAATTTTTAACATGTTTAGGTATTTATAGAGAATATTTAGTATACACGGCTCTCTGGAAGAGCATTTTGTAATTAATGATGGGATACCGTGTTTTTAAATAAAGCTATGATGATGATGATGATGATGATGATGATGATGATGATGATGATGATGATGATGATGATGATGATGATGATGATGATGATGATGATGATGATGATGATGATGAATGTTAATGTTATGAAATTATCGCAGAGGACAAACCCGGCGGGGGGGGGATAAGTATATGAAAAATATTCATTTGTTCCTTTGATAGGAAAATTGACAACAACAGATTCCCATTTTTAACCAGCAGGATTTTTCTTTGCATCTTGATTTCCAAAAAAGACATGTACAGCAGTTCTTGTTATGGAAACATTACAGGTGGCTTTGTGGCTGGGTAGCACTAACAATGTGTGGTTCCAGAAAATATCCATATCTCCCCCATGGAAGGTTTTTTCATTTGAACCCTCCCTCGATCCCCCCTGGAATTTCCAATTAAGCCTCATCCTTTCCCATATAAATTTTGGCTGTTGAGACCCCCCTCCCTCTCGGAATTTCCAATGACCTTCCATGGGGTGGGTATGGATATTTTCTGGAACCACACAATAACGTTTCGCATATACTTGACATTTCAAGAGATATCAAATAAATGAATATACTGTATGTATTTAACAAATAGATTCCATTTTGCCGTGTGTCTCTTCAGTTATAGATCACAGATGACGTCAAAATGTGGTAAGAACAAACAAAGTGGTACACGAGCCGCAGGGGAGTGTGTCACTGATGTTCTTACCACATTTTGATGTCTTCTGTGATCAATAACTGATTATACGATGAACTGAATACTACTCGCTCTGTAATTGGTCATTGCCTATGATCTATCAGAGTACAGACGCACGGGTGACGTCATAGAAAAATTGTTTTCATTGTTTTGTCCAACATGGCGCACAGTTTTGAAAATGTTTGCGAGATTATTCTGGATTGAGCAAGTGAAAGCCTCAAAAATGTTTAGCAGGACCTGTTTACGAGCAACAAAAGAAGAAACCAAGACGAAAAGTGTTCTCGGCGGCTTGAAAAATACCTAAACTGGAACAAATCTTCGAACAGTCGAGCACTATGAGGCAAGTTTGTAATTTTACTCTTTCTACTTTCCTGTTCATTGTATGAAACAAATAGATTCCATTTGGCCATGTGTCTGTTCAGTTATAGATCACAGAAGACGTCAAAATGGGTAAGAACATCAGTGACGCACTCGCCTGCGGCTCGTGTGCCACAGAGCGCGTAGTATTCAGTTCATTGTATAAATATTTTTTTTATCACATGAATGTTTTGTTTGTTAAAGTTATTTATTTATACCCTTTTTTAAACAATTCTTATTTTCTCCCCCGTCAATAACATTAAGTTAATTAATTCATATTTGTTATTTTGCTATTTGCTATTTTTATATGACAATGTTCCTGCAATTAAATACATCTTTTAGGTTTTTATATAATCCACATAGATAAAGCTATTTATAATGTGAGAATTATTTGAACTATAGATTTACCGGGCTTTACTTCATGAAATATCCTATGTTCAATTTCAGATAAAGCAAACTGGTTTTACTTCTTTTATGCTGCTTGTACTAAATAAATGTGTTAACAAGGCCAATGCTGTGTTCACACTTGTGTGAAACATGTTAAGTCCGATCGCAAATGAAACATGTTTCACTTTGAAAAGTGTTCACATCAGGTACATGTAGTGCATTGTGCAAAACATGATGAAAACATGTTTATTCTGAGCATGATTGAAACTACCTCACGAGGTAGTTTTGATCTAAGCCTGGTGGCAAAACGTGAGTGCAAATGTCGTCTCCTTAAACAATGCGTTGACCTTCACTTACCCCTGAGTCAATTGTATATGGAAGTCGCCCGCCCTGGGCTAATAGTAAGCTCTTGATTTGTGTAAAGTAGACATGTAGTTTGTCTGTTGTTCACAACTTACATTGTGAATTCCTAGGTATGCTGAGAAAGGTCTTCGTATCCTTGCTTTCCCCTGTAATCAGTTTGGTGGACAGGAACCAGGCACAGATGCTGAAATCAAGGAATTTGTTAGTGGTTATGGTGTCCAGTTTGACATGTTCAGCAAAATTGATGTGAATGGAGCCAATGCACACCCTCTGTATGTCTTCCTGAAGAATGCAAAACATGGAACGCTCACAAACAACATCAAGTGGAATTTCACCAAGTTTCTGTGCAGTAAACATGGGGTCCCTGTGAAGAGATATTCACCCACTGTGGCACCACTTGATATTGAGAAAGACATTGAAATGGAACTCAGCAAAGATTAAGTTATTGAATACAACGGATCTACTGCATATACATTTTATTTCCAGTTTTAACACGTGGTAACTTTAAGGTGGCTGAACACAGTTTCACTGTACCTATGCGCCATTCATTGTCATTTTTAAACCACTAATGTCCGGGTGCCCAAAATTGGTGAGGCATACGATTAAGCAACAAGTTATATATTTTGATATTTTTGTTGAGCTTTTAGGGTGTTGTCATGGCAACACGGTGGATTATAAATCAGCCTGCAATATTTGGTTTAGTTTATTTTCAGAAAATCTCTAGTCATTAGATTTTGTCCATCGTTTGTCTCCAGTAAACTCGTAAAAATATTCACTAAAACATCCAGTCACAATTTTTTTGTCAACTGTGCATGCGTTGCATTTGACTGGGTTCTCGATCCAAGATAAAAACAACCAAAGAGGCAGTGTATTTCTTCAATGGTTCTATATAATTATTATCTATTGATTCAACAAACATTTTTACGAACAACAAATTGTTTGATTTTAAGACGAAAAACAACACTTCCGGGATCCACGCTGAGCAAAATAAAAGGATCGCTGAATAGGCGCCACGTTTGTTTTTCTCAAAACTCTGCGCACTCTGACTCACATAAGCAACCGAAATTGAAGAGTGCATGTAAACTGTGTTCAGCCACCTTAATTGCAACGTTCTTTCTACAATTATTTCAGTCAAGTAATTAAAAAGAGTATATAATATTTATTGTTGTTATCAAGAGATAGCGATAAAAGTTGACCATACCTTATGGCTTATATTTTATGTTCCATTTAGTCTCAATGTATGACATTCTGTTTATAAAATCTTTTTTTGAGTTTAAGCAGAATTGAAGATTGTGAGCAAGTGCAGAGTGCTAACAAGTTGAGAATCTAACCATGCAGAAGTATGAGCCTTAATTGTACGTGTGTAATTATTTTGGAAAGAAATTAAAATTATCATTGCTCACAATTTTGTGGTTGTGCTCCATTTCCTGTAAATCCTCTATTAACCCCCCCCCCCCCCCCCCTGGGGGGTTGGGGGGGGGGTATTTCTTTTTAAGCATGTTTGAGGTCAGTCTCCCACGCAGCTGTTATTTGTTAGTGGGGAGGAGCGTTGTGTGACAAGACAAATAACGGCTGCGTGGGAGACCAGTTTGAGGTAGGGCTTAATGGAAATTGGGGCGGAGGGGTGCTTAATAAAAAGCGGGGCCCTAGGCTAAGGGCGCTTACCATTAGTCAGAACTGGCCAATTGGACAACTCAATTCGCAAATATATCCCCATTGTTTGTCACAACTGGTCGGCCAGACTGGACAATTTGGAAATAGTATGCACAATTTTGATGGACTTGTAGGAACAGGAATTCACAAAGCCGCATTCTAGTTACAAACTGACCGGTCTGGCCGGCCAGTTCTGACAAATGGTAAGCGCCCTTAGATACAAAATTCCGGAATATTTTTGAGAATTTTAAAGCACGCCAGGAATTGAAAACAGATCAAAGGGCTCTTAAAGCCATCTCGTTAATGCGAGAGAATGTAAGGTTAATAAACAAGAACAACAACAACAACAACAACAAGAATTGGAAAAGTTGGGTGCCTTTGATAGGTAAATGTAGTAAAGACGTGATAGGTAATATGTGTAAAGCTGCTAAATGGTTTATTGAAGTTGAAAGATTGAAAATACCTGTAGGTCTAATCGTAGAGTTAGACATTGCAGTCATAGAGGACTTAAGGGCTCTTTTAGGAGCCACCAAATCAATAAAAGTCATGAGCAACAAAATAATCACGAGTATGAATATAAATAATTTTCATGTTAATTTAGCGTATTTGTTCAAAATAGTCTTCATTTTACAGCTGAGGGGAAACTTCAACTTGATAATATTAAGCGAATGAGCCGAGGCCAATTTGGTTGCTACGGGGGAAAATTATGGGGAGGGATGGGGGTGGCAAAACTACTTAGATTCAATCTATCTTTAGAGAGCCCTTTTACTAAGTTAATTTTCTATGTTTTGTATCAGTCACAGTATTTTAGTAGCAATGACTTGTATGGCATTACAATGGCGATTTTCTTATCAATCGAAATTTGGTAAAGATGTTCGAAGGTTAAAAAATATTTACTATCTTTACTTATTGACATTTAAACAAAACTAAAACATATTGCAACGATTTTCATTTGGGATTAAAATTGATTTACTAGCAATGTTTTTAAACAGCCAATTTATATGTGCAGTGTATATGTGGATGTATGAGACAAAACAAGAACTTTGTGCATGTGAATAAGTTCAGTAAAAAGACTTCAGTAAAAAAGGAATGTTTTATCTAAATACTTCACTAAGGTAGACTATTGTAAAAAAGGCAAATGAAAATATTTTACTTGTCGCTTTTTCCGTCAACTAAAAAATTGTGTACCTTCGGGCAGAATGGTGACTCTTGTAGGAATAGAGCTGGTGATTAGGATTTCGTTTCCTTTTATAGCTGAAGCTGTTTTCAAAACATCTCGGCTTATAGAAGCCTTGGTAAAAACGACAAGCGACCTGGCCCCGAATATTGCCGACATGACACGTTCTGAACAGCGAGAAGCGGCTCGATTCCGCTTCAAAAATACGACAAATTACGACAGCGACTTTAGAAGGTTGTGCAATTTACCAATAAAAATTAAACATTATTGACCATATCGTTCATATCAACACCCGACGGCCAACGGTCTGTTTTAATGATCAATTTGTTATTGAAACGACTACCAACCTCGTTCCCAAGGCCCCTATCTTCCTCTCTCTTGGATCGGAGGTGCAGTTAGAGTACACCCTAGACTCCCGGTATACACATACATATCCGTGACCTTTGATTTTTGATTTTTTGGCGCAAATTGGTTTTAACAAGCTTAATAATTTTCCTTCGAGCATTTTTATTTTAAAAAGAGACTTTACTTTTGGTCTTGATGAAAAATTGCACTTTATCAAATAAAGACAAATAAGTGACAGGTCACGCGTGTGGTTTCCGTTCGAATTACACGCACCGGCTCCCCCGACGGTGTCAATTTGCGCGAGGGCAAAAGTAACGACCCTCCCCTCGGGTGAATGTCATTTTGTCTCTGTGACGCGGTCGCTAAGCTTTAGTATTCGAATTTCGTGGTACAGCCGTTTGGATCGCGGACAATGGCGAAGCGAAGATGGCCAGAATCGCTCCAAAACGGAGCCCTTTTAGAGCCCGTGAAAGGGAATTTGGAAGCTAGCACGAATCGCACGGGTAGACATTTAACCTGCGGCCTCACTGGTGGCAATTCGGGGAGCTTGAGTTGAATTGTTTAGAAATTATTGGCTTTCGCGTGGCGAGGGTTCGCTCAGAGGTCTCCAGCCTTCCCTTCTTTTATAGTGGATAGTGGGGCGAGTGACAAAAGTTGTAAAAATGCATTTAAACCGGTCAGGATACATCAAGAGACAATAAAGTAAAGGTGAGAAGACTTTAGTGTGTAATATTTTCGATTTTTCTATCGCTTATCAATTCCGTGACAAATCGTATTATTACCTAGTATATTTCATTACGCTGTGTACTGGATATCACGATTGGTCTGCCTGTGGGATCATCCAATTTAAATCTTTGATGTGTGCCACAACGCATCGGATAAATGTTTACGCTTATCCGCGTTTGTAGATCTTTATATATAAGATATAAACATCTAAGAATTTTACGGAGATTTTAAAGAAGAAAAGAACTGATCCATGACCTATGGTCGCTACAATGTCTGTCATTGATCGATCAGAGTCCGTTCACGCATATTCATTGCTATTTTAAGACTTAAATTCAGTCAGGAAGTCAGGACAAAAAGTGCATATCCTTAGAATTCCTCTATTCCTCAAAGAAAGAATTGAGCAAATATTTATTTTTCCAACTTTAATTTTATTTTTAAGATTCGCTCTCTCCCGTTCTTTCTAATCTTCCGGAAACCGGACATTCCACAATGATAAAAAGGAAACTTTATTACGAAAGCTGTCAAAGCCAGATAAACACTGAAAAGCAATTTTCACTACTTTTTACTTCAACTGAGTCTCAAGCTGTCGCAGTGCTATATTTTTCTGACTTTTCTGTCTTTTCTTGTGATCTTCACCGGAAATGTTTCTGTCTTTCCTGCACGCCACAACCGTGGATCCGGAAAAAAGGTGAAAAAACGTTTATCAAATGTTTTTTACTTGAGTAGTATTGGCACTCAAATAATAGGGCTATTTATACGACAGAAAATAAGACGCGTCTTATCTAAGACGCGACTTAAATAAGACGCGAACCGATCGTATAAACAGTACAAAATAAGCATTCGTGTCTTATTTTAGACGCGACTTATTTTTTAAGTTCTTATTTTGTCCGCGTCTTAAATAAGACGTGAACTTCCTCGTATAAATGCTTTCGTGTCCTAAATAAGACGTGAACAACAAGTGCGCCGTATCAAAATAAGACGCGAACCATTTATACGTGATCTTCGCGTCTTATGTTGGACGCAAACGTATAAATGGTACACCTCGCATCTTATTTAAGTCGCGTCTTAGATAAGACGCGTCTTATTTTCTCCCGTATAAATAATATCTTCTCAGTTAAGTCCGTAATAATGCCAATGTATGTCTTGAATCGAAACGCTGAAATCGTTTATAAAATGGTTGTTAAAATGCTTGCTTTGTCATTCAATTCAGAACAACAAACTTTTACTTGTACACGAATAGAACTGTAGAAAGAATTGCAGCAAACAATAACTTCTACATTTGCACAATTAGTTTGTTCAGCAAAATCACGAGATCCCTTGCATACTATTGCATAATCAAAGCGCAATTTTTATCACCGTCAAGCATTCCACCATGTACCTAAATCTAATAATGGCAATGATTTCGTTCGCGTGATCGGTAGTTCATCAAATGATAACATACTATGAGAACTCAAAGCCATTCATTTCATAAATTGAACTTAGTAATTATTGTTTTTGCTCCCTTGCCATTTAACTTCCTCAGAACGTCTCCATTCATTTTAAAAATACACCGTGAAATTTTCAGTCAAACTGCGTTTCCCAAGAACATTTGACCTTTTTTACCCTTCTAAATGAGCACTAATGGCTTTACGACATATGATTGACAAGAAAAACACAAATTTCTTGAACCTTTGAAGATCAATGCCGTCTCGGACACATCCACGTAAAAACAAATTTGAAAGATTGATATGTAACGCTATATATCAAAACTTAAAAAAAAATTATGACATGCCAATTCCCTAGGGAAATTAACATAGGTCCGGGAGTACTCCCCAAAAATTTTAGTGGCGGTGTATCCGATAAAATCCTAACCACTTCTTGATATTTTCTTCGTATTGGCACTCAAATAATATCTTCTCAATTAAGTCCGTAATAATAAGTTCCAATGTCTGTCTTGAATTGAAACGCTCAGATCGCTTATAAAATGGTTGTTAAAATGCTTGCTTTGTAAACAACAAAATTTTACTTGTATACGAATAGAACTGTAGAGAGAATTGCAGCAAACAAGAAATAGTTTGACGAAGTCTGCAAAATCACGAGGTCCCTTGCATACTATTGCATAATCAAAGCGCAATTTTTATCACCGTCAATACATTCTACCATGTACCTAAATCTATTAATGGCAATGATTTGAAATTTGAAAGATTATTGATACCGTAGGTAACGTGAGATATCGAAACTAAATAAGAACTGTAATACCTTTGTGGTGACGTAGCGTGAGATAATTATGACAAGTTCTGACATCCCAATACCCTAGGGAAATTAACAATAGGTCCGGGGGTGCTCCTCAAAAAACGCAAAGTTCATGCTATTTTGCTCTGCCATATCGCTCATATTAAAACACAAACTTTTCTGTCCCATTTAACTTTCTTAAAACGTCTCCATTCGTAAAAATACACCGTGAAATTCTCAAACTGCGTTTCCCAAGAAAACGCATCCCTTCTAAAGCAGCTTCAATGGCTTTACGACAAATGATTGAAACTGATAGGTAACGTAGATATCGAAACTTAAAGAAGGACTTAATACCTTTGCGGTAATGTAATGTGAGATATGACAAGTTCATGACAAGTTCTGACATCCCAATACCCTTGGGAAATTAACAATAGGTCCGGGGGTGCTCCCCAAAAATTTTAATGGCAGTATGTGACGCCTTTCTTGAAATCCTAACCGGTTTAACCAACCATATCCTCAATGCCCTAATATAGCTTCTATAAAGAAGGGACAAGAAACCCCCCCGGACAAAAGTCCACAAAATTTTGTTAACAACTTTTGTCCCTTTTCGTACTCGACTCCGAAATCTCGCTTAATGCGCATGCGCATTAACGAGATAAAAAACTATTCTTGGCTTTCATATGACGTCATAAAAATTAAAAAATCTAAAGAAAACGCCCTACAAAGCTGTTTCTAACATGGTATGTAGATACAAGTGTTATAATCTTTCACAAAATGTTTCAGGTTTTAACGATGTTTTGCTTCCGATTTACAAAGGTTTTAAATGTGTCACGCAATGCATCACGCTATTTCAGATAAGCCGCGAAAATAAACAAAATTGAATCAGCTGAAAGTTATTGTTTGCATTATAAGTGCTTATAAGCCGAGTTAATTGAGCTTATAGCAAATACAATATTTTTGGATGTGATTTTTGGTGTAATTAAGATTTTGAATTTTTGGCCGCCATCTTTGTGCCCCTCAGGGGCACAAAGATGGCCGCTCCATACATTTCTTACTAAAAATATCTAATACTCGTTCGCTTATAACTCTTGAACGAAATGCTTTTGCGCTTCAAAATTTGGCCAAGATGTGTAGTTTTAAACTCTCTACAATTCCATAAACATTTTGGATTCGAAATCTATTTTTTAATGCTTCTGAATTTTGATATGACGTAAGTGAAAGCCAAGAATTAAATGACCACGACAACAAAAACAAACTATAATAGCTAGTGATCACCAGGAGTCGATCAGCATATTTTATTAAACGCCGTTTGATTGGTTAATATTGACATTTCGGTAAACATATACTCTAAAGACCTCCTTTGTTTCTGGCGTTCAGTCTGGCAAGGATTTGTATGGTTTATGGTACATTGTGATTCACAGAATAAAGGAAATCTACCCTTGCATATGCCACATCAAACTGAATTTTGCTTGAGCAACGTGTAAGCACGATAGATCAAAACATCACTTGGTCTAAACACGCTCGTGATCAATGACAGACATGACAGCGAGCTTCTCAGGTCACGCTATCGCGAACAAAATTCTTTATCGAAATCTATGTTTCTGTACAATCTTCTAAAGTCAGACAACGTCAAAACATGTCAAAATAACGCTTTATGATTGGTTTATATAATCATGAGCCGGATAAAAATATCATGCTCTCATACACAAAGCTTTATTCATTAAAGACCTCAATAGTTGTTTTACTGGGGTGTGTTCACCTCCAAACTTCCTTCATCGGTTTTCTCCCATTCACCACACATGCTACAATCTTCATGAATAAGAGGGTCTAAAATAGGGTTTCTTAATCCCGCTTCCCGCCACTGATTTTTCTTTCATCCCGCCATCCCGCTTGCTTCGGACATATCATCCCGATCCCGCTTTCAAAATACTTTTTTTGCATGACAAGTCGCAGTTTTTTTTACGGACGAGGCGCGATTTCCGCGGTCTAATGCATTACAACCTCGCTCTTTGTTTACGGTAAACCGGCAGCAGTCAGTTTAGTTTGGTAAATTCATCCGCTTTTGAGTAAAAAAGTAGCCAAATAAAAGTTTTCTTTATCGGAGAACAGCGCGTGGACCATGACGAAGGTCCTCGGTCACACCGGCAAACTTCAAAATTTCAAATTTCAAAACACGCCTACTACATAGGGGTTACCCACGAAATCTGATAGAGAAAACTCTATCAAAAATAAAATTCGAAGAAAGTCAAATGCGCTTAAACAGGAGGAGAAACACAAAAAGAAATTTTGCCCTTTGTGACACAATCAAGCAATTAGTGCCAAATCTTAAACAAATTTCAACATTCAAAAAAATTGTCCCCTGAAAGGAGGCATTTGCTAATTGCGGGTACAAGCTTTATTTGTAAACTTATACTTAACTTGAAATAGATCTTGTTGTTGTTGTTGTTGTGCGCGTTACTAAAATGAACAATTGCCATGCGCAGTTGAGCTTGAACGACCTGGCGCTAGTCCGCGCAAGTCACCAATAGAAACCAAAATGGGCTCAGTCGAAGAATATTGCACTTAAAAAAAAGGCAAAATGACGGGGGGTTTTTCACTCCAACTAAATCATATTTCGCACCATAATGTTCATTAGATCCTAGTCTCTTCAAAAGCGAGTGTGGATGTTAATATTACGCCTATTAATATGAGTTATACCGCTAAAAGCGATGACCCCGCGGTTGAACTCCATACAAGCCTTTACGTGACATTGGTCTCTTCAAAGTTAAAATGACGGGACTTTTTTTTAAGTTATTAAAATATTTTAACGTTTCCAAATAGAATAATAACCAAATTACTGGAATCCGAGTGTGGATTTCCGAAAAGTAATTCATAAATGGGCGAAATTTTGTTTTTCCCTTAAAAAAATGGCGTTTTCGCTGTGATTTTAAGGGTCAAATTGGGGGTCTGGAGACGAGTTACAAAATTAGAGGCAAATGTTATCCAATTTTTTGCCATGTCAAAATGACACATAATACAGAACCAACCACTGCTACGACAAATCTACAAAGAACCACCCATGATCTTTAGAGCTAAATATATACTTCCTGTTTTAGCATTTTAATGGTTCCATGTCAGACAAAATTGCGACACCGTGACACTGTGGTGCTTATTTAGCACTCGTCGGATTGATAAAGATCAGGACTTCTGAAATGATTTCAAAGGATAGACAGGATAGAAAAAGCGGTTTAAAATCAAAGGCTCCTTAGAGCCAACCCGTGAATTTGAAATGCCAACATTTAACGCAATATTTCAGTAAGCTTATGTTTTCACTCTGCCACGGTTCAATATCTTTTTAAAAATTAAACGTAAGGATTTTTGACATCCGCAAAAAATAAAAATACCGTACATCACTTTCATAATGTTCAGTCCGAAAAAAAAAAAAAAAAAAAAAAAAAAAAAAAAAAAAAAACGACACCACTCGACCACCGTGACCACAGATGTGAAACGGGATAAATTTTATTACTTGAAGGTAGATAACCATCAAAACGCGTGTCTCAGTTGAAAATTCCTTTTAGATCGATTTTAACATTGCATTAAAGACTCCAAATGCGAAACATCTTTAAGCTTATTGTTATTTGTATTCGTTTACATCAATTTAGTTATTGTTACGCTGGATTCACGCTGTTCTTGTTACAAAACGCATTCGTAACAAAGCATTACGTCACTATGTTTACAGCTGATGGAAGGAGTGAGCGAATCTGTCGCCGTTACCGATAACCCGTTCATTACGCATGCGCGTATATTCACGGGTTAAAAATGACCTAAGTAAACATCCAGACTATATTCTTCCTTCACAAAATGGTGAAATATCCGAGTGCATTGTCGTCATCCATCCCGTTTCCCGCTCGAAAAAATCAAGAATTCCCGCGTCTCGCCATGAAAATTACGAACTTCCCGCTTCCCGCCCACGTCTAACCGTCCCGCATCCCGCCTTCAAATTTTCTTTCATCCCGCATCCCGGCAGCGAAAAAAGGCTTATCCCGCATCTCGCCAACCCTATGTTAGGCCCTCGAATAAGTCAGTCCTGTTCTGTGTGTATGCCGCGCAAGTACACTGATCCAAAGCAGTTACCATGCATGCACAGTTTCGTCTCTGAGGTCACGCTATCATGAACAAAATTCTTAGAAATCTAGAATATTTTTGCAATCATTCTTAGAAGACAGAAAACATCAAAACATGTCAAAATAACGCGTTATGATTGGTATATATCAAAAGCGCGATATTAATATCATGCTTATGTAAATGATCACAATTACAAGGCTTTATTCAAGACTCGCTCGGTAGTTATTTTAAGGTGTGTTCAACTCCAACTGCCTTCGTTCGTTTCTCCCTTTCGCCATGGATATAAAGACGTTGCTAGATAATCTTCATGAAGAAGTATCCTGTTCTGTGTGTATGTGCAAGTACACTGATCCAAAGCAGTTGCCGTGCTTGCACAGCTTTTGCCTTCACTGTCTGAACGGGATTCAACGAACAAGTGCGAGCGGAGATAAAATTGCATGTCCGGAGTGCAGACAGGAATTCAGAGTCCCTGGAAATGGAAACCTAAGCGCTTTGCCGACAAACTTTCGCATTAACAGTTTACTCGATGTGTTGGCCATAAAGGAGTGCAATACTGCCGGTGTGAAATGTGGAAATTGCGACAAACGTTTCGAAAAAACATTTTACTGCTTTCAATGCTGTTCGTTCTGGTGTAATGACTGTATCAGTTTCCATAATGGCATGAAGGGCAATAAAAATCATTGTTCCCTAGCGCTGAAGGACTTCGAAGATCAAGATTTTGAAAACATTTTAAAACAACCAGCGCTTTGTGGAAAGCCAGGCCATGATAAAAAGGAATTGGAGTTCTTCTGCAAAAACTGCGAAGTTGCCATTTGTTATTCTTGTGTCGCAACACTTCATGACGGTCACGCTAAGATGCTTTTGGACGAGGCTGCAAATGAACGCAAGATACATGTCATGGCAGCGATTGAATCTCAGAAACAAAGGGGTGTCTGTAAAACGCGGACCGGATGGCGGCGGATGGCGGATGGCGGATAAGAAAATGCGGATAAGAAAATGCGGATGATAAAATGCGGATGAAAAAAAAAAAAAAACAGAAACAATAATAAAAAAATAATAATTCCTTACAATTATACAAAAAAAAAAAAAAAACAAAGAAAGAAAAGAAGCAGAAATAATTTAAAAATGGTGACAAAAGCAAGGCTGATTAAACGGTACGGAAATTGTATTTGAATCCAATATTTCAAAAGGCACAGCCTTTCTTCTTCAGGGTCTTACAGATCTACAGGATCCGGTCCTTCTATTTTGTTACGGTGGTCCTTGCAAACACAGTTACGTTTTAACTTTAAAATGGCACGAAACAAAAACACGAAACAGTAACTTTATTGCCCAAACTGTCTTCAAGTTCCACTTCATGCCTCACTCAACCCTAGCTGGAAAATATATGAATGTTGCGTTTCGAGCCCCACGTGTTTGAGGATGGAGTCCGACGACGGTCTGACGATTACGGGCTTTTAAAATCTGTGTTTAGGAAACGGTAAGTTAGTAGAGTTCTTAAATTCGATTGAACTTCAGCTGTTACTTTAACAGGTTCTTGCGAGTACAAATTACGGTAAAAATCGAAATGCGCCGGAGTCTTGTGAAAAGACTTCAACACCGGCGGAGTTAAAAATAGATTTAACAGTATTTTTCTGAGAACGTGTTGCTTCGAGCGTAAAAATGAATTTGATAGGTTTTTCACCTTCAAGCCATTTGACTCTGCTACGAATTTGGCTTCCTCTCATTTGGGATAAATTAATGCCCCGAATTTCTCTTTCAAGCGTTTCTATGGTGGTTTTCGCTGGGTTATCTCGTTCAAATAAGAGCCCGTTTAGCATTGTAAATTGGCGTAGAAATAATGGCAAAGTCCCGGGTTAGCGTCATCTAATTAGCATTTTGTAAATGCGACGTTGAAAACAAGAAATATTTTACCTGTACATAGAGTTAATTCTGAAAATATTTTTCCACTGGTGAGGTACCGTGTATACGGTAAACACCGTGAGTTACGGTTCGTGTTGCAGTTACAGTTTTGAATTTGTTTTCGTTCAGAACATTGGAATGAATATTGACTTATTGTGACCCGTACGAACTTTTTACGACTGATATCATAAGTTATGTAATGCAATGTAAAAACAAGGAGTAACGGTAATCGATGTATTTTATAATTAATGTTTGCACGCTTACGTGAGTTCGAGCCAGTTGATTACGCGGCTTTGCTGGTCATGAATGTGTGTGTGTGGGATATGGGATTTGTGATCCCGGGTTATGGACCCTTCACGCTCAGTAATTAGTATAGGGTGAAGTACAAAATGCTTTATCTGAGAACATGAAAGGTGAATGCAAGTTGAAATTTTATTTTTTATTAATTGTTAAATACTTTAAGACATGCAGTTTCAACAATAACTATTTCTTTTTTTTTGTAAAAGTCATAAAGAATTTTTTCTATTTTTTTTTTTCCATCCGCATTTTATCATCCGCATTTTGTTATCCTCATTTTATTATCCGCCATCCGCCATCCGCCGCCATCCGGTCCGCGTTTTACAGACACCCGAAACAAAGAGTGCTTCAGAAGAAAGACAAAATTGCTAAAATGCAAGGTAACTGTATAAACATTCAAGCAAAAGTCGACAGCGTGAAGAGAGAAGCACAGACGTTTGTTGACAATATGATCGCTGCCATGGACGCAAAAAAGCAGGAAATTTTTAATGATGTGGAAAAGAAAGGGAAAGAATCACTCGAGCGGCTGGAAATTCAACAATGCGAGACGGAAAATGAAGTAAAACTGATTGAGACAGCAATCGAAAAAACTGAAACACTTTTGAAACGAAGTACAAATGCCGAGATTGTTAAGTTAGACAAAAACACAATCTTCCAAGAAGGTGTCTGCAATGGTGGAGAAAAAATCGACTGTGAACTTGAAGAATTTCGTCAATTTGTTTTCGTAGAAAACGAAACGTTGATGGACAAAGCAAACTCTGAAGGAATTGGAACTTTCAGAAGTTTTCTTGGAAAGACTAAAGCGCAACAATCAAGTGCTGAAGGAAAAGGAATCAGTCAAGCGACTGTTGCACTTGAAGCACAGATTGTTGTGACAACAAGAACTGCCGACAGAGAACAATGTTATGAAGAACGTGACTATGTAACAGTGGAAATAAGAAATCGTCAAGGCAATGACTGTACGACAAAACCACAAGTCCAAGATGACAAAGATGGTACATACAAGATCAGCTACTTTGCCAAGGAAACCGGAACATGCGAGGCATCAGTGAAGGTAAATGGAGAACATGTTCGTGGCAGTCCTTTTGAGGTTCAAGTCAGACCCAGACAATTCAGACCCGTGTTATCTTTTGGACAAAAAGGTTCGTCTGTTGGAATGTTTAAGTACCCTTGGGGAGTAGCAGTAAATGAACGAAATGAAATTGCAGTGACTGATAGGTATAACCACAGGATCCAGGTATTCAGTAGTAATGGGACCCACTTAAGATCTTTTGGTAGAAAGGGCGTTAAACAGGGAAAGTTTGACAAACCTGCTGGGATAGCTTTTCATAACGATAATATTATAGTGGCGGATACTGATAACCACCGTGTTCAACAGTTTAGTGATCAGGGTGAATATCTTGACCAGTTTGGAGGGAAAGGAAGTTTTGATCAGTTTCCTCTTGGTTTATCCATTGGCAGTGATGGTAATATTATTGTTACTGAACCAACGAACAAATTAATCAAGATATTTACTCATCGTGGTCAATTGCTGCGTAAAATTGGCGCAGAAGGCTCTTTGAAGTTTCCATTTCATTGATCCAACATGACAACTTTCTTATAGTGTCAGACGGTGATGATCATTGTGTAAAATTTCTTGATATGGAGGGAAATGTTGCTTACAAAATCGGAAAGAAGGGTCGGGGTGACGGAGAATTTGATGATCCTGGTTGCTTGTCCGTGAATAAGGCAGGACATCTGATGGTCTGTGATAGTGGAAATCACAGAGTTCAGGTGTTCGAAATTAATGGAAAATTTGTAACCAAATTTGGAACAGAAGGAAGCGGGTTAGGAGAATTTAAGAAACCAGTCTCCATAGCAGTCCTTAAAGATGGAAGGGTAGCTGTATCTGATTTCTATAATCATTGTATTAAAATTTTTGAATAGGTATGGTAATCGGCTCCTGGACGTAATTACCTAACTTTTTTTTAATTTTTTTTTTATGTGTTTAGGCCTCTCGTCACGTAAACGCTAAAAGTCTGCATTGAGCATGCGTTGATAAGTAGTATCTACGTCAGCGTTTACGAAAATATCCGTTTACACTGTCCACACGTAAACGGGTAAACAGCGTTTTCGATAATATTCACTTTTGAGGACGTTTTGAAAATATCCGTTTAGGGTGACCGTTTTCATCGTTTACGTGTGAATGGGAGGCGTAAACGCATAAAAACGAATGCGTTTGCGAACATAAACGTATACGTGTAGATGGGGCCTAAATCTCACTTATGACCCACGAACAGAATGTGCACATTATATTCTTGCAGTTTAACTTAAATATGATTCTAAAATTTAGTGTATTTTATCTGTTATGTTGTCACATAAACATACACCATAAAAGAAATTTCAATTTTGAGCATTTTGGATTGGTTCAAATAGAATCAGTTAGCTAGAACATTATTTATTTGAGGCTGTTTGTTGCAACATTTGAAAATAGACATAGCTGCTAAGAGGGACGTATTATATTAATTGCAGAATTGAATCGGCAAATTTGTTCCTTGCATGGAAGACAGTATATATTTTTAATTCTTTTTTTACTTTCATTCACAATTTGATCTTGGTAGTTGGTATTATCTTGTGATCTATATTTTGTGACAGTTGTAAACATTAAGTCTGTTAAGAGTTTAAATTTAGAAAAAGAAAACAGATATCACTTTCTTGCATATGTATTTTTTACCCGTGATTCGCAATATATTGTTGTCTTTTATTTGGAAACAAGTAGCGTCATATATATTCTGTGACTTTTGACAAACGAATGTAACGATAAAATACAGAGAAGAAAAATAAAATGGTGATATTATTGTGTGAAATGTTGCGTGGTCCTTGAATGTTTCATTTCACTGAACTGAACTGAAGAAGAATGAAATTCGTTTGTATTTTGTACCCATTCTTTACATCTCCCTGAGACGATCGTCGCAGAAGGTAGGGTTTGGGGAATTCTTCGGTTTGAAGCTCAATATCCCGCACTCTGTTCTAAGAAAAGGTTGTAAACAGTGCAATACATGGGAAATATACCAGGACTGATTGAACGCGTGCACGCCGGCACATTTAAGGGCGAAAAAATAACCGGACAGTGTAAAACGCAGACTGCAGACCGGGGGTAAAATGCAGACTGAGGGTAAAATGCAGTGGAAAATAGCGAGTTTGGACTAGGTCTAGGATAGGGTAGGGTATTTTGGTGTTTAGTCTAGAATAGGGTTACAAAATGCAGCTAAAATGGTCTAGTATTGGTATAGGCTAGTGTGTAGTCTGCATTTTACCCCCGGTCTGCAGTCTGCGTTTTACACTGACCGAAAAATAACCTATGCTCGCATAGTGCTCTGACACGGATAGGATACAAAGATCATCGGTAATCCCTCAATGATAAATTACAAGGTTTTACCAAACGTTCGAGTCTGCGGATGAAACCCTAAAGTCAGTAAAGTGTAACCATTCAAATGAAAGTTAATTATTCAGCAGAACGTCCATGTGGTGCTGCTTATTATTGTTGCAACCCCTTCAACCCCTCGCCTGGATCCGCCCCTGCAAAGAATTCTAAAAATCTAAAATATTATTGGAAAATATTACAAAAGGAAGTGCACCAAAAGAATGTTTCTGTACTCAATAGCTTTCACTTGAAGCAGATTTCATTCACAGACTCAATAGTTGGAACCATAACAGCGTAATATTGAAACAGCCCTTCAGAAAAGTACAGTATTAATTAATGTCAAATTTAATCGAGAGGCCAATAACGAACATGTTTATGTTAAAAAAGATTAAAGGGATTAGTTTCTAATAAACTGTGTGGTGCTGTGTAGGTGGTCTAGAATAGGGTTCCAAAATGCAGTTATTAGTCGAAATGTTCGGAAACGTGAAGTCATCCGGAAGAACTACATCGAGAGCGTTTAGTATTTTAACTATCTCCTTTCTTGCAACTTCTAGAAGCTGTACCAAACGAATGGAGCAAAACATAGAAGTCGTCAAGATTTTGTTGTTATTCTAGGCTGATGTGTTGTGGTGTGTCACAGCCGGTAAAGTTTTGTTTATCTACGCCGAGCCGGGAAAGTCTCCAATCTAAACATGCTCTGACGATTCGAAAGCTACAACATTGAGGTGAAAGTTACCGAATGCCCAATGGCACAATACGACTGGATATTTGCGAGTCAGCTTAATTACCAGTCCACCCCTTTTCCCACTCCTTCCCGTTTACACTTGCTTAAAGGAACACTGACCCGCCGAAATAACTAAATTGAGTTTACTTAATATCCATACTATATTGCCAAATGCCATGAAATGGAGCAGTTTCAATCAATCACAGCGATCGTAAACAATCTAATGAACCAATCAGAGCTCGAAACAATTACATGTCGGCGGCGCCAAGCGCGGGAAAACGCGTGCGAGAAAATCACGATTGGTTTTGGTTTTACTTCTGATTGGTCGAGAAAGTGGCGCGATACGTTTTAGTCAATCACAAAGCGTAGCAATGAAAACCCAAAGCAATTGTGTAATTACTTTCGACATACATTGAAAACTGCTCTATTGCCAAATGCCATGAAATATATAACTAAACTAAATAAAAAGATAGCATAGAGCCAGGAGCAAAACAAAGGTAGTAGTTTGGAGAGAAAGTGCAGGATTACAAGGATGGAAGTGGATTACAGTTCATCAAATTTGATTTTGTGACGAGCGGTCAAGAAATCCGAGTTCCATCTGGTGGAATTTTGAGTTTTAAAATCGTCATTTCGTCTTTTTGGTTCATATTTCTTCGCGTTCATAACTTTTGGCGACTTTTTTATACTTTAAGATAATAAAGCAAGCTTAATAAAAGCAAGCTACTGGCCGCAATCACGAAAAACACGATATTTCAGCCGGGACAGTATCCTAAACGCCTAACAACAGACGAAATACTGGGTGTTTAAAACCACACATGAAAACTTTTTTATTGCCATTTTGCATATTAATTTCCGTTAACAGTCAGTGCAAATTAAGAGATTTAAAATGGCTAGAAACGGTTACACGAATACGAAGCCTCAAAACGAGTGACGTGTAATGTGCAAACGGTATCGCTCATTTGCCTCAGTCTAAATGCGTCAACGCATACAGAACTTTGAACAGTTCAACTATGACGGAAAAATTGGAGTCGTTCCCTGGGATGCTTCAGGCCTTTACTTCATCTCTCTCAGGTGTCACATCGCTTGTTCCATGCGCCATTTCGAGTGCTTCATTCTGTCATCAAATCAAACATTATTATGAAAGATTACTCAATTTATCAATTTATTCAATATTATGTTAAAATCAATATAAACGATAAGTCCAAGGACTACTGCAAAGCTCATACAACGAGCAAATATATTTGAAACAATATTTCGGCTGGCCAGACCAGTCTTCTTCAGATGTTACTAAATTACAAAATGAAAATTCAACATTATATACAGGAGAATGTCGCAATACATATTTAAAAAAGAGGAGGGGCGGAAGTCACCTACAAGATAATCAAAACTAAAGATAAGGCAAGTATACGTAAATTGCAATTCATCACGTCTGTTCAACCCACGTGGTTCTAGTGTGATAATGTAAATCACCATTTATGACAGAAATGATACCATAGGAAAAAATATGCAATGTGTTTTTGATTTTTGGTACATTTGGATAAAATCGAAACGTGTTATCGGCATTCAAATGAAAGCTATTCTTGGTTTTCACGTGACGTCATCAAATTCGAAAATCATAAATCATAATGCCTTCTGAATTTATATGCCCACCAGGTTGAAGATGACTTAAAAAAAATCTTTTCACAAGTCTCCAACCCGGTAGCGTCTTTCGTTTTGAAAATACAGCATTTTGAATTTCTGACTTTTCACCTTACGTGACACCAAAATGGCATCCGTGACAAAACTTTTTCCCATGTAACAAGGGCCTCTCCTCGTGATTTTTAGCACTTTGGGCAGTTAAAGTATCAGGAAGGCAGTTTATGCGAATGAATAGTAGTTTACGAGAGAAAAGTAATCGCTTTCAGAGCGAAAGTGAAGTCCAGATGTTTTTATTGATTTCCGGCGGCCATCTTGCACCAAGATGGCGTTTCCATACAAAGCTCTGTAAATTTGAGTCGAGTGCTTCGGCGAATAATTCAACAACGGGATACTGCACAGATCTGAGACTTAGCGAAGTTGTTTATTTGTTACTCTTTTATAATATTACAAATTATTGGCTTCTTTCACTAAATAGTTTTCATTCTATAAAAATATATCTTGGTGTCCCTCTGGGATGGCGTTTCCATACAAAGCTCTGTAAATTTGAGTCGAATGCTTCGGCTAATAATTCAACAACGGGATACTGCACAGATCTGAGACTTAGCGAAGTTGTTTATTTGTTACTCTTTTATAACATTACAAATTATTGGCTTCTTTCACTAATTCGTTTCGATTTTAAAATTTTATGGCGTGACAGTGAAAACCAAGAATAGCACTGTTATAGCTAGCCTGCGAGCAGGCTCGAGGGCTCGAGGGCTCGAGGGCGGGGGTTGGGGAGGGCTAATACTACACACGGATACTACGAGTAACATACGAGTACATTCGAGTACATACTCGTATTGCACTCGTATGTATCCGTATGTATTCGTATGTACTCGAATGTACTCGTATGTTACTCGTAGTACCTGTATGTAGTATTAGGTCCTGCCCCCTACCCCTCACCCTACCCCTCCCCCTCCCCCTCCCCTCCCCTCCCCTCCCCCTCCCCTCCCCCATCCCCCGTCCTCGAGCCCGATCGTTTGCTCGCAGGCTATGTTATAGCGTATTATGGAGTCATACTTTAGTTTTTAAAAATGAAAACATTATAACTGTTGTAATTACTGCCTCTATTTCGCCTCATGAATTAAGCACATGCTTTTAAGCAGATGTGAATCATGCTTTCTATAAATTCTTTAAGTTTCTTTCAAGCGCGCTTAATTTTACAACCAAATCGTCGAAGCCGAGCGTAGATGAGTACACACTCGGCGCCCCTTATCTGAGTGTTATTCTGGTCATGTAAGTCGCCAGCCCGTTCAATACACCATTTAGTGACGCAAAGGGGAGGGGGATCATTTCTACGTTTCTGTGTTTGTTTTATTCATAAGTGAGACGCAGAAAAATGCGCCCATTTTTGCGTTTGTCTAAAACAGTTTTGGCCACTGAGGGTTGTGATAAATAAAATAAAATAAGAAAAATCGTACTTACCACGAATGCACACCGATCTGGTATACTCTCGCCGTTTTCCATGCCAGATCTATCAGTGCATAGAAAGCTATTAATAATTATAATATGATTTTCCTTGATTAACCGTAACGTACGTTTTTTTTTGGAATATTAAGCTATAGCGCGCCCATTCAAATGAAAGGATGTAGTATTCTGTCGAGTGTGATCTTACGGGTCAGAGTAGTTCTAAAAAGAGCAGTTGTTGTTGACAATAACTAACGTTTCGGACAACCTGAGCTATATGGCTATTAATGTCATTGGTATTTAAAGCCATGGTTTTATTATTAGCTGTGTGAAACTCAGGTCAGTGAATGGTCCGTTTCGATCTGTGTATTGTTAACGTAATTTTCGTCGCTCTGTAATTGGTCAAATAGATATATTAAAATTCAACTTAAAACAAAAGACATCACTTCGAGGCTTAGGGTATGGTTTATTCCCGTAAGCCTCGTAGTGATGTCATTTTGTTTCAAGTTGAATTTTAATATGTCGAAATTAGGCTTAAATGTCAGTGAGTTCACAATTGTTTGTCTGTTCAAAAAAAATTAGGTTATGGGCACTTTAATCTTGTATACTGCCTCCACCCCACCCCCCCCCCCCCCCCAACTCCCTGTTGTCGCTAGGTTCTAACGTTTAAATTTCAATTATGTTAATAACAAATGGAAATACAATTTTAGTGTGCACAAAAATTGGATATGAATATTGCCTATTTTCGCTTTCAATTTTCTTGCGCGCCACCATACGGTTGCTCAATTGTTCGAAACAAAAGAACGTCGATTCTTAAAGTGCCCATAACCTAATTTTTTATTTTTTTTTTCTGAAACTAGACATTACTACAAGAACTTCTGTGAAAACATTTTGCGATTAAATTAAAATGCGGTTTTTTCAGATTTTTTTTTTAAACGTTCCAATATGCCGCCATTTTGGCACACTATTCACATTAGTGTCATCTCGGTCCCTCTTTGTTAACAAAGGATCATGGAACACGTGACTTCAAACAAAGGAACAAGTAACTTCAAACAAAGGAATTGTGACGTAGATTAAGGAACATGTGAGCCCGTTAGCCTTCTTAACAGCGGGACGGGTATACCGCAAAAAAATAGGATTTTGAATATTTGAAATATTCATAAAAAAATTCGCGTCTTGTGCAAAGCGCGAAATTGTTTCGCAGAGGTTCCTTGTGTGATGTTTACATTCAGATGAGAAAATAAAAAATTAAACGTTGAGGGCACTTTAACAATAGCGCGGCAAACTTATGACATCATAAAAATTCAAAATGGCTGGAGGTTTAAAAGCTTCCTATTTGTTATTAAAGATTTCAATTTTAGACTTTATTTCCAACAATTTAACATCAATTTGTTATTTGTTATAACAATGGAGGTTATAACAATGGAGATGTATTAGTATCTGTCAAAAGGTAGTGATCGGTTTGTGAGAGACACGTATTTCCTCCTCTAAAATGATCTTACACTTTACAGTTGACTCACCTTTCTGTTCGTTTTATTCCTAGGAAACAATAAGAAGACAGTAAATCGATTACCGACTTACGTAACGCTATAAAGAGAGGTTTATAATTGAGCGTTCCAGAACAAAATCAATGCGGATAATTATTGCGGCCAATCACAACAAACACTGCAAGGTATTGAACCAATCAGCACTCGAAAAATACTTATATGTCGATATATGCAAATGAAGACAGACGGCCCACAGGAAAACACACATCTGTGAATGACAACTGGATCTCCAGTAGAGCATAGTAAAGCAAAGAAAAAGCAAACTCGAATTACTTTGACACTTATGAACTGACAATCAACCAAACATTTATTAAAGGACTAGGGTGCTGACGGCTTGCCTAGTTCCTGTAATGCTTCTTCCCATGCTTTCACTGTCATGCATTTCGGTGACGTACAACGCATGACCGCGTCGAAATAATGAGGTCTAGGTACTAGGCAACTTATGCGCAAGGCAAGTGTTTTCTTGCGCCTTGCAAGGCTGACGAGAGCATTGCAGGACAACTTGCCAAATACATACAGTCAAACTTGTTTTAAGCGGCCACCCTCGGGACTTTTGAAATTGCCCGCTTATTACAGGTTGGTCGCTTATAAAGGTTCATTAAAAATATTTTGTGGGCGTGTACAAATGTCAATTTTATTAACTTACAGTATTATAACACAATAAAGCGATCTCTGCCTTGTAACTGCAGTGACAATTGTTCGCCACAATCCTAACTTACGGAACTCTAGAGTTTCACGGCAAGAGTTGGATGATTGAAAACTGCCTCTAAACCATATTCCCACCCTAAGGAAACGACGAACGAGTTCAAGTGTGGCCGCTTAATACAGGTCAAAATAGCAAAGACAGACATACATGGGACTGCTAAAGGGTGGCCGCCAGCGCTTAATAGAGGTGATCGTTTAATACAGGTAGCAAATACAAAGTTTGTATGGGCGAAAATTCGGGACTATGAAAACTGGCCGCTTAATAGAGGGTACGCGCTGTACTACACTCTGCAATGCATCTCTCAATGCAATTTTTGACGCAGTTAGATCAGGTAGAAGACATTAATTAACGTTACGAGACCAGTTGGAATATGGGGTACTATAGCTAAACACGCACTCTATCGTAGCTTGTCTTGCTACAGGACAGCAGTAACCACTGCGTAAAATAGCGTGTGTCATGGTCCTGAAATTACCCAATACGAACCCGTATTCTTGAAGAATACGGGCGAATCCGGAGGTACCGTGTTCAAGACACGCGGCGTGTGCATCGAGTGTCAGGACCCGTATTCTCTCCGAGTCGAACTTTTTCCGAGACATGGAAAATCCGATACCCTGACACGTCGTTGAAATGCGGCGTGTCAAGGTCCGGAAGTTTCCTTATTTTTCCAGACTTGTTAAGAATAATGGCTTACCGTATACCAGGCACATTAGATCAAGTTGAGCATTTTCTTCTCGGTCTTCGAAAACGATTTTTTTTGTCATTAAAATAAGTTCGATACGAAACGCGTCACTCAGGTTTCCTTTTCGGAATTTGACGGTACGTGAAGTTTCCAGGCTTTATACTGCATTGAAATTCCACGGTACGTTAAGTTTCCAAGCTTTATACTGCATTGAAATTCCACGGTTCGTTAAGTTTCCAAGCTTTATATTGCATTGAAATCCCATGGTACGTGAAGTTTCCAGGCTTTATTTTGCATTGAAATTCCACGTACGTTAAGTTTCCAAGCCTTTTATTGCATTGAAATCCCATGGTACGTGAAGTTTCCAGGCTTTATTTTGCAGTGAAATTCCACGGTACGTTAAGTTTCCAAGCCTTTTATTGCATTGAAATCCTATGGTACGTGAAGTTTCCAGGCTTTATTTTGCAGTGAAATTCCACGGTACGTTAAGTTTCCAAGCCTTTTATTGCATTGAAATCTCATGGTACGTGAAGTTCCCAGGCTTTATTTTGCATTGAAATTCCACGGTACGTGAAGTTATCAGGCTTTATATTGCACAGAAATTCTACAGATCCCGAGGTTTCCAGGCTTCATATTACATGAAATTTCCGCGGTACATAAGCACGATTAAAAGCTACTGGCGCCTCCCGTTACACAATGCCCATCTTCCCAACCAACCAATTTGTAACCTGACACCAAGAACAACATCAATGCTGAATTAAATCTCTTAAGACTTTAATTTGACAAATGTAAACCTACTGTACAGCAAAATGTAAGTAATTTATGAGTTACAATAACAATATTAATAGAAAATTGGCCATTTAAAGTATTTATAACTTAAATAGTCTATTGCCATAAACAAATAGTTCCAATAAGATAAGAATATTTTAAATTGAAAAAAATCCTGTTAAACAGATTCTAAATGGAAAACAGAAACTATATTTACATCTTTGCCAAAACATTTGTAATTGAAACGTCTGATCCTAATAATGGGAAAACAGTAACAATATAGTCAGATAATTTAAAACGAATAAAACTCTGACATGTTGTTAAGTTCTATTTTGATTAAAGAATTTCATCATTACAATGTACATTGTAAAAACATTGCCTATGTTACACTGCTCAAGATCATTCTAAGGGTTGTTTGTTCAAAACTAAGGAAATTTACACAACAGTTAAATGGGATACTTCTCTCCAATCAAGCAAATGAATATTTCAAGCTCAAATATAAAAAAAAAAAACTGAAGGGCTATGGGCAAGAACAACCTAAGTAACTTTTTGGGCACTTCAGAAAAGACATTAAAATTCATCCTGAAAAATTAATTCAGGATATCTTAGGCCAAACAATTTTTTCCCTAAATGGATTTGTATTAAATGAACCCGAACTGAAAGGGCGGTGTTTTTTAAAGCCAAAAACACCAAATTTTACCTAGGGTGGACAAAAAGTCATTTACGATGTTCTTGCCTGGAGCCCTTTAGAGATTTAAATACTTAAAAGTTCAAAGTGAAGCTATCTTCTCTTCTTTAATCATCTCTAATTCTCCGGTGACGCCTTCGTACAGGAGGAGTATCTCTGTCCAAAACGCGATACATTTCCTCCTGGTCATTTAATTCTTCGTTGTCGCTGTCCTGTCTTGATATACAGGGTGATTGTGGGGTGTCTGAAGTTGGAGATGGTGACGTAGGCCGGGTGTTCTCTCTGTCAGTTGCCACTGCCCATGGAGGAGAAGTAGGAGGTGGGAGGCAAGTAGATGGCTCACCTTGCACTCTGGCATTTTTTGGATGTGAGGTTGACGTCTCGGAATCACACCTTTCCTGTAGTCTTTTTATCATTGCAGACAATCTTGCGCTGCGCCAGGGAGGGGACCTCACCACCCATAGTCCTGCTTGGTCATCCTCCCCATCCTCCTCGTCACTCATGAAATGGGGATCCAGTCTCTCCAATGCCTCCCTCTCGGACTCTGTTGCAACTTTCATGCGCTTTACAAATAGCTGCAAAGACAGATGTTACATGTAGTAAAAATTAGTAAAGATCATCAAGGACATGTCAAAAGGTTGGGTTTCAATACAAAACCACCTCATTTATTTGGATGGTACATTGTACAATGGCCAATTGAAATATATTTTAATTAATGACAGTTTAATGAACATTTTTTAACACATAATTACCAGTTGATTAGAAATGTTGACCTTACAATGAGTGAATTTCAATGCTTTTTTTCATCTATTCACACTAAGATTACTATTGCTGAAACCAGCTGATTTTGTTTCTAATGCTCAAATCTGGAGTACTTTTCTTCTGACACCTGTTGAGGCAAGTTGTTATCTTAACTTATCTGTGCACTTTGTGTGTCTTATGAGCAGTTCAAATACATAAAAACAAACTGAAAGAATAATAGAATAAAGGGGTTAGTTTTTTAACTCAATGGGTAAGTGAAACATGAACATTTGGTTTTCTCAACTGAGTTTATAGGTAAATTGGCAACCGTAAGAAGATTAAAAAAGCTGACGTTTTGAGCGCGAGCACTTCGTCAGAGTGAATCAAGGAATTGTGGGTTATGTGTGATTTATATATAGAATGGTGGATCCATGCTATTGCTGGAAATGTGAATAATTAATAAGAATAAATTGGTTGGATGAAAAGCTTTGGTTAATTCCGTGGAAACAAAGACTGTGGATTTGGAAGACAAATTTTTGCTCCAGATGTTTGCAGCTTTCCGTGTTACCCTGGTGTAGGGAAAGGCTGCAGATCACCATGTGACTTTTTTGTTTAGAATGATTGGGGAGATTAAAGTGTTGAAATGACTGGTTTAGATGCATCTTTGTCATGTCTTTCAACATCTTTTAAATGTTCATGGAAATGGTCCCCCAGTTTTCTCCCTTGCCAATGTAAAGTTCATGCATAAGGTAAATGTTATATGCAGGAAATAACATTTCCCTGCACAAGTTAAGGGCAAGATGGAAAGCCAGAAAGAATTAACCTATAGAAGAAAAACGTCTTCCAAATCAGCAATTGAAATCCCCAAGGAATCAACTAATGCTTTTTACTTTTCAAATTACCATGTACATTTACCTTATCAACTCAGTTGATAAAACCAAACTTTCATGCTGCACTCCCCGCAGCACCACAGTTTTTTTTAGAAACTAACCCGTTTATTCTTGAAAGAAAAAGTATGTTAGCTTACCCGTCTCCTCCTTGATGTGAGCTTTTTCTCTAATACTCGTTTCTCTGCTGAATCTCGGTTGCTTGGCAAACTGTCCAAATATTGTTGCCTCTTTGTTTCATAGTATCTTGATACAGCTCCTACATATACAATAGCACAAAAAGTTGGCTGTGTGAATTGCATTTTTTTTATTACAGTTAATGAAACTACATTTACATTAAACAGCTGCCTCATCCCCAACTTGTGCTTTAGAATAAACAATTTACTCTCTCGTCTGTTGGGTGTGATGGTCCGAACGATCTCCTAGGTTTAAACCATTTTCAACTTTACTCTCTAACAAAAACACCCAGGACATTAGATGTTCCACATTTACCTTTGAAATTGACTTGTGATGCAATTTTTTCTTTTATCTTTCTTTTCATTTTTGTGTCTACTGTGCTTGCATGTAAACAATTTCAATTGCTAAAACCCATAGCTGTGACAGTAAAAGGAGAAGCATGAAAGCCAAGGTGCCCGCAACAAGTTGCAATGCCCTATGTGGGATAGCTCATTTTCCCTTGTCTCAACAGAGTGAATGTCTCCTATCATTGAGGTTTTTAGCTTGATTTTAAATCCAATGGTATGAGACCTTCCATCACTTTCTACAGACTAAATTCTAATAATGGGTAGGCTCGGGTACATGTACCTGTGGGCCAAACAATTTCAAAAGAAAAATCTGTACACTGTAAACAATCAACTTTCATGGTCCCAAGGTAGTTACTTATGAACTTTGTGAATTGTATTGACTTGGCATGACATCAAGATGGCTGGATATACACCCTGTAGGCAGGTACATTCCCCTATAATTATGTAACATACACTTTTGCCTTATGCAGTATACTAATAACAAAATGACTTACGCATGATAGTAGACTTTGTATGGTCATTATTCTCTTTTTGAAGTTCCTGGCAAAGAAAACTCCTCACAGTACTATTGTGAGCACTATTGATGCTGAAAAAGAAATTTCATTGCAATTAGAGAGGTATAAACACTGTAACAAGTGTGGTTTAAGCTTATTTTGTTTATATTCGTTTATCGCAAATTAGTTATTATTTTCACTGGATTCATGCTGTCCTTGCTAGGAAACACATTCGTAACAAAGCATTACATCACTAAGTTTACAGCTGATGGAAGGAGCGAGTTAGTGAATTACATGTAGCCACCGTTACCAATAACCCATTCATTACACTTGTACGTATGCACGGGTTAAAAAGGAGTCATATAGAGTGGTTGTTAGCCACAATTTATTTCGCCCTTTTTTGTGCGACAATACTTGTAAATATTACTGTCACAGGGCTCGAAATTGCGCCCATATCGGGTGCATTTGTGACTAAGATTTTGCTTTTGTGACTAAAACGATTTGTCATGATTTTGCAATTGTTTTATGGCCTAGCAGTGAAATTTCATGAGCCGAAGCCAAGAACGTGTTGGAACATTTAGAATATTGTTTAGACATCACGTCTTTTTTCCACGTTCGGCGCACTTAAAAACTATAAAACTAACAAAACTGTAAAACTATAAAAAAGTAAAAGGATGTTCTATAAAAGTCACTTCAGGCAAAATGGCGACTGAAGAGGATCCGAGTAGGATCGAAATCGATATCAGCCTGAAGTGACTTTTATAGAACATCCTTTTACTTTTTTATAGTTTTACAGTTTTTGTAGTTTTATAGTTTTTAAGTGCGTCGAACGTGGAAAAAAGACGTGATGTCTAAACAATATTCTAAAAATTTATGGCCTAGGTAATAAAGGAATTATGTTCAACAGTCTTGTGTCTTATTTGTAACTGGTAGTTGTATTTTTTCCGGAAAAATCCTGCGGAATTCACGCTGATTGTTGCGTGACTTAATCGTCAATTTTATGCTCCATAAATGTGGTTTCCAAGAAGTGAATCACAGGCGCACTTTTTCAGACTTTCGTCTCTCATTTTTGGTTGCAATAGTAGTAGTTACATGTAGTTTTTTTTTTGGCAACTAAAATTTTTGAACTTACGACTAAATAATAGGAATTACTCGAAAATTGCGATTGACCATGTTTCTTTAATTTCGAGCCCTGATTGATCTTCTGGTCTGATTGATGGATCTCTTTCACTTTCACAAACCAATCATTACTTTACCAAAAAAATGCCTTCTAGACTCAAAAACACAATTTGCAAGTCAGTGAAAGACAAAAAAGTTTGACATGCATTGTAAGGTGGTTACCGGTAATGCCCCTAGCCTTTCAATAATAAGCTCTAATTTTCTTGAACTTTTCAAAGATTATACATGTTTAGGTAAATAGCAGTAATCATGACCTAACAAGTGCTATCCCTTTAATTTTAAGTGTTTGTAGTGTATTGCATATACTTACCTTTCACTTCCACGGAACTGGTGTTCAATATCTTGCTTATTATGCAACAAGTGCACATCATTCTAAATTTTAAAACCATTATACAACAAAGAAAAACAATTAGTGTTACAAATACACGTTGAGAGGCAATGCACAGTATACTGCCCTACATGTACCTGCCAGTAAAATAATTGACAGGTTTCAGTTTCAGTTATCGTGTCATGTGAGATAAATGTTTAGTTACTACATGTACAGGTACATGGTTTTGCTTGTTTATCATCACTCCTCAATTGATTTCCAAAGGGAAAATTCAAAATCAAAAGTTGATTTTCCAAGTGAAAAGTCAAAATCGCAAGTTGATTTCCAGAAGTAAAAATTTAAAATCCAATTGGTAGAAAGAAAAAAATCATGAAAATTTGATATTGCAAAGTACATGTAGAAAGTCGACACTGGCAAATTTTCAGTTTCGAAAACTTAGTTCTCGAACTCAATTTCCACTTTGACCACCCCAGTCTTCTCCACCAAGAAAAAAGGGGAGGAGAGGAGGGAGGAGTTATCAAAAACATGAATTCGCCAGTGTTGACTTTCTACGCTGTACTTTGCAACATCAAATTTCTTCCAGTTCTACTTTGTATTTTAACTTTTGAAATTGATTTTCAATTTTGAAGTTTTACTTTTGGAAATAGACTTTTAAGTTTAATTTTTCAGTTTTGGAATCAATTTTCACTTTTGGAATCGACTTTCATCGAAGACATCGAAGACCCCACGTTCAACAGCAAAATAACTTGTTAAATATCAGCACCAATAATTTTCCGAGCCTGTGATAACACTTTACCACGTCGAAACAGCAAACACACAACGATGCACTGAGATTGCACTTTGCAAAATCCAGATGGCAGAGAAAATGGCGGATATCAAACTTCATGCGCACAAGGAATTGTGGTTGCATAGGATCCTTTAATAGCCACTCTTGGCCACCACAGTAGTCAGACTACAGTCAAACCTCTATTAAGCGGTTACCCTCAGGGAATGGAAAACTGACCACTTAATATAGAGGTGACCGCTTAAAAGAGGTCAAGTTTACAATAAATATGGGGAGCGATTTAATTCCGGGGATTTGTTAAGTGACCGCTTAATAGAGGTTTGACTGTATATATGGAGGAAATTCACAATCAAAATTAACCTTATAAATATCAACGCAGTGATCCTGTGAGATTGGGCCACCTGTGGTTGCCCGTTAGAACACGTGGGACGCGATATGAACAAGAAATATTCCAGCGCATAGTAATAAATAGGGCATGCAAAGATCATACACAGAATTCAAATTATATTTAAAACGTCCCTAAAACATGCAATCATAAATTTGCACAAACCTTAAGTTGCTTTGGAACGGATCCACGGTGGGAATCGTCCTTCTCCGTCATCAAGGACCGATCGCTCGCGATTGCAGCCTTCACATCAGACAATTCTTTGCATGTATCGTCTAATCGTGCCGCCATCCTTTCCATTTTGCCATTTTGCCGCTTCACGATGTCGCCAAGTTCTTTAATACTGTCAAAAAGCTGACGAATTTCGCCGGTGGAAACTATTATGTTCTCCCGATTTCTCAGGGATCCTGAGACCTCTCTCAAAGGTGCTGTGGCGGCGCTTGATGCACGGTTGGAAGCAGAAGATCGCCGACTCGTGGTGGCATTTCCACTCGAAAAAAAGGAAGATGTTGGAAACGACATAATATTTCAAATGAAACTTTCCTAAAAAGAGTATAAGGAAAAGAATTTAGAGTTTTTAAAAAATTGGAGACCAGTCTCACTTTTAAATGTAGATTATAAAATTTTAACTAAACTTATCGCTCTCCGGTTAGAGAAGGTATTGCCAAAAATTATTTCTTCTAGCCAATCCGGTTATGTAAAAGGGAGATACATTGGCGAAAGTATAAGATTAATTAAAGACGTTATGGATTTTACGAAACAAAATAACTTGCCTGGGATCGCCGTTTTCCTAGATTTCGAGAAGGCCTTCGATTCAATCGAATGGGACTTTCTCCAAATATGTCTGCAATCCTTTAATTTCGGCCCGCAGCTGAGGCGCTGGGTTAGCATTTTTTACAACAATATTACCAGTTGCATCTTAAATAATGGCTATGCATCAAATCACTTTCTTCTAGAACGAGGAGTACGCCAAGGCTGCCCCCTCTCCGGTATGTTATTTATTATTGCCATAGAAGTTTTAGCTCAAAATATTAGAAACTCCAATGAAATAAAAGGCATAAAAATACAGAATAACAGAATAGTTAAATTATCGCAATACGCAGATGACACTACAGCTATCCTCGCCAACGCACATTCAGTAAGTAACCTGTTTCGCATTGCTCTCCCGATTTGAAAGATGTGCGGGACTAAAGATAAATGTATCAAAATCCGAAATGTTGTGGCTTGGCTCAATGAGACATAGAAAAGACGGAATTTTAAATCTTCAAATAAAAGATGAACCTGTTTACGCCTTAGGCACGCACTTCTCGTATGATGACAATATATTGAACCAGCGAAACTTTTTCGACAAGCTGACAAAATTGCAGAAAACTTTAAATTTTTGGTCTCAACGAGATATCTCTGTTTATGGAAGAATAAATATTGTCAAAACATTAGCCCTTTCAAAAATCATTTTCGTCTGTAGTTCCATGGAAACACCACCTCACTTCGCTGAAGAAGTGAACAAAATGATGTTTGACTTTATATGGAATCATAAACCTGCGAAAATCAAAAAGTCAACTTTGATAAAATCTAAGAAAGAAGGTGGCTTAGAGATGAAAGACTTTGTCGTCTTTGACAAAGCGTTAAAACTGAACTGGGTAAACCGTCTATCTTCAGACCACGACGCTCCATGGAGATATATTCCAATCTCTCTCCTAGCTAATGTCGGTGGCGCCTTTTTATTTCAATGTAATTATGACCTTAAGCTTCTTTGCATAAGTGAACGCCTCCCGAGATTTTACAAAGATGTCATCGCCTTTTGGCAGAAAATTGCTGCGACCTGTCCTCAAAACAAATCTGAGGTGTTAGATCAAGTAATCTGGAACAATAGGTTTTTAATTGTTAATAAAAAATCGATATACTTTCCACACTGGCATCAAGCCGGAATTATTCACATTTCAGACTTATTTGACGCAGAAAGGAACTGCTTTCTATCTTTTAATTCCCTTTGTGAAAAATGTAACACAACGTTCAATTTTCTACAGTATTACAGCATCCTCTCTGCTATCCCTCATTCCTGGAAAAAACTATTAAAGTCAAACGACCTACCACACATTGCACCCCTTGTTTCAATTAGTGACTCGTTGACATGCAAAGCTCTCTATGAAAAACTACTATCTTTGGAAAAGTTACCTCCTCCCACGGCAGAAAAGAAACTTATAGAACATGGATTAGAAAAGAATAATCTGAGTAAGGTTTACCTTTTACCCTTTAATGTTACAAAAGAAACTAAAATGATGATGTTCCAGTACAAGATCATTCATCGCATTCTACCTACGAATAGCTTATTACATAAAATGAAGAAGGTCGACTCTCCAAATTGTCCTTTTTGCCCTTCTGAGATCCACACTATCTGGCACTTGTTCATAGAATGCACGCAAGCTAGCTCTTTCTGGGTCGAATTCCAAGACTGGTATAGTGCCCACAGTCGAAAAAAGGTCCATCTTTCGAACTTGGATGTTTTATACGGTATATTTTGCTCTTCTCGCTACTGTTTAGCCCTAAATCATCTTATCATTATAGGAAAATACTATTTATACGTCAAAGCCGGTGCCAAAGATAAATTTCAGTTTAGCGAATTTATATCTTTAGTTCGTGACAAATTAATGTTAGAAAAATACATTGCAATCAAATCAGATGAACAAGATAAATATATTAAAAAATGGGACTTTTTACAAAACATTTAGTTCCCTTTGCTTTATCATTCATTTTTCTTTCTATATGTTATAAAGCAGGACAAATATTTCGAACTGTTAGTGTCGTATTGCTAGTATTATTAGTTTTACAAGGTTGTCTAAGTATTGTTTCTATTATTTGTACTGTTAGCGTTGTATTGCTAGTATTATTAGTTTTACAAAGTAACGTAAGTCTGTACTGTCAAAAACTAACTTTTGTTTTGTTAGTTGTAGTGTAAGTTAGTTTGTACTGTTTGTATCTATAAGGAGTAAATGTAAATAAACATGCATCTACAAAAAAAAAAAAAAAAAAAAAAAGTTTTAAACTGGAGAATTTTAAAGCGCGGAGTTGAATGACGTTCAAGCTGAAGTCCGTAAGTGATGAGCGTCCCCTGAGCGTCTCGCTTTCCCGCTCCTTCATTTAGCCAATCATCTGCCAGTGTGCTTGTCACGTGCGAAAAACAAACCAATGAGCGTCTTTTTGAAAAATAAGTAACACATACTTGCGAAAAATTCTAGGGACGCTATTGTCGACAGCAGCATGTGAAGTCAGCAAAATGAGCGTAAAATATATCTCAGATGGGCGATCAAGAAATAAATTTTGTCCAGATTGCAATTCATGGATGGGAAAAAGCTCCTACTATGAGCACTTACCATGCAAAAAATCCAAATCTCAAGGAGAAAAAGCCAAAGGTGAGTTCAGTGACTTAACGCAAACAGCAAGTTTCTTATTTTAATAAGCTTAAGTTAAGCTTACTTATAAGCTCTGACTTACATTTGTAAGCTTTAATAAATAATAAACATAAGCTTATAAACTTAAGAGCTTAAGTTTAAATTGAAAAGTTAGAATAAGCTTATATTTTGCTTGTCATTAAACGTCAGTGAAAGCTCATGTAAACACTGAGTAAGCTCTGTATAGAGTGTTTTCACTCACGTGGTCTGCAGCTATGCTAATTTATTTGAACAAAAAAAAGTGTTTGCATTAAAAACAGTTCAATCCCCACATGCTTAGCTTGGGACACCAATATGGTCGCTGTTTTATTGTTTTGGGACACCAACATGGCCGCCGTGACGTCATGTGAAAACACTCCATTGAGCTTAGTTTTTACTTTGATGGAACAGTGATGTTCTTGTTATCCCCAGCTATACAAATTATGTAGTTCAGCCCAGGTGTTCACTGAAACACTGGTCCTGACTAGAATGGATGTGCCAAAATGAGGTTTCTGTTCAAGGACTGGAACTTATTACTGCACTTGTTTTGGTGGGTATTCACACTCTAAAATGCTTCATGTACATGTATGTTGAAAAATGGAATATCTTCAGTTCCAGTCCTTTATCAGAAATTTGATTTTGGAGTACATGTACCCGTATTCATTTACTGATTGCAGAAACACTTGGCCATCCCATACATGTACATGTAACTCAATGTTCTTCTGTTTTACATGTACAGTCATGTAGACCTCTCACAAGTTGACTCGGTATACTAGAGCAGTTTTCAATTGAGTGTGGTAAAACAAAACCAAAGTTATTACTCTGACCAATCACAGCAGTCATAAAAAATCCAATGAACCAATCAGAGCTCGAAGCAATTACATGTCGGCGGCGCCAAGCGCAGGAAAATGCATGCAAGCAAGTCACGATTGGTTTTGGTTTTACTTCTGATTGGTTGAGAAAGTACATTGTAACTTATTTTTGTTTAGCCAATCGCAAAGAAACTGCTCTAATATTATACTAATATAATTTATAAGTATACTCAGTCAGCTTGTGAGAGGTCTACGCATGTATGCCTTTGTGGGATGTCTGTCTTATAATCATTCTCATTGTTTGAGAGCCTGGAACAGGGTAATTTGTAGTTGATTTATAAAAGATCTAGAGACAAGAAAAGAATTAACCAAATTTTGCTTATCCTTAAATGCATGGTGTAGAGGTGTTTGCCTTAAATTTATACTATCGTCTATAGGCTTTCAGAAAAGCAATGCAATTTGGCCAGGACCAAACACCGCATCTGCAATTCCATGAAAAAGTGTCCACCTAATTATGTTAGCTGCAGCAATTAACGAGAGTTTGGGAACATACATGTACATGTATAAAATTATGAAGTCTGGAGGGAGATATACTATACATTGTACATTGTACATTGATGTTTCATTGACATTTCCCTTATTTAAAATGTAGTTATCCCAAGAGTTGGTGACAAGTATCACTGCAAACACTGCAACAAAACAGTGGGCAAAACTACTTTCTATGAGCATCGGGCACTATATGGAGATGATGCATGTGGATTCTCCAGTGATAAAGAGGAGCTTGAATTAGACTTGGCCTCTGATTCAGAAAATGAAGAAGTTATCCATTGCTTTGATGATGAAGATAGACAGTTCTTTTCCGAAGACAATACGAGTGATGATGATGATGAAATGCCACCAGACCAATTATCAGTGGAAGAAACTGAAAACTCTGAGATACATGCACAACCTCAACAGCAAATCCTGGTGAGCTTATGAAATAAGTACTAATTCTACATGTATGAGTAAAAAGTACGATATTTTCTCGATTAAACGCCGGGCCCCGAATAAACGCTGGGTATAATAGAGGAAGTTGTAAGTAAGCCCCTCAAACGTTTATTTGTGGTATAATAAACTTAAGATTTAAGGGCAAGGTACACGGCTGCCAAGAAAAACGAATAATAACCCTTTCTTAAAAAATGATGAGCGAGAAAAAACTGCTGATTCAAAGAAACGCTGGGTCCACTAGGCCAAGTTTGAAATAAATGACGGGGGCATTTAATTGAGAAAATACGGTATACAAGCTTTGCATTTATCCCATTTAACTGAGTTCGTAGTAAAATTACGCCTAACCCCGATGTTGCTCTTTTTATTCTTGGACTGCAAAGCTTAGCAGCCAGACCCTTCAATCTGGGTCTCCTGGGTGTTTTTTTTAACGCAGAATGGATGGAAAAGAAGAAATCGCAATCATAATCGCAATTGCAAAGCCAAAAATCAATCATCAGAACATCATTCTGTATTTAGTAATCTGCGGCCACAAGCAACTTGCATAATTTACTATTTGTGAGTGCCTTTTAAAAAGTGACTGAATTCATATTCTTTTGGAACATGACTGAGATATTCAGTTGATGATTTGACCGTTTATTCAAGACGGTATAAGAATGTATGTGACCGGTGAAAGGTTTTGTCTGGTCAAGTTCCTATTCTGACCGGACATTGTCCATTGACCAGCCATTATTTTGAGCCCTGGGGTGCCTCAAGAAGCTACACTGAGATGGGACCTACTTTTCTATGTATGCAAGATTCAACACATGTAAGGCATGTTTTTGAGATCCCATGAGAGAAATATGTAACATCAGAACTGCCATTCAACCTTACGTGTGAATAAATTCTATAATAAATGCATCATTTGAAAGCAAAGGGAATGTACATTTCACAGTATGAAACAATTTTGGGGACAAGATAAATGAACCATTGGAAAAATCATACAATTTTCAACTCCTGACCCCCAGTAGGTTGCTCCCCTGATTTGTAGTTTATTTATTTTAATTTATTAGTTTTAGTAGAAATACTATGGTGTACATAGAATAAAGTATAATTTGACTGTGGCAATAATATTATTGGTAGTTTCTTGGTGTTGCGGATGGTGTGATCACCAAATGACGTAAAACAAAAGATTCAAAAGACACTGAACAATACCCACACCACAACACAAAAGCTAACCAACAATGGCTTCCGCAACACCAAGAAACACCCATATTATTGCTGTCACATCTAAAACAAATAAGCAAATTATACTGGCATTTGTGAAAGTTGTATTGTTCATCATGTTATGAGCATGGGACAAAGAAAAAAATCTGAGTCCCTGACAGGATTTGAACCTATGACCTCCTGCACACTGGTCAGATGCTCTAATCACTGAGCTAGTGGCATTGTAAACCAACCATTTAATTTTAAATTTCAAGAGTTTGGGAGTATGTACTTACATTGTAAGTATGTAATCACTAGGAATAATTATTATATAATACATGTAGGTATCTTGCATCTGATTGCTTTTCCATGTTTTCAGGATGATTATGCAGATGAGGAAAGACAATGCTTTGAGTACTCTGATGAAATTGAGGAGGATGAGATTTCATGTGGTAAACCAAATGGATCCGAAGGTGACTGCACAGAGCTGAGGGCATTGCTTTTATTCCTTCTCCTTTGGCAGTCACTGTTCAAAGTTGCAGACCGGGCCATTTTAGTTCTTTTAAAGTTTTTGAAGCTCTTCTTGCTTGCAGTTGGGAGAATGTTAGAAGCTGAGGTTCTTCTCAACTTTGCCAAGATCATCCCAGAAACATTGTACTTGATTGAGAAGAATCTCGGTCTTCAGAAGGACAGTTTTACAAAATATGCAGTTTGCCCTAAATGTAAAACTCTTTACAATTTTGAGGACTGTATTCGTCGAAGGCCTAATGGTGAAGCTGTATCAGCAAAATGCAGTCATGTTGAATTTCCTCGTCACCCACAACAAGCACGCAGACGACCCTGTGGAACTGTACTTATGAAAACTATGAGGTCAAGAACTGGAAAACCATTCTTGTATCCTAAACAAGTGTACTGCTTCAGAAAGCTTACGGATTCACTGCAAGACCTCATTAATAAGCCAGATTTCATGGAAAACTGTGAAAGGTGGAGAAGCCGTTCCACTCAGTTACCAGAGAATGTTCTTGGAGACTGCTTTGAAGGAAGAGTATGGAAAGAGTTTCAGTATGTGGATGGTGAACCCTTTCTTGCTGTACCAAATAACTTTGGTCTCATGTTAAATGTTGACTGGTTTCAACCCACTAAGCATGGTTCAAACTCTATAGGTGTCATTTACATGGTGGTAATGAACCTTCCAAGAGAAGAACGCTTTAAAACTGAAAACCTTATTGTTGTTGGAATAATTCCTGGACCCAAAGAACCAAAACTTCACATTAATTCCTTCCTGCAGCCATTAGTTGATGATCTTATAGATCTCTGGGATGGTGTTCTCCTGAATACCAACAAATATGGAAGTCGGGAGATGTTTAGAGCTGCTCTCCTAGCCTTATCAAGTGACATACCAGCTACACGGAAATGTGGAGGTTTTGTTGGCCATAACGCCAAGAAAGGTAACACTGAACATTATTGACACTCTATTACAGTATCTCTGTCATTTTTTCTAGCAGGAAAGACAAACAGTCTGATTCTTTGAAAATATCAGACTACCAAAATCTGATTGACTGAATTTAATTAGCTTAGTCATGTAATCAATACTACAAGTAGTTATATACAATGTTTTCAGTGGTACACCATAACATACATGTATAGCACACTGGGGTCTACATGTATTTTTTCTTTGTTTACAAAGTACAAACCTAGATAGTGTACATTGTAGCTTTCTTTGGTCGATAAGTTCTTGCTTAAGAAGCAACAACGCATCTGGTACATGTAGAAGACTTGCCTGGGGCATGGCCTGTGCAAAGATTTATCCCTATTAATGTAAACCAATTTCATTGCCAGTTAATGCTCCAAGTTTCTGTCTGAATTTCAAAAATAAAAAAAAACACTGTCACAAACATGACTGTTTTGTGTTTTGTTCTGTAATCACTTGGATTCTGGATTCTCTCTTTCAACTATTCCTTGAATTGAAACACTTATTTTATTTTTTATTTTATTTATTTTGCCACAAACAGTGAATTACAAGGAGAAAAAAAAACATTAATAAATAGGTTAATTAACATTAAATTTAAAATTGTACCATTCTCTTTCTTTTTTTTTCTGTACCATTCTCTTTTTTTTTTCTGTACCATTTTCTTTCTTTTTTCTAGGGTGCAGCAAGTGCTTCAAGGAATTTCCTAGAAAATCATTTGGTGATAAACCTGATTTCTCAGGTTTTGATCGTGAAAGCTGGCAACCAAGATCAAACAAAGACCACAGAGCAGCTGCAGATAAAGTACGCCAGGCTGAAACACCGACTGATGCCAAGAAATTTTCCTCTGAAAGTGGGTCACGCTACTCTGTTCTTTTCCAACTCCCATACTATGATGCTATCAGATTTGCCTTGATTGATCCCATGCATAACTTGCTCCTTGGGTCAGCAAAACACATCCTGAAGACATGGATTGAAAGGGGCATTTTAATTGAGACTGATCAGCAGAAGCTTCAGAAACGTGTGAATCTTATCAAGCCACCATCTGAAATTGGTCGCATACCAGGAAAAATTTCTGAGGGGTTTAAAGGATTCACTGCTGACCAATGGAAGAACTGGGTGTGTATCTACTCACTCTTTGCATTGAAAGGAGTGATTCCCAATCAGCATTATGCTATGTGGACAAAATTTGTACAAGCCTGTCAAATTTTATGCAGTAAAGTAATCACCAGGGAGGAATGTCAAGAAGCAGACCAGAATCTCTTAACATTTTGAAAAAAGGTTTGAGGCCCTCTGTGGAAAGGAGCGATGTACACCCAACATGCATCTCCATGGCCATTTAGAAGACTGCATACTGGACTATGGACCTGTGTACTCATTTTGGTGCTTTTCCTTCGAGCGGTACAATGGAATCATGGGAGATTACCACACAAATAATGTTAATATTGGTTAGTATAATTTTATATTATGGAAATCTTAAAGGCTCAAAAACAGGACAATTTTTTTTTATTTTTAAACAAGAAATGTTTCGATCGATTTTCAATCAGCGTCAGTTGCAAGTGAGCTACAAAGTACATGTAGTTACAATATCAAAACGTGAATTTTTTATGAATATTTCAAAATAATTTTAATTAACTTATTTTGTTAGGGACACTAACATGGCTGCCATGGCCTTTGTCATTTAAATGGAATGAGTGAAAATGCTCTATACATAATATTGAAAATGAGCCATTAGATTCCCTTCTTCATTTTATTACGTAATTTAACCCCTGGCCAATACATTGGCTATTTGGTATTCAAAACTTGTTCAAACCCCACTTGAAAATGTTTTTCCAGTTCCATATATGTATTATTTGTTTTTGTACTGTAATGAAGACAGCAGCCTCAATTTCATGTTCACATTTATCTTAGTTGAAAGGTGCTCACAAGAATTTGAGCTAATTCCAGGTGTCCAGATGATGAGGAAATTTTTGAGAGAAAAGGACTTGAGGAGAGCTGTTTTTCCTAAGGGTATGGAAGAATTCCGTCAGCTTCTAGATCACAGTGACAGACAAAAGGGAACTCTAGGTGAAACAAGTGTCCGTGCTCAGCTGTTTTCCAACATGATTCAGTGTGAGACTGGAAACCCTTTTGAAGTCAATTTCAGCAAAACAGAGGCCCAAGCTCCGCTTCCACCAGTTAAAAGGAATGCTATGGATCCTTCTGAAGTGAGGTTGCTGACAAAGATGTATGAGATGATGTATCCTGCCACTAGAATTCTCCAAATATCTAGTTTTGGTGATAA